>CM067514.1:26998942-27546442 GCA_034509495.1 Acestrorhynchus altus
CTCTCTCTCTCTCTCTCTCTCTCTCTCTCTCTCTCTCTCTCTCTCTCTCTCTGTGTTCAGGCCTTTTCTTCTCCCCTCTCTGGAATGCGGGTGTGATCTGTGGTTGTTCCTTTAAAAATGCGGGAACAAAGGCATCTTTTTAAGATGGACTTTCCCTCCACTCTCTTTTATCGGAGAGAGAAGGGGGGTCTGTGTTATTGACACCCCTCTTGCTGCTGCCTGAATTCCTCTCGTCAGCAGCAGAGAAATTAATCGTGTTCTGCTTTGACCATAAGGACGGCGCCACCTGCCCGTCCTGCTGTTTCTACCTCAGTCATGAAGAGGGACCCGTGAATGAAAGTGAGATGTTTCCATCATTTCAATACAGGTGCTGCATGAAGAGCGAGAGCAGAGGAGAATAGAAACCTGCTCACTCTTGGTCAAGCTTACGAAGTTCTTACACAGCCAGAAGGCAATTAAAACTTAGCTAAGTAGAAACAGTGAATGGCTGGTGTTGAGATGAAAACAACCTGTATAAAAATGGAGACAATTTAGCTCTGATCGCAAATACTGTACATCATGAAGTTTCCTTCTTTGGGTTTTGACCTGGAGCTATGAAGCTTTAATAATAACAACAATAATAATAATAATATTATAGTAATTGTTATAATAATGATGCTGATAAAAATAGTGATAACAAGATTGACAACCCACAGTTACATGCTGTTCTGGGCTTCCTATCTCAGGATCAGAATTGCATACAGACATGATGCATAATATAACAAACTACACGACCTACCCTGTCTAACGGTGTGTGATGAATTATCTGTGATTAATTAATCAAGCTCAGGAAACTAAAGTTCACTCATTTCTAACTGATTAAATCCCAGTTTAAATGGCAGAGATGCTTCCAGTGCATGTTTACTGGTCTGTCCGCATGTACATGCTCAGCCTGCATGCAGACTCTGACTGATCAGTGAGAGGGGCGGAGCTAGTGATCTAACTGGCCAAGATATTGGACTACAGAGGAAAATGAGAACACACCGTTTGCTCTCTTTGTGTTTAGATTTCAGAATAAAAGTCCCAAGAAGGGATAATACTAATACATAAATAAATAACAAAAATAAGTAAAGGATATTCAAGTTGTTTATTGTATTATGGACCACTGTCAGGCATTTTGAAGAACTTATTATTGTAAATATCTTTGTCAATCTAAACTTTACAAATAAACAATTCATCAAAATCTGCATTTCTGAGATGTAGACGGCTCACAAATGCTTTTAGTCCTTAAAAAAAGTAAATGTTTGACCAAAACATGGTCAAATGAATTCAAATGTTCAACATTCAAATGAAGACAAATTTGAGAACCTAGGATCCTCTGACAATATGTGACTGTCTCCTTTAAATACCTTATACCTTAAATACTAATTACTTTTGATGAGTAAAAGTACATCATAATATGAAAACATCCCACACATTTGGCCTAGGGTTCTAAAGGTTAATGATTTGGTTCCAGTGTCTCCGTGTACCGATTCTGCCATTTCTGTAGTTCAAGTAATATACAGTTCATGTGGTGTTCGCAGGACTGGATAGTTAATTACTTTATGAATTATTACACTGTTTTCCTTTGTGTTGGTTATGTATGATAAGTATCGTCATGGTAAGTGTCTTTGTTGTCATTTTGGGTAGAACGTCTGACACAGCAGCAAATCCATTGATATGGGTTACACCCAAAATAACACCTCACAAGTATTAGCAAAAAAACTAATTTATGGTTTTAAGTAAATTTTTCAATCCAAACAAACATCTACATTGAAGACAAAATTGAGGAGCCTAGGATGTTCAGAAATACCAGTATCTGTGTAACTCCTGTAAATAATCTGACATATTTGGCAGAGGGTTTTAATTGACTGCCTGCTCCCTGTACATGACATTGAAATTTAGTCCTGCAAAATACTGTGAAGGCACTGATGAGTTCTGAGGAGTCCAGTGTGAAGGGAGACCGCTAATATACAAGATACCACCAGTACAGAAACAGTTTTTCTTATACTGTATAAACACCATCAACACCTGAGATGTTTCATCTGTTTTATCTCCTCAAACGATCCGGACACAAACACCACCCAAGTTTAGAATTTTCCTACAGTCTCTGTAAAAGAATTCCCTCTGCATTGTAGTGCACTAAAGTCCCTTCTATAGCTTCTCTTGAGATCTTTGGCAGCCTGGGCTCATCTATTGCTTGAATGTTCAGAGAGATTCTGCACAATAACAGTTCTGTGGGAATGCCTGTGGTCAGGATAGATGGACACTCCACTGTTTGGACAGCTCAAACCTGCATTTTTCCAGCTGAACCCCAGTCTGTGGAGATTGATGGGCTCCAGAGATCTCTTTATTTTGATTTTAAGACACTGACCACATTTGGAGGCAGAGTTTCTTGCTGATTGACGGCTCTGAGCACACTTTCAGCCTGTGCTGTTTTTTCACTGAAGACCCCGTACTGTATGCAAACAGCTGTTAGGAGCTGTTTAGCCTGATGGGATGTCCATGGGGGAATATCTGGGATGTCTGTGGTGGCTGGAGCTGTGTGTCTACTGTATGATTAGATGGAGAGTAGCGGTTAAAAGCCAACCGTTCAGTAGGCTCCTGCTGCGGTGACCCTGAACGACAGTCCTCTGCTCTCATGGCCGTCCAAAGTGCTGCTTAATCGCTTCGGGCCGCAGAGTTGGACTGATGGAAGAATACTAACATAAATTAACATTTGTTCTGTGCGTGCAAAGCTCGACCTGTTGGGGCTCAGAGGTAAGGTGTTTAGCTGCCGCTGCAAAGCTGCTTTCAGTTAGTGTGTCAGTGTGTTAGACCTGCGTCCACATAATGTGCTGTTTTGGCTGCAGCCTAATTAGCCTGGCCTTGTAGAAAACAGGACTTTGAGCTGTGTATGAATTAGTGTACTTTGTTGAAAGCGTGCACTGTACCAGTCTGTTAAATCAGAAAGCCTTCAACCCACTACAGTTTCATTTACAAGCCTTCATGCTACCAGTAGGGCTGGACAGTATGGATAAAAATACCATTACTGTGAATATAAACCTATTAGGCAACCTGAAGACTATTGAACTTGGCTAATGGGAAACAGTGAAAAAACGGTGTTAAAAATGAGTCCTTCACTGAAATTCTAGAGTTTAATTCTTATTACAGGTATTGTAAACCCGAGGCATGTTTGGTGTCTGAATTTATACTTTAGCTTTGCAATGAATCTAATAGTCGGATAATTAAGCCCTGGTCACTCTGTTTGTTTGTTTTTTTGTTTGTTTTTTGTTTTCTTAATTTTAGAAAAATTGCTCATTGATGAGATGTATAGATCCCATGCTGTGATTACAACGATTTGTGAAAAATGGCTACAGTTTGTCAAGAGCTTGCCAATTTGATATGGTCGCAATACATACGTTATGATTCCATATATTGTGAAACTGCATGCAAGACCATCTATATATTGCAATTATATATATCGCACTGAGACCTTTTACAGTAGGTGGTCTCGGTCTGATCCCAAAGGAACTCTGGAGGGCTTAATTCGTGAAATGTGACTCTCTGCAGGTTTAAGCTGGTATATTGGTCAGATAATTACTACAACCATAAACAAATGCCATCTCTGCCATTGCTAAAATTTGAAATCGGCACTGGTCCAGATCCAGCACCACCTTCCTGCATTTACTTACTAGCTCCCACCCCAGACAGGTCTGACCAGTCCATGGAGGGAACGATCTCACATGGCTTGTTGTAATTTTGATGCACTTGGGCCATTCCTTGTGTGAAAACAAACCAAACTATCTAGGAAAACGCTCCAAAATCACAAAATCGTAACTGATTTGGAACAAAGCAAACAAACTACGTGTGAAAACACCATCTCACTTGTATTCCTCTCGCTTGCTCCTCTCCTCAGTGTGTCCTCGTACTCCTCAAATGTATTAAAGCTGTAGATGTGATGAAGATAAATTCAACACAAACCCCATCCCATTCTTATTCATTAAGAACCAATACTGTGTTTTTGATTTGGTACAGCATTGCAATGCAACACATCGTGATATTTCTATTTATCCGTATTCCCACGCAGCCCTAGCAAGTTTGCATGGCTAAAGATTGACCTTCCTTATTTTGATCACTACCAGAACATGAATCTCCTGCATCATCAAAACGTCCACATGTAGGACTGTGATTGGCCAAGATGCCTTCTGCAGTCCCAGTACTGCAAAAAGCCAATGTGGCGAGATCATACAGCCCTAGATTCCAGTGGACCACATCCAGTGGACTTTGGGAGGGTCTAGTGGCTGTGTTTAGTGTGGGTACAGTTTACGCTCTGATGAGCTAGGCATGCCACATGCCTTTTGACGCCAGCAGCTCAGGTTCCTCTAATGACAGGCTACCCAGCTGTGTCTTTAAAACGTTCCAGTTTCCATTTCAGTTGGCTTTGGCCGATGACCATGCTCAAGTGTGCACTCGTAATCTCAAGTCCTCCCGCATGAAAGACCAGTGGCCTCTCCGTTTTTTCAGACCAGTCTCAGAGTTTTAACGAGGGTTTCGCTTGTTCTTTGGAATGTGATTCTCCCTAAAATGTTTTTGATGACATGGTAAGATGTAAAATGTGTGAGGAAACAATCATTAAGCCTTTATCAGTGTTGCAATCAATGGAGACGGCTGGCAGCTTTTTGAATCCATTTAGACGCTGCTTGATATTGGCCTTCATCCAAACCTTAATGCTTGTAGAGATATGGATTGATTGAGTGTCCATTTAAACACTAAGGTTGGTTTTAGGGATTATTTCAATTAAAACTGCTCTGCATCCCAGGACTAGGTTCAATCCCTGTCTGGGAAATGAAGGGTTAGAGCTTTGGATGCATGAAGGATGAGATGGTGATTCCAAGAATGTAAGGTATGAAAGATACCTGTAAAAGCTTTTTCAGTTTTTATTGCAGTTCATTGGATCTTGTATGGAGGTTGTCTTCTTTTAGACATCATCTTGGTCCCTTTTTGGGTCGTTCTCCTCCTTCTTGTGCTATAAAGTATCATTTCTGCTGGTAGTTAGTGCTGTAAAGACTTTTGTGCTCCTTCCTTGACTAGCAGTCAAAAAGATTAACATTGAGCGAGAAACTCTGCCATGTTTTAGTATCAGTTGGATTTACAGGCTCTTTTACTCATTCTGTTGACCGTCTGTGCTTTTCCCGGTGAGCTGCAGTGCTCTTGTGGTTTACACAGCACCATAAAAAAGTGTGCCTGCCTGTATTTTTAATGAGTGTTTAGGTTGACTCTGCATAATAACCTTCTATTACAGTGTGGTTGTTGGAACTCCAACGGCATTCAAGAAAAACCACGATTCCCCAAACACTATATTGAACTGTTATCAGTACATACCAAAATCTTAATTTTCTCACTTAAATCTAAATCTATTGCAAAGCTACATAAATGTTTTAAAAACGTTTTAACTAATCAACACTTAAGAGCCGAGAGTGATTCACAGATTCGTTCAAAGATGGAAAAGTTCCTTACAGTGCTTTGTCCTTCACTTGTAATTTACACAGCAGGTAAGTGGGCCTGATCCAATTTCCAGACCTTGTTTTTGGATTTTCACCCTACCTTTTTAATTTGAGTTTTATCCAGTTGTTCACCAGTATCACAAGCTATTAAGGAGTTCCAGCGTCTGACAGCTGGGCTTATCACCAAGAATACGTTCTGTAAAATAGGCGTGTTATTTGGCCACACCCACTTCTTCGGTTTGCATTCTTGGCTTCTTAAAGCTTTACTTTTAAGTTTTTTATTTTCATTTGATGCTGCAGCCACGTTCCTCCTGCTTACTCATTCAGTCATTTCTTTAAACCATGGAGCAGTGGCGCCAAGAACCTTCTAATTTAGTTTAAACAGAGACATCAGCCCAGATATTTGATGCATGTTTCCTTACTATGCCACCCCTGAAAACCCCCCTCACTGCTGTCGTCCATTTTCACTTCCGCGGGCATTAATGAGGAAAGTCTGTTTTCAGTATCCAAAGCCCTGTTCGAACAGGATTAGTTTTCCCTGGAGGAAGTGGAGTAATGTAATTTTACTACAGGATGTCTGTGAAATCTGACAGATTCAAAAGGGATATAAAAGTCTATAAATCTGAGATGGGAGTGGCTATATTATTTTCAAAAAACGTGCAAAATATGAGGCTTGAACACTTTTTCTAGTGTTCAAAGACAATAATCAGTTTCATAGCTCATTAGTAGTAGTGCTATTCTGTGTACCTCACTACACTTGGACTTCACATTGTACTATGAACCAGCCTGTACGCACCCTTGTTCACAGTCCTCGAATGCACCTCCGCACACAATGGACATTTTGTCCACAATTTTGGCCATGCCTAGAGTAGATATGAGAGTTTTTGCCTCACACTTGATTGACCTGGGTTATCTGTCATGCACAATGAAACTAAAGGCTTCCCGGTCCTCTCAGTACCTGTGAAATGCACAAAACACTCCTTTTCCCTAGTATAAGGGAGTATTTAACCACATGTCAAATCGCAGAAGATCAACATAACCTGAGGTTATTTTTAAGGCTTGTTTAACAGGACGTAAGAGTCTAGAATATCATTTGGGAAGTGTAATTCACACTTTTTTCGTAACATAACTCACTCATTGGTATGCAGTTTTTGAACTTTATCCTGTTTCATCAGTTAGCAGTATGCCAAGCTCAGAGTAGCAATGAAAGGAACATTATTCACACTCATCACAATCCTTTCAAACCGCTATTTTAATCGGTAATAACATTGCTTTGAGTCTGGATCAGAATTGTGTCGATATCTGTAACTTCCAGCTTTGCAGTTCTCTCAGACTGGACTGCGAAGCTTGGGTTTATGCCACATACTGTGGCGTGGAAAAGCAATTCCAGTTCCTCAAAATCCAGTAAAAGTAAATGATTGTGGTCAGTATAATGCTGGCCAATCTTTAACCAAGCCACATTCTTAAGTCACCAGTGCCTTTTTAATATTTCCCAATTGTAGTCTGTAATCACAGCTATAGCCCACATTCCATAGACCGTCTACACACTTTCAGGTTCTGATGGAACCCCAACCAACTGTAACCTTGACGTAATGACTGTAAGGTAAGTGGTTTGGTGATTAATGTCCAGTTTGTTGTGCTGTAGTCACTGAGTGCCTCTCCTTTGCAGACAGGAAGGCTGGAACAATGCCATGATGTCAGAGCGTACAGCGCCTTCCTGTTTTCATTTTGTTGTTCTAACGGGACAAAACACGAGGGTCGGAGAGAGTGGAGCACATGTTGTGTGCCCAGTCTTGTGCTATACGTTTGCAAAAGTATTGGGACACCTGCTTATTCGTTTCTTCTGCAATCAAGGGTTATGAAAAGGTTTATCCTGCTTAAAGTAGGCTTTCTATTAGATTTTTAGGGGCATTTGTGTGAGAATTTGATTGCATTCATTGGCAAGAACCTTAGTGAGGACATGATGTTGGTTGATCATCAGCCCACCGTTCTCAACTACCCAACTCATCCCTGGGCTCCACAGCACAATGCTTGAGGGGCTTTATACCTCTAGAATATGCCTGGCATTAGGCATGGTGCCAATAGGTTTGTTTATCTGCTCAAGTGAGTCCTGTACACATTGCTTTCAGCAATAGGTGTAACAAAGTAGCTAAATGTGTTTATTATTAGGGGTGTCAAACCAACATTTGGGCACGCAGTACAGTTTCAGTTATAAATGCCTGTTTTTGCCATTTTCATGGCCAACAGCTTGGTGAACCACTCTTGAGAGAGGTCTAACACGTCACTAATGTTCCTCAACCACAGACTTTACTGGCAAGTCATGCTGAGCTCATGAGATCTTATAGATTACTCCCTAAACTCTCCATTACGCTGGATGCTTAATGTTTAATGTTCATGGAGCCACTTTAAGTTTAAGGCAAGAGCCATTACATACAGCCATGGTCGAAGCGTGTGGCGTCTCTGTCAGGAAGCTCTTGGCTCCGCACAAGAAGGCGATTGAGAAAGACAGCCTGACAATAACATGATTTGTTAGATTGCTCTTTTCCAAAACAGCAGCGATGTAAATATTGTTGAGTGCACATTTGATACCAAGAGGTCACGAATTTCATTCGGTGACATTGCCCAACTTGTTTTCTTACTTTCTGACTATTGCTGAGATGTTTATGACACCAAGTCCAGAGCAGACAAGATGACACTTTGGCTGGGGCTCAAGAGGATGGAACGGGATGGAAGGAGGCAGAATACAAGAGGGTTCAAGAAAGGCAGGCCAATCCCTGGAACACACTAATAGTTCCCATATGCTGCCGTGGTTGAGCCTGAGGGTTTGGAGGGGGAGAGGAGGCTATAGAGACTGCTACAGCAGATGATATCCACGAAGCTGAAGGGGCTGGAGGAACGTGGTCGAGCTGTGTGTGGTTAGCCTGGCAGTGTCCTGCCTGCCCTGAGATCATGCTCCAGCTATGCTAACCGCCTCAGGACAACAGCAACACGGCAGCAGGCTCTGCATGACCTCAGCTCCAGAGTGAGTGTGGTGGAGCCAGATCCCTGCTGCACCTAATTCTCCAGAAGCCGTGGGCAGTGTTGAAGTTCAAGTTGTAAATGCGGGAAAATGTGCTGTTAGTCTCGGGGGGTGAAATTTGCATCTTTGCTGAACCAAACCGTCTGCCTGGCTTCTGCTGCGTCTCCTGCTTAGTCACTGTATCGACACTCATTGTTCAAATTTGATTGCTCGCTCCATGGCAGCACATCCTTTGGTGTGACTTGGCATTCCTGAGCCCGCTCTGTAACCATGTGATGTGTCCCAGTAGAACAGGAAGCTTGGAGGCCTTGCTGGCCTCTTCTGTTTCCCCTGCCCTGTAAGTTTTGTACCCAGGGAAAGATACTTTAACTACAGACTTGACTAATCATTCTCAGTTCTTCTTTATATAATAACATTAACCATAATTATTGCTCTAATCTGTTCCACTAATCACTTACTCTCTGGCTTTTACTATTTAGATTTAAAGTACTTTAATGGAATGTTGTGTTCACTGTGTATTTAGGTAGTAGATATTAGTGGTTCAGCATTCTCCCTTTTTGTGTTTTCCCTGCGTGATGCATCCCAATAATTCGACCATTATGAAACATGATCGTCTCCATGACCAAAGAATGTGGCTGTTTATGCATTAATATTGATCACATTGGCTTAAATGGGAAGCGTAGATAAATGGTGCAGGATGTGACCTTTCTTGGCCCGGCAGTGGACGTCCACTCTTCTTGTCCTTTGCATTTAACCTTCCAAACAGTGAAACGCAAACATACACACTGTGTCCAGGCAGAAGTTAGAGAGTTGAGTGGGCATTTCAGTCATGTCCTGTCAGTTCAGGGAATTAAACCAGTAATCTTCCAGTCACAAGGCTGGTTTCCTAACCACCAGGCCACTGCTCTCCTGAAAAGGAACCGGCATTGTGCTGAAATCCGATCCCTCTGATTCCATACTACATCACGCAGTAGTATGACTGAAACGGACCACACTTGCAAATCCTGTCTCTACTTTAACTGTGCATTACCCTTATATATAAACAGGAAGTGATGGAATCAAACCATAATCTGCCACTCATTCCATTGTGGGATTGGCAGTGAGACTCGCAACATTGATTCGTTTGTAGAGGGGCGTGACCCATGACATCGGCATGTCGTCAGTGTTTGGTATAGGGAGACGCAGCCCATGTATGTGACGACTACAGGATGTAATGAAGTTCTTTTATAGTTGAACTGCAGCGTGAAACCAGACCTACCTGAACCAAATGTTTACAATGTTATTAAGACACACTATCTTGTCCTGTAGTTTGCAAGATATCAATACAGTTCCAACTCTTGTTGTGTATGATTGCGTAATTCTATCAACCACGAAATAACCACGATGGCCTCATGAAATACCATAGCTGTCATGATGCTGCCCTGTAGCGATCATCAAGCAAACATCAAAAAGTAACATCATAGCAACCACTTAGCAATACAAAAGCAACCACCTACAATAACTCAGCAACCAGCTTGGAACACCAAAGAACACCTAGAATACCATTGCAACCTTGGTTCCTCTCAAGGTTTCTTCCTTATGATGAGAGTTTTTCCATCTACTGTTGCCTCTGGCTTGCCCCCTTTGGGGCTCTGATCTCTGTAACACTGCTTTATGAGGTGGTTAAAACTGCTATATGAATCAGAATTTGTTATATCGGATATGGAGTCCACTGGATATGGAGTTGGTGGTTATACTACACTCTATTTGCACAAAGACCGGTGGTGCCTTTCCAGTTTTAAACGAAATGGAAAATAAAGTGTAATCTTCATTCTTTGTTTTCCAGTGTTGTTCCTCTGCTCAGGGAATCTATTGGGATCCTCATGCAGCGCACTCCTCCTGCCCTGGACCACACTCTTCCTGAGTGCTACCAGAGGGTAAGAGTTTGCCCTTGTTTTTAAGGGATAGTGAATGGAAGCAAGTGGGGCTTGAAACCCAGCACCTCACATGACCTTACACAAGCCATTGGATTCCATGTCCTATTGCTTCCCAGTCACTGCAAGCCAGGTGTCCTATTTAATTATAATAATGGGATATAGGATACAAATGTTGTCTGTGTTGGTCTCTGCAGGTGCAGCAGCTGCAGGGCGTGTATAACTTGCAGGAGCCACATTTCTGGACCTTGTGCACGGACGTTTACATCGGTACCCTGAAACTCCTCGTGGCTCCTGAGGCAGATTGCCGATGGATCCTCAGTCAGACACACAACATTTTCACCCAGGTGAGGATTTGAAGCCTCCACTGGCCGGCTCTGTTGATTTTGGTTTATTAGTTGAACCACTCCTCCTCACACTTTCCAGCTTTAAAGCCAGGGTCAGAGTGTAGCCATGCTATGGCACCCATGAAGCAGAATGGGTTCAGGGCCTTGCTCAAGGGTATTGAACCCACTGGATTGTAACAGAATACATATAACGGGATTACGTCATCTTTACTTAATAAACAAAACAAAACTGTAATCCATTACAATTACTGTGGAAAAAAGTAATTACAGGAACATCTTAATAGGGTGATTAATAGCAAGGATTACATTGCATCATAGGGCCTAATGGAGATAGTAATCCAGCCTGAATCTGTTTTCACCTGTGACTTTCATGGAGTTCAACCACTTCTTTAGAGAGCAAAACCAGTGAAATCACTGACAAACGTACCATCAACTTAGTCAGGTTTTGAAACTAAAATAGTGTCTCAGAAAATGACCAGTAATGGTAAGTAATTATACTCATTTGACCCAATATGTGCTGCACACACACGGGAATTAGACATACACATTTTACCCATCCACACATCCACACTAGTGAATTCACACATCAGGGGGCAGTGAGCACACGTGCCTGGAGCAGTGGGCAGCCCTATCCTCAGGTGGGGAGTTCAGTGCCTTGCTCAAGGGCACTTTAATCATGTCCTGCCAGTTCACGGGTTCAAACCAACAACCTTCCAGTCACAAGGCTGGTTCCCTCACCACCAGGCCACGGCTACTACCAGGGACAAATGGCTTAACCAGCATGCCAACGCCACAATGGCAAATTTGGACTAGGGCTGTCGCGGCACTAACCACAGTAGTGATATGAGTGGAGGCTGATGGCCAGCATGCCATCGCTGGGACAACGGTCATAAGCAACATAATATGACCCACTGATGATTACATCTCAGTGACCAGTGGCCACTCATTTAGAACCATGAGGAGCACAGAGAAAGGATGTGGTGCTAAAAGGGTGTTGAAGTGTGTAATGACCCTTTCAGTCCAACAGTGGGCCAGGACTTATTCTGATTACTTCCCATTACCTTTGGGCTCATTTTTGGATTTCTTTTTGTTTAATATAGTTCTCCTTCAGATTGGGTTACTGTTAAATTAAGAACATCAATAACTCAAAGCTCTGATCATCACTGCCCCAATAAACTTCAAGTTTTTTTTTAAACCACAAGTGTAATCTGTCAGTCGCCGTGTTGTCCGCAGTGTGCTTCTTTACTGGAACTATGAGGCTAATGTGGTTTCCATGTAATAGAACCTTGTAACAATACTTACATACTATGCATCTTAAGTCGATTTGTGTGGTTTCTGGCATGGTGTGAAATACTTTGTCTTTAGCTGTAAAGATGGTTGCACAGGTTTCTAGATCTTTAACAGCATCTTGAAGCCTGCAGTGTGTATGTAGTTTAGTCTAAGCTCAAAGATAACAGTATCAGAAACTATATACGCAATGATAAAGGAAACTCTCAATGCATTTGGGGTTAAAGTAAATTTGATTCCTCACTGGAAATATATTAAGTTCAGCTTGGTTATTCTGTTAAAGCAATATAATATGATGGCCATTCTGTTATTTCAAAATAACACACTTCCTGTGATGAAACGGACACAAGCTGAGTTAGTATGTCCTCACGCACTCACTGCACAGCCTGCAGCTCCTTTTTCAGCTCCTTAAACAGACCAACACAAACTTACCCCCCTTGTATATCCTTTTATGGTTAATCTGTCTTCTGTCATTATAGTTATTTTACTTTGGGTGGTGATCATCCAAAATCTTGCTGCTGAATGCAGTCAAATCCTTTGACACTTTATTTCAGAAGATGTGATTAAATAGGTGTCCCCATACTTTTGTCTATATTGCTTTATCACTCCAGGACTAGATAGCAGATAAAAGAACTGCCATTGAAGACCTCTGCAGTGTTATGATGCACTTCGTTTGCTGTGTTTGTGTCTCCAGGCAGGAGTTCGGCAGCTGTACGTTCAGATTGACGTGGCAGCCATGTAGGAATTGGTGCGACATGGGTGTCCTGGGACCAAAGCCCTCTGTGCTGCTATGGGGAAGCTTATCGCCAAAACCCACCTCTCTCGCTCTCTCTCTGGGTGTTTGCTGCTTCACCCCTTGTTGGACCAAGCTGGAGCGGCTGCAGTACAGTACACTGACTTTAAAACCAGGAAAACAGCAGCAAAAACAAGTTGCCAACCACAATGTGACACATCCAAGGGAAGCAACGTCCTACATCATGAGCATTGCCAAAATTGGGACCCTTGGTTTGTTCGTTTTTTTTTCTTTCTTGCGTCCCTTAAAGACTTTTCTTCTGTATTTGATGTCGCCTCTCTCTGTTTAGAACGAGGTTTTCATTTCTTTTCCTGATTTGAACCATGTTTTCATGGACATCTGTTTAAAACAAAAAGCCTGTAACAGTATGTGATTCATCGTTACTCTGTTCTATACTCTATTTTTGTATGTCGTCTGACTGTCTCTTGCTGCTGCAGTAGCCAGCAGATGTGGACATCAGCCGCTTATGCAGTCATGAACTTCAGCTCTGCTATCATCCTGGAACCAAGTGCCTTTTTTTAATGGTGGATCTCAAACACTCTCCCAAACATCTTGAATCAAACAGGTGCGTTGCCTGGCCCGGGCTTCTGGGGCTATAATCCCAAATAATTTATAACATCACCCCTCTCCATGTCGAGTGGTCTGACCACTGAGGGACCCCCCTCTCAGCTCAATTATACGTACAAAAATGAAACCTTCTGGTTGATGGAAGGGGAAACTACTACTACACCCGCCTGCTCAAACAAATCTTCTTGTGGGCTGAGCCCCGGGTCTCAACTCAGTCAGGCGACACCCCTAGATCTTGCATATCTGTATTGGGACCGGATTAAATCTAGCAGAACATTCCTTTGTGTTTATGTTCTTTTTTTGGTGTGGTATCAGATTAGTTCTCAAATATCAGCTTGTGTAGACTCCAGAAAGCACACCAGCTTTATTCAGCCATAAAATGATCTGATGGCACACTTTAAATGTAATTTAAAAAGTTCATAATTTAATTCCCCTCATGGATTTTTTAACTACCATCCTGTGCCACTGGCCAGTACATTTGTGCAATGTAATAAATGATTTTACAATCAGATTCTCTTTGTTTTCGAAGAAACTATAGTGTAGAAAAGTGAAATTGAAGTGTTGTGGAAACGGTTTTTCAGATCTGAATGAAAGGTTGTTAGTGATGTATTTGCACAGTAGAAGGATGAACTGAACAAACATTAAAGAATCAAGATTATACTTCAGATCTCTGACTTTGGAAAGTACTTTGAGAGGAACCAGTGTCACTGTCTTTATAAATGGATTTCTGGTCAATTTCAGAATATAAACTTTGTCTGAGATGATATTGTTTATACTGAGATTTGATTTTTGTGGAAACCTTTCTTCTCCTCTGTCCCCTGCTCTCAGCTCCCCCGCCACTCTGTTCGCCACCCACCACACTCGTATTCTCACACACACACTTTTAAGATGACTTCTAAAAGAAGAAATGAAGATCAAATTTCATTAAATGATTTTGTGGAGTGTCCTATTTTTTTCACATTGTATTTTTAACAGTATTGTAAATCCTATCATCAAATTCAGCAAACATATCAGGATATGATTTTCTGTCCATATTGCTGAGTCCTACCTGAAATAGGGCTGCACAATATGTGGAATCAGCATTATTGCAATGTGGGGGAAAATGCAATATCAGTTAAAGGTGTCAAAACTCTTATGCACTAGCACTGTGGCCCGACGATCACGGGTTCAAATCCCAGGTCATGCTGCTTGCCATCAACTGCCGGAGTCCATGAACGCAAAATTGGTCATGCTTTCTCCCATCACATCCAGTGGGATGTTCTCCAGCACAGGTTAGCCGTAGTCCCGGAGCAGAGGAACTGGATGCAATGGCAGCAGTTTGAAAAGAGGCAGTTGCTGACATCACATGGTTTTCTAAAATCCACAGATGGTAGATGATGACCCGAAGCATATTCTACTTGTACCAGTAAATAAAAAAACCACACTGTTCGCTTGCCCTGCTCTCTTGAGCATCATTTATCATGTTCAAAACACCCCTGTTTGAAGAAGAGCAGGATATTTTTGATAATTGTAGAAAATGTCAGAGACAAATGAACTGGAGTCTCAGAAAAAGCCACTAAAGCCCAACCAGAAAACTGATCCACATGTTGGACTGAGACTACAAGAAACTGCAGTAATAAAAGGAGTTTGTTTTTTATTGTCGGAATCAAACGATGCTCTGAGCAACATGCCGAGGCCTTGTTCAGGCTGACAAGAACATAAAAACAACACGTTCAGTATGTTCACGTTCATATTGAAGGCATTTGCATTTAGAAAGCCAGAGCTGTTCAACAGCACCACTTCAAATTACAGGACAGCTTCACTTTTCAGAGGCACTAATTTGACCCAGATGATTTTTCCCCTCAATAACCTTTTTCCATTTCCTTCTCTGTAATTCTGTCCTCCCATTTTCTGACACATGATACAATTCCTGGCCACACATAAGGCTAATTAAGTGGCCCAAGCACAAATGCCATAATGAAACAGAACCTTGGCCTGACTGTGCCTTTGGGAATTGGTGACTGGAGCGGATATTTTTGTCCTGCAATAACAATTATGTAATTTGTATGGTTTCCTTCCAACTCGGGGGGGTTGCTGAAGTTCACCTGATCTGATTGCTGCCCTCGTGGAAGGTCCAGCATTTTGAGGAACATTTAGCTCCATCCCTGAATGTTCCTGTGGGTTTTTCTGAGGTCTTCAGGAGATGTACGTGGAGCTGTCGGTCATTTTCAGGCTCTTAAGACCCTCCGGGCTACTGAACAGCCTCAGCATATCCACCTCGAGTGGATGCAGGTGTCCAGTGATGATCATGGAGTGCAGCGGTCCTCCCAGGTCACATTTAGCCATCTCTTGTAGAGACCCTGCATGAATGGCCTGGTCCTCAGCGCCTACCCGTGCCAGACCCACACACACTGTCTCCTCACTGATTGCTGTGGCAACACAAGAAGCAACACAAATCGGATAAGCAAATCCAAAATTAAATGATCAAATGCATTCAATCAAAGGTAATTACATTTTCATTGTGAACTTGACAGATATTGTTTGGTCTCCCTCAGTATTGACCGGGGCAGATGGCCCAGCTGTCTGTCTCTGATCTTATGCGTCTGGTTATTGTGTAACATCAGCAAATCTTTGCCCAGGTTTTCTCTGCAATAAACCAACTCAGCTTATGAGGAACTTTCTATCCGTCATGAAGTAAATGTACAATTCTCAGATCCCAAAAACAAAATCTGATTAAGCATATTTGACAAAACAGTGATATATCAGTCTACTCATGCTTTAGTAGAGCTCACTTTCTGCATATTTTGCTGTTACAGCCTTTTTTTTTTTCAAAATTCTACATTTTTCTACATTCTTTATATAAGGTCTCATATTAGACAGTGCAGGTCAGAGCACAAACCAAGAAATTAAATCTAAGGAATTGTCTGTAGACCTCAGAGACAGGACTGTATTGAGACACAGATCTGATGAAGGGTACTGAAACATTTCTGTTGCACTGGAGGTCCCGATGAGCACAGTGGCCTCCATCATTCGTAAAACGGAAGAAGTTTGGAACCACCAGGACTCTTCCTTGACCTCTGGGCCAAAATGACTCACTGTGGTAGGAGGGCTTTAGTCAGGGAGGTGACCAAGAACCCAAAGGTCACTCAGACTATGCTCCGACATTGCTCTATGGAGAGAGGAGACCCTTACAGAAGGACAACCATTTCTGCAGCACTCCACCCATCGGGCCTGTTTAGTTGAGTAGTCAGACGGAAGCCACTCGTCAGTAAAAGGCACGACAGCCTGTCTGAAGTTTGTCAAAAGGCAGCTAAAGGACTCTCAGACCATGAGAAACAAACAGGCTGAACCCTTTAGACTGAAGGCAGAGCATCATGTCTGGAGGAAACCAGGCACTGCTCATCACCTATCCAATACCATTCCTACAGTGAAGCATGGTGGTGGTAGCATCATGCTGTGGGGATGTTTTCCTGCAGCAGGGACTGGGAGACTAGTCAGGGTTGAGGCAAAGATGACTGCAGTGATGTACAGAGACAGCCTTGATGATAACCTGCTCCAGAGCTCTCTGGACCTCAGACTGGGAAGGAGGTTTATCTTCCAACTGGACAACAAACCTTGTTCTGCATAGAAGAATGAGAGATCTATCCCCAAAAACAGGTGCCAAGCTTGTAGCATCAAACTCAAAAAGACTTGAGGCTGTAATTGGTACCAAAGTATGTATGTACATATTACCTTTCAAGCAAACTTCTCACAGCCATTGTGGGGTATCGTGTGTAGACTTTTTGAGGAAAAAAATAATCAATTTCAGAAAAAGGCTGTAAAATAAAACTCCAGCGCTGTGAAAACTTTCGAGATGCACTGTAACTACTCAGAAATGGTCATGTATCAGTCTACTCACGCTTTAGAAGAGCTCGTTAACACTGAGATAAATACAGATCACAGTGATTTATCAGTCTACTCGTGCTTTAATAGAGCTCAGGAACTGAATCATGGCTAAATCTTTCCACTTGAACTGGTGGGCTTTAATATCTGCAGGATGAACTGTTTGCATATCTTACCCAGTTCCTCTGCTTTGTCCCGGCGGTTCTGCACTATCTCCAGGAGTTGCTCTGCTGCCTGAGCCACAGTCATGTACCTGGGTGGCTCATAAATCTTACGACCCCTTTAAAAACGAGAGAGAGAGAGAGAGACACACACAAAACCAGGGGTGCGTTAAGTGGTGATGAAAACAAAAGGCCAGGAGCTAATGGACTGCAGATACTCATCACAGCACTCACTGCACTTGTTCTTCTGGAATGTGCTGAGGAGACAGAAGGGTTGTTATGAAGTAGTGCTTCAGCATGATCAGAAAAGCTCCTTCAGCATTTGGGTGCTTTTAAGGGAGCACTGAGAATCACATCTGAACCCTGTGAGATGTGTTTGGGACATTCTCTGGCTACACCAAATGGTTTGGGTGTCAATATATAGGAGCTCTTTCTCCCCTTTTTCTTTGTTGATTGTTTAACAAAGAAAATCAACTTTTTCATCGCAAACCTCAAACCAACTGAGACGTCCTTACGATCAACCACTGGCAGATGAAGTGAAGAACATTGATGATCTGGTTCTGGTGGCTCCTGTCAAGCTGTCAGTGTCGAAACATGAAAAACGTTGAAGAATCCTCTAGATGACTGGGTCAGAACATCTCCAAAACATTAGGCAGGTCTTGAGAAGTGTTCTCAGTATGTAGTGGTCAATGCCTGCTCCAAGGAAGGACAATTCGTGAACTGATGACAGAGTCATGGGCACCCAAGACTCATTGCTCATGTAGGTCTCACCTCACATCTCACCTCATATCTGCTGTAACGTTAGTCTTGGTGCCAGATACCACAGGACACCTTCAGAGATCTTGTGGGGTCCATGTGTTGGTGGCTCTTTTGGTAGCATGAGGGAAACCTACAGAATATTGATGTTATTGCTAATTGGTGTCTATCAGGGGTCACCAACCCTGCTCCTGGAGAACTACCTTCCTGTAGGTTTCAACTCCAAAACCTGACACACCCCATTCAGTCAGTTAAGAACTTCTGATGTAATTAGATGGATCAGGTGGGGTGGATTACGTTCTGCAATGGTGCAAACCAGCACTAAGAGAAGTGCCTGCTAAGGTTCCTCTGTAATGCAAAAAACCATGTATCTCCATTTTTGACAATATTTTGAGATATGTATACCTCAAGCTGCATGTGGCCATAGTTATTTACATTGTGTCAGAATGTTCCGAAGAACGGACCAATAGAAATGCTCCAAAATGACTTGCATTGACAGTTATGTTTTTTCTTCTTCTATAAAGATGGCATGTTGGGGATTTGGAGGTTTGCGCATGAAAATGCAGTGAGCAAACCCCGCCCAAATATTTGTAAACACCCCTTCTAATGAATACATCCAGCTGCTTTAAGTTGCACCAATTGCTGACACAGACGTACAAATGCACACACGGCTGGTCAAGACCCTGTACAGAACTACGGTCATTGTAGTACTAGCAAGTGTTGGCACCATGCTTAATGCCAGGCTTAAAGGGGTACATAAAGGCCCCCAGAATTTAGCTAAGAAGCAGTGGAAGACAGTTCTCTGGAATGATGCCACTCCATCCAGTATGTTCGAGACGGGTTGGGAAGGTAAGGTGAAGTGGTGATCACCCAACATCCTGACCTCAGCAACGTTCATTCAAAAATCTAGTAGAAAGCCTTGCCTGGATAGTAGAGACCGTCACAGGTGTCCCGATACTTTTGTCCAAGAAGTGTAATGCTTTAACTGAGACGTGTTTATCTGAATCTGTTTGTAATTAGTCTGTGTAGGAAACAGGGGTCATGATTTAAGCTGCTTCCCCTCCTCAGTGCAGAGTAAAGGTTGGAAACCTCACTCGACAAGCATTTCGCCCCGACCAAAAACCCCGAGAACACGTGTTTATTCCATTTCCGAATAACGGCACGACTGCGCCAGTATATCTGGGAAAAATTAGGGCACTTTCCACTCTCGTCGGGGAACATGGTCTTGGACTTGAGCTTCACTCCTTCCACCGTACGGAAAACCCAGTCGGGTTCAGCCGAAGTGGGATATAAAATTACCGACGTGCGCCCACAGGAGAAATAATTACAGCTCGCCGCAAAGTGAGCAAGGAGTTAACGACCTTTCAGAAAGCTGGGGTTCAGGTCCGTCTATCAGAGAGGTGTAGAACTACGGTTACAGAGGCGACAGGTCGGTCAGTCTGGAGAGCAGGAGACAAAGGGAGAGTGTATTCACCTTTCGCAATAAATTAGGGCTTTTTTAAGTACTTGGATTGGAAAATTACAACATGGCGTTTTTGGAAGCAGCCCAGGTTCCACTGATAGTAGCTCGTGAATCCAAGTCAAACAAACTGCCAGATTTTCTTCTTTTTCCAGCCAGCAGCACATTTAAATGTAGGTTAAGTGGATGTTTGCAATAAACCTCAAACTCGGAGGCCCTCCTCTGACAACCAGGAGACAAGATATAAATCAGGACAGCCTACAGTGTGAAAGAGAGACAGACAGGCAGACAGACAGAGAGAGAGAGAAACAGACAAAGCAGCGAGCGAGAGAGAGACAGAGAGACTATTAGACAGACAGAGAGAGCAAGAGGGACAAAGAGAGAGAGACTATCAGACAGAGATGAGACAGACTGAGAGACAAACAGAGAGACAGACAGACAGAGAGAAACAGAGCAAGAGAGACAGAGACAGAGACTATCAGACAGAGATGAGAGACAGACAGACAGACAGAGTGAGAGAGAGAGCAAGACAGACAGATCAGACAGACAGACATACAGAGAGAGACAGAGAGCAAGAGAGACAGAGAGACTATCAGACAGAGATCAGACAGACAGACATACAGAGAGAGACAGAGAGCAAGAGAAACAGAGAGACTATCAGACAGAGAGAGAGACAGAGAGCGAGAGACTATCAGACAGAGATCAGAGAGAGAGAGAGAGAGAGAGAGAGAGAGAGAGCTCTAACACTTCTTACCTCATTAGATTCTCCATGGACTGCTCTTTCACTTTGATATCTGTAAAACAGAGGAAATTTATGACAGAGTGGAGACGGCGGAGAGCCAGAGCCAGATCTTCACAGGAGTAAAGAGTAACATTAAATAAGCATTCTGTTATTTATGATATCTAACGCCCGTCCAGCACACCATCAGCCTAGACTGGTTTGGTCCATGAATTCATGCTGTCTGTGACCCTCTGTGAGCTGTCTGTTGGCTCAGACCCGTCTGACCAGTCTCTGTTGACCTCACTCATCAACAAGGTGTTTGTGACTGCAGAACCGCTGCTCACTGGATGTGTTTCTTTATTCCACTGTTCTGAGGAACTCCGGGGTGTCACACTCCTTTGAGGTAGCAGGTCACATTAGACACAAAGGGAGGATTTTTATTGGAAAAGCAGACGCTGAGCATCGCAGAGTTTCTGGAGAGTTAAATGCCAGAAGAATAAACTGCAATCAGATTTCAGGCCCGATTCGGTCACAGCTGACAATTTCAGATCAGCCTGAATTTTGGCTTGATCAACTGATGTTTGATGTGCAGTGCGAGAGGGGAAGCGACTGGCAACAGTCAGATGATCTGATGGATTTCCAGTGTCACCAACTGGTTTCTGACCATCACAACCAGTTTCCCCAAAATTTCCCAAAACTGGCAGGACATGACTGAAGTGCCCTTGAGCAAGACACTGAACTCCCCAGGCACTGAAGATCAGGGTGAAAGTGCTCAGTATGGTCAGGTGATACAATAGGTAATGAGGGTAGAAACAAAAAGGTGGTCATAATGTAATGGACGATTGGTGAGAACCGGGACTGTCCAGCAGAACTTCCACTCATCATACTTGGCCTGTGAGAAAACCATTCCCCACAACAACGACAGCTCATTTACGAGTCTTAACTGCCTTTTGTCCAATCACTGTCAGCTGTAATGAACGACCTCGCTCTCATTAGTAAAGGTAACGGTAGACGGACCAATCAGAGTGTGCTGTCTGGTCTGTGTGTTCTTTATTGTGTTTGATGAGTGCACTCGCAGGCTGAGGTGGGAGGTGAAGCATTTAATCTCCGCCTCTCCGCTTGATGTTGAATAATGAGGTTCATAACACTGCCACACCCCCCCCCACCCCACCGTACCCCTCTTCAGCTGGGCTGCACCTGGGGACAACACCCCCCAACCAGCCGCCAAGGGCAGACCAGAGGTGGCGCGTACGTGACACGCTTATATATGTGGTATAACCAGTAGGATTTACATAGAACTACTGATGGAGCTGATGTAAATTCATCTTCCCAACCTCCTTTGCTCCCCCTACAGTTCGGGATGGGGATTCAATTTTACAACACTGCCATAAATACAAATCCTGCACTGAGCGCCGCTTCATGGGCAGCTGTGCTGCAGATGCAGCCTCTGAAGTGAAAGAAGCTTGTGGACTGAGGCTGTAGAGTTAAATTACAGGATTTTACACTAATTCGACTGTGGTCACGCAGCTGTGAAGCGAGGTTCCAGTGCAGCTCAAGCAAAGCTTCACAGATGCCACGATAGAGATGCGCTTCTCGCTGTGACAGTCAGCGGAGCAGCAGCGGGTTTTAAAGCTGATATTTTAAGGGCAAAGTCAAGTCAAAAAGGGATGATGAGACAGTTTTAGTTTTAATGCACCAAAAGTCTAAAAGGCAGCTAAAACCGTAATTTTTATTTCTTACAAATTCCTCAATTTTACTTCTAATTTGAAAACAATCCCTATTACGACCTGTATTAATATTTTATTTATTTAATGGTATAGTTTAATATTTTACATAATTGTCTAAATAAAGTTTATTATTTAAGATTATAAATCTATTGAAGATTTATTTGTGTGTTAATTCAATTTCTATCACACCTTTTTATTAAGAATGACTTACGTCTCTTATTTTGCATCTTACTTTAGGATATTATTGCAGATGTTTATTATATTGATTCTTGTCCCTTTTCTGGAGCTCGGTGAAGAACGTTCAATTCAAATAAAGCTTACAACAGTTTATTATTATTATTGACGATTATAACAGATGGAGTTCTAGTTTAGTAATTTACATCTAGAACAAATAAACTGCTTTAGAGTCCTGTGTCTCCTGTAATTTCATTTAAGGGCTATAGTGGGTCAACTAATCTCACATCAACCACAACATCCACCATTGTGACTCAGACTCACTCAGAAGGGGTCGCCTCTTCTTGGAAGCGTGCACCGGGGTGTATTACGTGTTCGGGAACCTAAATCTCCAGCACACACGCCAATAAACCTAAATCATCATTCCCCATGCAGACCATCTGTCTCCCCAGGTACCGCACTGCGCCGGAGAGACACACTTGCTCTTTCGGCCCTTTGTGTGTCTGAATTAGATCGGTTTAATGTGCCCCCCCCCTACCCCCCTGCTCGGGGCGGCGCACTAGCCTGTTTGCTGATCTGAGGGGAAACCAGCAGAGCAAAAGGGGTTGGGGGGCGGGGGGTGCTGTCATGTCCCCAGGGTGACGTCTGGCTGTGACATGTTCATTGCCAGTGCAATGGGCACAGACGCCACATAAGTCTGAAGGAATATGGGAGCCAAGGGACCACGGAGAGCTGGGCCATGTGAGACTGCAGCTTAGTATGTGGTTCTGATCATACACCCATTATATACTGGGCTCCGGTTCTGGAAGTGATTAGGACACATGTATGTATTATAATAAAAATAGCTACTATTATAAATACTATTATAGTATCATATCTATATATATATATATATATATATATATATATATATATATATATATATATATATATATTATAAAATAGTTATAAATACTATTCAGAAGGAAGATAAAGGTGATTAAGAAACAATAAGTGATCATAAATATAGATTGATATGATCAATATTTATACAGCATGGTATGGGAATACCCGCGTGACCGGTATGGCAAGAGCTTCCCAGAGCCTTACGATGCCATCCTTGTTGAACTCTTCCAGCTGCTGGAACCTATTTTTGTTGGTGGAAATGCACCAAACAGTTCATGAATAGGTTTGCATACAGAACCTGTTCCACATTGATGGAAAAGGCCCATGTGAAACTGCTGATACCACAGGAAGTTAGAACCAAAGCATTTTCCAAATTTTGATATCGACTTGGCACTGAAGTATAGGTTCTCCTGACTCTAGAACAGTCCTCCCGTACTCTTGAGCTCCAGTGGTGTTGGATGTCGTGTTGCAGATGTGGCGGAGCTTCAGGTATCTTTGAGGAAGGTGATGAAAGCCTTCTCCCTCCTGCTCGGATGATGATAAACTGAGCAGGTGGGAATTGGATGTGACCAAATCGAAGAGAACATCGGAAATTACACTGATACAATGTTTTGTTTCATCAATGATACAAACCAGCATTTAAACAATGATATTTCATTTACTGACCCAGAAGACACAGTGTGTGCATGCCCATATCCCGGTTCCTCTTGATCTTATCGTAGAAGCTCTCTGGTTTCCAGCTGTCCGTCCAGAACACAATGGACACAGTTTCGCCAAAGTTGTAGAGCTGGAAAGAAGATCGAGATCAGAAATTCAAACACATCGTTCATTCAACCCGTCCTGCAAAATATGGAATCATCTCATAACTGGAAACGAAGAGATGTTCCATTTTGAACACAGGACGTGCTTCGTGTTGTATTCTGGGTTTGCTCCACAGGAGAGAAACCTGCTGCTTTCCCTCAGCCGGCCAGTTGTGATACTCCACCTCTCAACCAGAGCAGGAGCTTCTGTGGAACACCGTGACAGACTGGCTGCTGAGCAGAGAAGATAAAACGACCACAAACGGCCTGAATGCATGATAGTGTACAAAACCCACGGTTCCCCGAGTCCAACAGAACCAGTGAGGAGCTCCTCAGTCCACCAGCTCGCAAAATGACAGGCTGTGAGACATTTGATGAGCACCAATATCTCAGGATAATGAGACTCGGAATGCCTCTCTGTAAGCATCGGTCCATCTTACTTTCCTGTAACCTAGCAACCACCACCAGTTATTAAAAAGTAACCACGTTAAAATGATACCAAACAACTGACTCAATAATACAGTAGTAACAATAATAGTCACTGACTTATAGTTTAATATTCTATGATTATAATTAATAAGGGTTGATAAGGTGTTTATGACTGAATTAATAATTGTTAATAACTACATATTGAACTACACTCATTTTGGAGAGTGGTACAAGTGGTACTGATGTCTTCGCTTCTGATGTCCATTCGGAGATCAAAGTCTATTAGAGCTTTTAAATGTCACTGTAAACAGTGATGTAATGATACTGAGATGAGCGTCAGGAGTGAACGATACCTGCATTAATGAGTCACTATCTCACTCTCTACCGGCTGGCATGTGACGGTGGTTTCTGGAGCCAGTACGTGGTGCCGGTTCCGGGTCTCTGTAGTGCGGGTTTTGATCAGGAGAATCTCTGTCCTGCAGTTCAGGTGTGTTTATTGGGCAGCAGATCGGTAACCCAACACGCCTCACACAAGGTGCTTCCTGTTATTCAGACAGTATGACATCACTCCCAGTTCAGCGTGTGTGTGCGCGAGAGAGTGAGAGGGTTTGTGGAGCTGCAGTGTGGACGGCATTGCCTGCATACAGCTGACACAACACCACCACACATGTACCAGCAGCTACTGTTTATCTAACTGGTTGTGTTTAATGGAGGCTGCGCAGATAGTAAAGGGTGTTCATTCAGCACTGTGTTATATCAGCCTGTACACGTTTGCAGCTCTAACCACTTTATACACCTTTTAGAATGTTAGAATTTTTCATTTTGTGTATGTGAGAAGGCAAATGGGGTGGAGGGGAGGAGACTGGAGGAGGAGCTTAGAGCAGGGGGTGGTATCCCACTCTGTTTATGTCCCGATACAGATATAAATATCGATATATCGCTCAGCCCGTATCCCGCTCGGTTTATATCCCGATACACATATAAATATCGATATATCGCTCAGCCCGTATCCCGCTCGGTTTATATCCAGATACAGATATAAATATCGATATATCGCTCAGCCCGTATCCCGCTCGGTTTATATCCAGATACAGATATAAATATTGATATATCGCTCAGCCCGTATCCCGCTCTGTTTATATCCGGATACAGATATAAATATCAATATATCGCTCAGCCTGTATCCCGCTCGGTTTATATCCCGATACAGATATAAATATCAATATATCGCTCAGCCTGTATCCCGCTCGGTTTATATCCCAGTATTGATTATACATAGCAATGTATAGAATTAACCCATAACCAGCTCTGCTTCTATTCCAATACGGATATATCTACAATAATAATGTCTTTTCCAAATCATTTTTAAAACACTATGATTTTCTTGTGAGGAAAAATTTAGGCCACTCCCACATTTATTAATACGTAAAATGCATCAGATTAGAATCAGGTGGCACAGTGATCGAGTGGGTTTCATCCGGATACTCCTGGTTTCCCCCACAGTCCAAAGACATGTGCGGTAGGTGAGTTGGTGACTCTAAAGTGGCCCTTAGTGTGTGTGTGTGTGTGTGTGTGTGTGTGTGTGTGTGTGTGTGTGTGTGAGCCTTACGATGGACTAGCGCCCAGTCTAGGGTTGTTTCCTGCCCTTGCGCTCAGAGTTGCCAGCTGGGCACCGGCTCCCCCGTGACCCTATTCAGGAATAAGCGATATAGAAGATGGATGGATGGATGGATCTAGATCAATAAAGTATCTCTCTATATATCTATCTCAGCACATTAGCTACAAATGAACAGACCATTGTTAGAGGGGACTTTGGAGAAGGCCGTCTTATTTAAACCTCAGACATAAGTTTGGTTTTCTCTTGACTGTGAGCGAGATCCAAAGAGCTCTCTGAAGCCATCAGAAAGAAGCCATTACACTGGGAAGGAATTCAAAAAGGAGAACATTTAAGACAACAGCCAACTAGTTCAGCCCAAGAGCAGACCACAAGATGAGTCTCCAGCAATCCTAAGACGATATCATGGGACCCCCCAGCTCTCCCCACAGATGATTAAAATGTACCATCAACCATCAGAAGGAGACCAAACAGGTTTGATTTTCATATCATGATGTTCATCGTGGATTGTGAAAAATTCTTTAAATATTGTAACAGGAACAGATGATGTGACCCTCTGGCCAGAGCCGGCCTTTAATTAGAAAAGCAAAGACCTGCCGTAGACCTGTTTGTGTACTGTCTGCAGGCTGGGCTTTGTGTTGCTGATGGCAGATCACCACCTCCAATTAGTGTCTGTGATGCCTGAGGAGCAGCAGTAATGATGGCCCTGCTCTACCTCCAACTCAGCTAATCCCAAAGAAGCCAAGGGAGCCAGCGGTGCTTTGTGGGAGTGGACTTCTCTGCTGATCTGGGATCAGATTCTATTGCAAAAATCCATGAACTACAGCAAAACCACGGTTCTACGGTCAGCAGGAAAGGGCCCTATATAAAAGGCCGGGCGTTCGGCGTCGTCAGCCCGGGGCAGAGTTGCGTGTGGGAGCAGCTGGGCCTCAGCATGGACAATACTGCTGTGACAGCTCAATACAGCCAGCTCTTATTGATGGACTCGCCCTCAGCGCTGGGACCACATGCTGCTGCGCTCCCTTCTCCATTCAGACGCATTCATACACACGGCCTGTGAGCCTCCCTCACAAAGGTGAGGCTGCCGTTTGATCCCTTTCACCACACGATCAGCGTGAGCTGGCTCTCTCATAGCGCTTTCACATTTCAGATCCGGAACATCACCGAGCTACACTACACGGAAAAAAGTATTGGGACAGCTGCTCATTCACCATTTCTTCTGAAATGAAGGTTATTAAAAAGAATTTATCCTGCTTTTGCTGGAGGCTCTACTGTCCAGACAAGGATTTCTGCTAGATTTTGGAGCATGGCTGTGAGGATTTGATTGTATTCAGTGACTAGAAGAGCTACTGAGGTCAGGATGTTGGACGATTATCACGCCACCTCATCCCAAAAGTACATTTAGGTCATAATTATACATCTTTAGTACGTTTCAATTGGTAAATTGCTATATTTGAACTAGTAACTCATCAGCCAATGAAATTCTCCATAGAAATGAGCTATGGATTATTACTGACCAACGCTGGCCACCTGTATGATTGTTAAAATGGAGCATGGATTCTAAAAAGGGCAGTTCTGTATTTGAGGACCTCCACTGTCAAAGAATGAGACATCTGCAGGATGAAGGAACCTCATCTGCAATTGAACACATTCAACTCTAAACCGTTTTCCATTCTTTAGCTGCTACTGAACTCCTGCATAAAACGCGTGCATTTTCAGAACAGAGAAGACAGAGGTGTAAGCTTCATGCCGTTTCAGTCAGTGGATGAGAAAATCTTAATGAAGGCCCACCTGAAGTCCACAGCAGCCCACCGCATTCAGAATGGAGGCGTTATGGATAACCCGGTACTGAATCCCAGCGTTCACTGCTCTCAGGACCAGGTCACTGTGGGTTGTTGCACTAAAAAAGAACAAGTGATTATCAGAAGACGTGCAAAACACGTTCACTTAAAGTGATTTTCGCAATGATGCAAATTTGATGAAGGAACAACTGTGGGTGACGTCTCACTTTTATGAGTTGAGGGATTAGTGAGGAGGAAATAACAGCTATGCTGACGGTCAGACAACCAGAGGAAATGTTTTTAAAATTATTTTTTAAACCATATTCACATTCACAGAGTCACAGATTAACTTTAAAAACCGATTTTATAGGCGACTACAGAAGCATCTTCATCAGAGAACACAAAGAAAGACCAAATATTTTTCTCCTGATTCACCAAATATGAACACTTTCCTAATTTGCCTGCTTTATTAAGCGCCCAAAACCAGCCTGAATGTTCTGACCTTGGTACTGAAATATATCATTAAACTTTATTAAAGCCAAACATTCTTTAGATGGAAAATGAGGAGAGAAGCTCCCCACGAGGCATGGTGTGGTTTCTGGGCAGGAAAATGCTGAGCCAAACACTCCCCACCAACTCTCCACCAACCCTCCACAACTCCAGTTTTAATGGTGTGAGCAGCCCAACCAGTCCACCCCTCCACAGCTTTCTTTTGTGATGGTCAGTTTCCTGTCCTCAGACCACCGATACCTCCTGCAGCAGGGTTTAACCCCTGACCACATGAACTCAGAATCAGAACAATTTCCGTTATTTGTCTTCTTCTGCGGAGAGCGAATGTTAACAGTGGTGGGCTTCACTGACAGCGCTGTGGTGGACAAATCACGGACTCAAATGAGGCTTGATGGAACTCAAGACCGTAAATCGAGGTAGAGACATAATGAGGGAAACTGTATCATTTCAATTGTGGTGGAATTCTGGGAAAAAGTCTGGACAAGAAATGTGAAACGAGGGGCTCAGAAAATGACTGTGGTCAGGTTTGATCAGACAACACCTTTGATGACCAGAACACGCGGCTGCACTGTATGGACAAAAATATTGAGAAAGCTGCTTATTCGTCGTGCCTTCAAGAGCATTAAAGAGAGTTTATCCTGCTTTTGTTGGAGTAACTGTCTCCAGGAACGGCTTTCTACTAGATTTTGAAACATTGCTGTGAGGATTTGATTAGGGCTGTGTATTCACAAGAATCAATGCACTATGCATCACGATACAAGGGTCACAATTCTATATATTGCAATCTCGGTTAGCAAGGTGATAAATTGATATACATAGATCTAAACAGAGAATTAAATATTCGTATTATGTATTGATAAAATATTTATGTCTGCATATGCAGCTTCTTTAAGCATTTAACAACTGAAAATGTTTTTGAGTTGAAAATACAATAAATTTGATGAAATGTTTGCATCAGTTACACTGAATGATCACTACTTGTTTGGGATTTTTTTGGTAGTAGTAGTTAAATGGCCTCAGGATTCTTATACTGGAATTTAAAGTATCTGAAGTCATCATTACCCTGCCCTCTTCTCTCGTCTCATGTGAGTTTGTTATAATATGTGGATCACGTCTGAAGGTTACTCTCATCATCAGTTAAATAAAAATCGACGATATTCTTTTGAGAGTTGATACAGTACCGTGAAATGTAACATCGCGATACTCAAGTGTATCAATATTTTTTCTTTTGCCCCTAAATTTGACGGCATTCCTCAAAGGGCTCCACTTATGATACTTTTCTTCTCCCACGATGTATCTTGAGAAGTCAACAGCCAGCTGAACATTGGCATTGGACAAAAACCTACTGGCACCATGCAAGATGTGGGCTAGAGTGGTATAAAACCTGCCAGCACTGAGCTGTGGAACAGTGGAACTGTGTTCTCTGGAATGATGGAGCTCCAGCCAATACTTTGGGGCTGAGCTGAGGAGTTGGGGATGAGGTGGGGTGACCATCCAACATCCTGAACTCATGAACTCTTTGCTCTTGTGTCTGAATGCAATTAAATCCTCACAGTGATGCTCCAACAAAAGCAGGATAAACTCTTTTAATATCCTTGATTTCAAAAGAAACAATGGATGAGCAGGTGCCCCAATACTTTTGTCCATACAGTGCAACAGTGGACGACCCCCTAACTACCAAAATGACAATAGGTGTCCACATTTCTGCTGATGGGAATTTGCAAACTGCAGTGTCTGTGTTGGAAACATACTATGTTGGAGTAGTACAGTATAGTATTAGTACAGTACAGTATAGTACAGTACAGTAGAGTATTAGTACAGTACAGTATAGTACAGTATTAGTACATTACATTATTAGTACAGTACAGTAGAGTATAAGTACAGTATAGTACAGTACAGTATAAGTACAGTATAGAGCACCACATCCCCGTGGTAGACTATGGTTCAATTCCCTGGCTTTACAAGCACACCACACTGCACCAGTAAGGGTCTGTGTAACACGATAAACACGTAAGATCTCTGAGTGTCAGCAAAAAGCCATTCGTGTAAATGTACTAAGTAAATATTGTGCAGCTCCACCGTACAGCTATCCCAAATTCTACAGAATTACGACGCATCAATGTTTCTGACCCACACGCACAACCGTACATTAACCACGTATGTACTGTACCTCCATATGTGCCAAGTGAAGGCTAAAGGAAGTAGCCCGTCAGCTCTACAATCACAAATGTTTTGCATAATAAGCAAAAGCAATATGTTCTCATGTTTGTTTCATTTGATACAACATGAAGGTTCCATAAATAGAACCTATCTGACGCAGTTCGGTCAACGAGAACCTCACAGGGCAATTCCCTGCCCACAAGATGAGAGGGAACACTGAAGTCCAGATTGTAAAATCAGTAATTAGTGTCAAGGACGGCTCATGTAGCCGATGCATTTCGCGACCCAAAGCCCTGTCATGAACAAGAAGCATATTTTTAAGACAAACGGAGACGCTGTGGACATGCTTCTGTTTTATGTTGACATTAAAAGATTTATTCTGGTATTTAAACTTCCATACTGAGAAATACCTCTGCTTTTGGGGAACGTATGGAATATAACATAGCTATTAAAGTACCACACACTCCCCAGTCGCTGTATGTAAACTGCTGCTCTAAATATGATAAAAAAATAAAAATGTGGGATTACAGCTCTGTTGGGAGGGAAGATGAAGGTTATCAGGAACAATAAATGATAAAATTAGACTGATATGATCAATATTTATTGATCTACACATACAGAATTAGTGTCTCTCAGTATGGTGTCCGAACAAAGTCCTGTGATAACCCATCCTGACTGGCCCCTCCAGCCTGGTACGACACCCCTGCAGTCTTTGGTGATGGTGATGTGGTGTTACAGGCAGTCATCGTAACGATCTACGTGCATTTAATCCTGCATCATGTGTCCATACCACCACACCATGTGGGAGGACTGGGGTTCGATTCCCAGTCTGGGCAACTATGCTGTGTTACCTCAATAAGACTCCTTGTGCAAGATTCCAAACACTACTCCGGCTCACTCTGTGAATTCCATAACCTTTAAAGTCGCTCGGATTAAGAGCATCAGCTAAATGCCGTAAATGTTGGGTCATACCATGCAGGACTGATGCCAGGTCTCCAACTTTATAATCTTTACGATGCCACCCCTGTCGTTTTCTTCCAACTGTCCACATTGCTTTCAAACTCTTCTCCGAGGCAATCGCTGACACTTCACTTGCAAAAAGAGCTACCAACACAACAGCACGAGTCAAAATGGAAAGCACACACAACGAGACAACCTGGTACAGTCAGTCAGGTACAGTGATGCAGCCGAGTGTAAAACTTCAATCATTTGCATGCATCACGCTGTCAAACCTTCTCACCAGGTTTTCGTTCCTGTCAGCTGATTTTTTTAACAATCACTGTATCTTGCAAAAAGTATGTGAAACTCTTCCATCACAGCCATTAGTGCCGGAATTGATGTGACAGTGGATCATCTTCAGTGACAGTGACTTGGCGCCGTGGTCAGCACCAAGATTGTTGTCAGACGTCCAGAAGGCCCGTTGTCATGGTGTGGGGTGCAATTTTGTATGATGCGAGACCACCTTTGGTTTTCATTACAGGCAAGCTGACAGCCCAACATTACATTAATGAGATCCTGCCTTTTCTGAACACACACTGCGGTGCTCCGTTCTACCAGGACAACACTCATCCACATACTGCTGGCATCTCAAGAGCTTGCCTTGAAGACACAGTTACTGTGCTGTGGTCAGTCACATCTGACCTATCCCTGATTGAAAATGTGTGGGATGCTATTGGAGGTTCCATCGGCACATCAACACAGTAGAAAATTCAAGCTGCACGTAGATCAATAAATATGGGTAATTGACTATATTTTCTTATTTCTTGTTGTTGATAACCTTTGTTTTGGGTGCAACTATTTTTTAGCGGGAACAGGTGAGAGCAGGACTGAAAAAACTCTCTGATCTCCACTTTCGAAGCTTTGAAATGTGCATTATCGTGTGCAATATGCTTTTCTAATGATGACTGTAAACAAGTTAATTAAGGTCTGTGATCTTAGTAAAAGATACCTGAGAACCACTGCCTGCTGCACCTTCACTCTAGAAACTGTACAAATCATAATTAATACCCTAATCTTGCTTCAAAGTTAAAGGTAAAGATAAACGTACACATAGACCCACTGTGATCCCCACACACACACACAAACACACACCAGTGAATTCCCACACTGGGGGGCAATGAACACAATCGCCCGGGGAGGTAAGCAGCCTCAGGGTCACGTCAGTCACATCCTGCTGGTTCAGGGATTTGAACCGGCAACCTTCCAGTCACAAGCCAGGTCACGGCTACTCGTACAAAATTTTTAATTTGGTCACTGAAAGGTAATAGTAGGACCACAACTGCACTGCAGGCCCCTTACCCAAAAGGATCCCCCACCACCAGGAAGGCAACATCACTGACATCAGCCCCCTTCAGGATCTCATCCGCCTCCTGCTCCACCATGTCTCTGTCTGCCAGCAGCAGTTCACGCCCATAATACTCCTCCTGTAACAACAGATACACACACAGTGCTGTCAGACATCATCACTTTATTCATCTCTTAAAACCCAAGATCTGCAACGGGTTAAAGAGAACAATGAGAAAGGAGGGGCTGTTAGCTCCCTTTCTTTACTCACATTCTTCAAATTTCAGAATAAAAGTCCAAGGAAGGGATAATTCTGATACATACATAAAAGACCACTCTCAAGAATCTTGGAAGAAATTATAAATATCCTGATCAATCTAAACATTACAAACATCTCATCTACTTTCTGCATTTTCAGCTCAAACAAACACTGTCAGATCAATAGTGCTTATAATAAATGAATGAATGAATGAATGAATGAATGAAGGCCCCAGTACATTTTTGATCAAAGCGCGGTCATGTTCATACACATATGTAAATTCATTTAATTTTTCCATGTCAAATGAAGACATATTTGCTTACATTGAAGCCATTTATTCACCAGGTTAAACATTATAAAAACACAGGGTTGTGAAATTCAGATTACACACCAGAACAGTTTTCCAGGTAAATTTACATGTAGGCACCTATTCCACCTACAGCTGTTTAGCCCCGTCCATTCATTTATAGTCAAATTATGTACAGACGGTTTATGTGAATGAGGCACAGAACTGCCAAACAGATAAGAAATGATTGGAATGTGTTATTTTAAAGGTGTTTCTCTGCAGACTTTATTCTCCTCCTTTCACCCTGATCTTCAATGATCAGGACCCCACAGGACCATCACAGAGCAGCTATTATGTGTGAGGTGGGTCAGACACAGCAGTGTCCACTCACTGTCCTCTATTAGACACTCAGACCTAGTGTCTCCACTTTGTAGATGTAAAAGTCAGAGACGGAAGCTCATCTGTTTCTGCAGTTTGTGTTGGTCATCCTCTAGTCCTTCATCAGTGCTCACAGGACACTGTCAGCTGGACATTCCAAGTTGGTGGACTGCTCCCAATCCAGCAAGACCCTGAGGGGTTTAAACACTCCAGCAGCACTGCTGTCTGGTCCTCTCACCCACCCACAGAAGAGCTGCTGTGTGGTGATCCTGAGGGGTCCAGATCACTGGAGATCAGGGTGAAAGGGGGGTTCTGCAGAGAACAGTGCCGATAGGAAAGCCTTTCTTTAAGCTGTATCTTCTGTTACCCACCAGAGCCTCCTTCCCCACAGTCAGGATGGAGGTGTAGGCTTCCAAATAAACTCGGTTACAGCTTTTAATGACCTCCAACCCCTTCACTGTGATGTCCTTCGCATCCCCGAGACCAAGACCCACCAGATACAGCATTGCACTTTCAGACGACAGCTACAGCGCTAACGCAGCACAAAAACAGTTTTATTCCACTAAACTGCCTTCTACAACAGCCTCCCAGAGGCAGGCCTGCCTTTCCCAGCCTTTAAACAGCACGAGGAATTCAGAATCCCACTTCATCCAAGTTAAATCCTGATTTTATCCTGATTTCTGCTGCTTCTCACGTGTATCCCTGCAGGTTTGCCGTAAAGCGGCTCCTGTTTACGACATTGGCTCCGTTCTAATCCGAGCAGTGCACCCTACACCCTACGCCCTACGCCCTTTAGCCCTCGATTTCTCAACCAGTGGGCCGTGAAGCCCTATCCTGAGCCCTCCTCAGTGGGCTGTGCCCAGTAAAGCAAGTCTACAGCACCAGTTAACGCTTGCAGGACAAAATAATTAGTCTGTCCAGTTCTAGATAATGTAAAGGGAAGTGTTATCCGTGCAATTAAGGACGCATGACCAGCGGGCCGAACATCTCCGAACATCATGTCTATTTGCAATTATAAATAAAGTATTTTGGTTCGTAAGATCTGATTTGATCAGATAAGAGAGGCTTTTAGTATCCCACTGCGGGAGATTTGCCTTGTTACAGCAGGAAATGCAGTAAGCAGATAAAGAGCTGTGAGTGGACAAAGCTGTGCATTATACAAAATACAACACATAGGATATATCATGGAAATAAATACATAAACAAGGCATGTGTTCACAGAAACATATATAAAAATAAAAGTAGAATTGTATCGATATGATAGAATGGGGTGTGGGTCCATAGTGTCCAGACTTTTGACAAAATAAAGAGTCTGTCCATTTTTAGATAAACAAAAGGGAAGTGTTCCGTGCAATTCACAGAAAAAGTTTTACGATTTAAAATAGAATTAAGGAACTATACAGATTTGCAGTCTACACATGCAGCTGCATGGATATTGCACATTTCCAAATTACAGTTATTGCACTGAGCCTGTATGCACTGCACTTCTGTCAGCAGCAGATATTGCAGATTAATTAGAGGTAGGATATGATATTGGTCCATGTGGTGTGTTTGTGACGGAGTGCCGTGTGATAGAATGGGGTGAGGGTCTGTGGTGTCCAAACTTTTGACTGTACATGAAAAATTAGTAGTATGAGTATAAGTAAAAACTGACCGATCAATCAAGTTCAAATGATGAGCATCATATAAGCATTAATGGAGATGCAGAAATAATATCATTGCAGATGTAATGCAAAGGCAAAATTAAACATCGAGTCTTGTTTTCTTGTGGAATGTTATGCTTTCAAGTTATAAACAAGTGGGCCATGAGATGGAAATGGTTGAGAAGCACTGGCTTAGGTGCTGTTCTGTTTACACTGTTTAATGAAAAGCATGTATCTCCAAAGTGGAGACTTTACAGGAGAAAGCAAAAATGCTCTCAACTTTGAATGAAAGTGAATGTAAAATAAAAGAACTTATAGTCATTTTGGACCATTTCTATTGGTCTGTTCATCATGAAATTCTGATACAGTGTGAAGAATAACTGCCAGATTCACATTGTGGAGAAAAATAAAAATGGACAAAAATGGAGATGGTTTTCATTGGACAGTGACGACATGCGTTTACTCTTACTAGAATATTATTGTAGCATTTCTCACGAGAATGAGACTTGAAATGAAACAGGTTATGTTAACCCTAGTCTACCCTCAAACAACCCCACCTCTGCTGCTCCTGCCCCAAGAGCCCCAGTGGACTGGCAGGAAACCAAGTGACTGGCAGGTATATTTTCTTAACTACTTTCTCTGCACATTATCACACGAACAGTCACAACCGGCAGTAAAACAAGCATAACAGCGTAAAAGCTTTGAATATCCCAACACACACGGAAACCCCTACATTATAGCTAATAATATTGCATAACTAATATCAATTCAAAGGCTTTTCATGTTCAATTGGCCAAAGTCAATAAGAATATTAGAATAATATTCATACAAAGTAGTGATTTTAACTCTGTGTGCCCATTCAAACATCTTCATAGGATCTCTTCACACGATATGGCGAGAATATGGTGTTGTTGATACTAGAGAGCAGCTCATCACCTCCAGACTCCAGACTCCAATTATGAGAATATGGGTTGCTATGGGAACCAGGCCTCTTGCTCATGGATTTTCTGTGACAGTGTCCACAGAAGATGAGAAAATTCAACATGTGACTAACCCTAACTCTAACCCAGACTCTAATTACGACAATATGGGTTGCTATGGGAGCCCAGTAAGATTCAAAAAAGCCTAATCAAGGGAAGTGACTTGAGGCAAGTGTAGTGTGGTAGTGTGTTACTGTGTGTTGCACTGGTACGAGTGGAACCTCTCAGTGTCACTGCTGGTCTGAGAACAGTCCACCAACTAGAAATATCCAGCTGACAGCGTCCTGTGAGCAGTGATGAAGGACTGGACGATGACCAACACAAACTGCAGAATAAGACAAGCTTCTGTCTCTGACTTGTAGGTAGGAAATGTCATATAGAATGGACAACGAGTGGACAGTGTTTAAGCACTGATTCACTCATACCAGCACAATACACACTAACACACTGACAGGCTCATGGGTGCCCAAGACTCATCAGTGCCATCCAACAACTAAAGCTGTATCATTAGTTTGGTGCTAGATAGCCCATGACATCTTCAGAGGTCTTGTTCAGATCTGTTGTGATGGCTAAGGGGGGGCCTATTCAATATTAGGCAGGTGACATTGATGTAATGGCTGATCGGTGTACATACAGTATATGCACCGTGGGTGGACCACGACCACGGCTTATGGTCAGAAATGAAGGCCAAAGGAGAAAAAGACAGAAAGGCTTGTAGATGTCTGAGATGTGTGCCTCTGGAAGCTTATAGCAGACATAGCGACTTGTGTAAGTCCCTTGCTACCTGAGTGCAGATTTGTTAGGTGAAGCCGGTGGGGGTGGGTGGAGGGGGTTAAGTCTGATATTGACGCAGCATGAGCTGTAAAGATCGTCTGGAACTGATAGCAGTGTGTGGTAATAAGTGGCAGGACGATGCAGCCTGTGGTTAAATAGCTCCACTTCCACCACCCACAGAATGAGACAGAAGAAAACCAGAAGTGCTGCAGGTCAGGGGTGCATGAACAGATACTGATTATTAATCACGCTTTATCAGACCTTGAGCTTGACCTTCTTTGTTTGTGGGTTAATAGGATCTGAATTAAAATGCTGACCTTCAGACTAAGGCAGCTGATACCTGCAATGAAAGGACACAGATTGGAGTCAAAGGTCCACCATCTGAATACAGCGCCTTCTAGGCCTCAGGACATCGGCACCATCTGGTCTCTGTCACGTTACGATCCATGCAGCTTTAGTGGGGTCACCACATGAATGACAACCCAAACAAGCTCATTAGTCACCATTCACTGAATTCCTCAGGGTGATTAGTCAGCAGCAGTTCTTTATGCAAAAAACGGTGGCTATTCAGAAGAAGACAAAGGTGATCAGGATCAATAAATGATTATAAATTTAAACCAATCTGATCAATATTTATTCATCTACACGTACAGAAGTCATGTCTCTCAGTACGGCATCGGGTTTGACGCAACATGCCAGACGTCTCTGCATGGAGTTGTAGAGGTTCCGAAATGGTGTCCTGTGATGATCCATCCCATGCAGCTTGAATGTTCTCACTCAGTTCTGCAGATGGTGTGGTAGGGGTGGAGTGTTGATGGAGCGTCCAATAGCATCCCACACATTTTCAATCAGGGACAGGTCTGGAGATGAGACTGACCACTGCGTAGTATCTGTGTCTTCAAGGCGAGCTCTTGGACTAGAGCACTGGAGTGTGTGTTCAGAAGAGGTAGGACCACTGGTGGTAGGACCTCATTAATGAAATGTTGGCCTGTAATGAAGACCAGAGGTGATCTGGCATTGTATGAAATTGCACAAAATGAGAATATTTGAATAGTACAATAGAAACATATTGTAATATAATCCAAATTCTATGAAATATTAGCTCACCAGACAAAATATATCTGCACCGTGCATTTTTATGGTGGTAGTCACTTCAGGCTCCTGCAGATGACATTGCACGAGGATGATCAGACTATAAATATCTGTGGGGTGTGCAATGATTTTGGCCATACAGCAAATGTTAATGACTGGCTAAAAAGAGTGATTGCATTTGGGAATACCAAAGGCCATAGTGTGACGAAAGAAGCTGGATTTGCAGATGAATTGAAGCGTACACTCATGCATTTTTTTTGGTGCATTCATCCATCCATTCATCCATCTTCTCCTCTGCCACATCATCAAATCAAACTGGTTCATGACTGGGAAAAGAATGCCTGAGGTACAGAACAATTTGCCTGTTGGCTTTGGTTCAGAATTCAGCCTGTGCTTGCATTGCATTATGAAATGCATCATCACTCATTATGGAACATAACTACGAGGACAAACCCAGTTTTTGTACCTTGAAGCATCTGTGTTTGTGTGATTGTGTGAAGTATTTTTGGAAATTGGAATCTTTTCATGAAGCCTGACTTTATGAGTCGGAATTTGTAGCTCTAGAGGCATTAAGTTGTTCAGACATCTGCTTCAACTATCAATGGTGTAACCTACAGACATGATACACATAACAGACTTAACCTATCTAACCAGGTGGTCTCTTTATTATGTAATCCAGCTCGAAAAGCAGCAGAAATTCATTTGTTTCTGACTGAATTAAATCCCAGTTTAAATGCCAGTGAGCTGATAAATACATACATGCATACATACATAAATACATACAGTACATACGTACATACATACATAAATACATACAGTACATACATACATACATACATACATACATACATACATACATACAGTACATACATACATAAATACATACATACATACATACATACATACATACATACATACAGTACATACATACATACATACATACATACAGTACATACATACATACAGTACATACATACATACATACATACATACATACATACAGTACATACATACATACGTACGTACGTACATACATACATACATACAGTACATACATACATACATACAGTACATACATACATACATACATACATACATAAATTCATACATACCTACATACATACATACATACATACGTACATACGTACATACATACATACATACATACATACATACATACTGTACATAAATACACACACACACACACACACACACACACACATATATATATATATATATATATACATCATACACCAATAATCATTAAAAGTATTGAATTGTCAGCTCAAAACACCATGGATGATCACTTTCCAACAGATTTCTAAGAGTTTTTTGTCCTTTTTAGTCCTTAAATGTCCATCATAAACAAATAAATAAATAAAATATAAAAAAAGCAAATAACTACATTTTCACATGAAGACAAATTCGAGGAGCCTAAAATATCTGATTAAACATATATAAACTAAATAATAAATAAACTATAAATGCTTTCTAATTTTTTGGTGAATATGAATAAAACTTCCCACAAAATTAGACTAGAGTTCTAAAGGTTTAAGATCATTTAAAATTAATCAAATAAAACTAAATTAAAGTAAAAAAACAAAAAACATAAAATGTTTCATAACAGATACTGACTAGATATTACACAAAATTTGTGAATGTGCAGCTGTACGTTGTTAAACCTGCCTGACGCCTTCCTTTGTTTTTCATTCTTCCCTTTTATTCTTTCTTCCTTTTTTTCTACAAATGACATTTATTTATTTATTTATTTATTTATTTATTTATTTATTTATTTATTTATTTTCATTTTTAGCTCAGCAGTCTAGACTGTCTTCTGTTTGGCTTCGTACCATGTAAGGTTATTGACTGGATGTGAAGGGCTTATATGTCCTAATGTGGTGTTCTAAAACTTTTGACCCATCGTGTAAATTTCTCTACAGTGAAGCGTTCCACAGGAAACCCACTCTGAAAGACACTGTTTACGTAACAAGAATGTAACTTGTTTCAAATTTGTTTAACATCGTTGGAACTGGCGCTGCGAGCGTGCGAGCGACGTAACATGGTTAATTCTGACTCATTAACACCAAACCAACCCACCCCTCCAACCTTTACCAACAAGTGCTCTTCCTGTCAAGCCAAACGAATGGCTCAAGTGTACTACAGAGTAAATGTGTGTGTGTGTGTGTGTGTGTGTGTGTGTGTGTGTGTGTGTGTGTGTGTGTGTGTGTGTGTGTGTGTGTGTGTGTGTAACAGAATGACTCGTCAGAGGGCCTCTCCAGTGGTGCTTCCTCGTCGTTTGTTAGGTGCTGAATGGCCTCCGTCAGTGTGCATTGTGCCAGGCAGAAAGGGCTCGCTGAGGCCTGGCAGAGGGGCTTCTTTCGGCAGCACTCCGGATCCAAAGCTGCCCAATTCCTCTACTACCCATCAGCCCTGGGCTGCCTGCCGCCTCCCGGCCTGTCGCCACGGCAACCTCGCCAGGCCAGCATCTGAAAACAATTTGGTGCTTAATGAGAATTTACTTTACGCAAATGGTGGGAAAATGGGGGGCGAGAGAGTGAGGGAGGGAAGACAGAGAGTGCAAGGGAAGTGGAGGGGTGTGTGAGTGTGTGAAGGGGTGTGTGGGTGGGTGGGGGAAGGAATGAGGAGTGCAGGCCTTGCACGCTTGTCATGCGCTGCCAGACTGACATGTTTGTGTGAGTGCTGATGGAGGAATGCAGTGGTGGTTTCTCAGCTTTTCTTCTACTGATGCTCTCCTGCCAAGATAAGACTCCTAACAGACATGGCTCGTAAACACCAGCGCTGATATATAGTTTCCGTTAGATTGAATCATGAATGGACCAATAGGAATGTTCCTTGGTATAAACTCTTTTTGCAATGGATTCCATGAACGATGAGAAAGATAAGTTATGAATTTATGATTTTAACCCAAATTCCCATCCTCGTTAGGACTCTACCCCATTACATGATGCTCCCAACACTATGAGGGTGAAGACAAGCACATACCTGAAGTTGGTTCCCCAACTTCAATACAGACACCTTGGAAAGCAGTATAACTCGCGATTCAAACCTGTGATCCTCAGATCATGAAGCCCAAGTTCCCATTTTTAAGTTAGTGATTACAATATTAGAACGAAAGGGTCAGTTTATTATTAAACTGAACAATAGAAAGGAGGGTCTAGTACCCTGTTGGGTCTCTAGACTGGATACAGGATGAGATACAGTTGGGCATGGAGGCATCCTGCAGCACATTTGCCCACAGATGTTGCAGCTGGGCCTGTAGATCCTGCACACTTATAAGTTGCCGAAGCTGGCATCCCAGCTGCTCCCATAAATGCTTGATGATGATTAACCTGATGACCAGGAAGGCCAAGGAAGTGCACTTTGATGGGACACCTGGTGGGACACATTCCTGGGACACATTCGTTGGAAACCCTGGCATGAGAGGCAACACATGGCTGCACGATGTCCTGAGCTGTTATTTCCTGCCACACTCAACGCCATGTTTCTAACCTAAGAGTCCCTTCAGAGAGAAGACAAAGACGATTAGCTAATTGTGATGCAATGTTGTGAGGGAACGCCATTATTATAACTAAACCTTTCGCCCAGGTGTTGCCTAGCAACAGTGCTTACTGATAATGGATTACATTGTGTGGTGGAAGAATAGTTTACTATTAAGTGTATTTACAAATAGAACATTCGTGCATTATATTATATTTTATGTTGATTTAAAAGTGTTTTATAAAAGCAATAAGCTGCTTTGCATGAGGCCAAAAACACCCTTCCCTGATAAAATCCCAGTAACACATTGATTCTCATTGCTTATTGCATTATTTATTTTATTTTATTTTACAAAAGATTCAGAGTGGAGTGATTGTAAGGCACAAAGAACATGAACAAGCTTACCCTAATCCACGTTGCATATCATCGCTGTCCCACGTATCTCCGTTTTTGTCCATTTTTAGTTTTCTCCATAATGTCAATCAGACAGACCTTTATATTGTATCAGCATTTTATTTCATATTCACTTCCATTCAAATTTACGAAATCACCACATTGGAGATACATGTTTTTCACTGGCCAGCGATGATGTTTGTGCGGTAGTCATAGTTGGAGTGTCCCTTTAACGACGTGTCCACACGTGCGTTAAGTGTCCATCAGTTGCACTGTACCTCAATCACTGCTGAACGCTGTGTTGTTGTGTGAGCAGGATTATGTAATAGCTCTCCCATGTCAAGTGTGTGAGGGGTTCTGAGCAGTGAGTGCCAGGCTGCACTGCACTCCCTGCTTTGTGCCCAGGTTCCCTTTTCCCTGGTTTTGTTTGAGTCCAGTCAGCCAGTGGCAAATTGTCCCAGCAGATAGAGCCAAGCTGGTTGGCCTGTGGTGAGAGACAGAGTCTCCAAAACAACTTTAACTCTTTCTTTCCACAGACTCTGCTGCTGTCCACGATTCTCAAAACAAGCTGCTACAGCCTGTCTGCGAGCTGGATGAGCAGGGGAACTGGAGAAGAGGTCACGGTGACGGGAAAGAGAGGGAAAGAACCGAATCTTTCAAGTTCATAAAGTTTTGATGATGCAAAAAGTGTCATTAGGGCTTTTCTTGTTTGTTTTGTCTCTTTTTTGTACTTTCTTTTTACTCCCACAGTAGATGAGGCCTCCAGTGCCTGTCCTCCAAATGCCACTTGATGGTTTTCTTTTTGGGTTGGTTTAGCTTGAAGCCGCTGTTTCATCATAGGAACCACTTCAAAACCAGCCTGAACTGCAGTGTTTTTCCCTCCATGCGTGGGCAGGGTTAGAACTGCACTGACTGCATGACATCATTATCATTAAATTCTCGTTATGTTTTATGTTTTAAATAATAAAGGACTTCCTTAGAATCATCTTTAGATGGGAAAAATATGTAAACCCTGCGTTTAGAGCCTGACCTTATACATTTGAGTATCTGATGGGCTTACCAACTCTCAGCCTCAAATAAGGCAGCCCGTTTCATTCCAAGTGGGCCTCCTAGGACAGATAAACCTTATTATTATTATTATTATTATTATTATTATTATTATTATTATTATTATTATTATTATTATTATAGACCCCATTTGAGCAGCTCCACCCACTACCTTTGCTCAAGTCAAATGCTTTCACACCTACATGGTTTGGACTGGACCTTCAGACCTTTCAGTTTGATTTCAAAATTTGGTCCAACCAAAAGAGGTGGTCTCGGTCTGGATCAGACCAACCATGGTCCAGTTCGTTTGTGTAGTGAAAACATTTTACTGAATGGATCACACAGATTCCCCCTATAATTGATCTGACTCCCCTCGCTGGCAATCATGTCATAGAGTAGAATGGAAGCTACATATTAAACTGGTGGATCTTGTCCACACTGTAACTGTAGATGAACCCTTATTTATAAAGTGAGAAAAGGAATCTGAGGGCAATCTGTTATGATCATTCTGCTGCACGATGCACAGCCATTCAGAGGAAGTCGAATTCTAGCAAGGAGGCAGAATTTGGCACAACACCTGGAAAAGCAGTGTCAGATGCACACCCTTCTACATACCAACCCAGCTGGCACAGGACGAACCTTCAGTGTGTAAATGTGGCTGAAATAATGTTAGTTGGTGCTTTGATGCTGAAATCAATGTTCAATCGGTGAGTGTTTCATTTGAAAATCAATAACAACGTTGAATTGAGTTTAAAAAAATGTTGAAACACTGCAATATCGACATTGATTCACTTTTGAAAACTGAATGTTGATTTCATTTGATTCAACCATTATCATGATGTTGATTCAGTGGTGAATAAACCATGACATGCCAGTTGGGAATCCATGTCTGTATGGGGAGATGTTCTTTAGTGTGTATTGGTCTGGACTGTCAGGGGTGAAGATGCCCTTAGACAGGATAGAATGTGAACTCAAGGTGAAGTAAATACTCAACATGGATAAACAGAATCAACACTCCACTCATGGAGGAGGGTAATGTGGAGCTGTGCTTCAAGACGAGTTTTAAACTCCTTTTTTTACCTCTGATTTTCTCCCCATGAATTCGGAATTGCCAATTCCAAAATTCCCCCAACCCTCATCACTCTCCCCTTATCACATGCAACGTTCCCAACACTAGGAGGGTGAGGACATGAACATGCTTCCTCTGATAATGTGACGTCTGTGCTGACAAGCATCATACTGAGTGGGATGTGGCAAGAGAGCACCATCTACCCAACCAGAGAGGGAGAGCAGGCCAATGTCACTCTCCCTCTGACTCGGGCTGCCAATGGCAAGCAGCATGACCCAGGATTCGAACCTGCGATCCTCCGAGCACTTTAGACCTCTTTAATTCTTAAAGTTTGACACATTTTTATAGCGTGTTTGCTATTTATGACTGGTTGCGTTTCGTGTGTACATCGCGTACACTAATCCACCATAAAGCAGGTTAGACATTACGGTGTCCTGACAGATGTTCTCTAACTGAACCTTTATACATTTTAATTAAATTCTCCCTGCTCTCTGGCATTGCTCAAAGAACCATTTGAAACCCTTCATATAGTAAAATCAAAAGGGATTGTTTTGGGGGTGGAACGTATACTGCCTGTTATCATTTAAAGGAACAGGTACTCAAACTGGCCTATCTGAACAGGGCTGTATAGGCAGGGTGTGAATGGGTGCTGTTGGTTCTGGACATTTGAGGTGGCCTGTTTTGGCAACAGCATGTCACAGACATTTCATTAAAGCCCAGGGAACTGTGTATAATACGTCAGCTTTAATGACAAATAAAGCATTCCCATTGGTATGGAGAACAAGGTGGAACTGCTCAGTTTCCAATGGATCCTTAAACCCTTTGAAAATAAACGACAGGAAGGCTGCCCTTGTTTCCTTATTCTGGGCATGAAGTGCATGTTTTCCCCCGATGGCCACTGCCTTCTCCCACGCCTCTCGGTGGGAAACGGCTGCTCTCCTGGCTCGTGCTCTAGCTGGGAGATGGCCGTGTTGGGGGAATATTGAAGAATGCCTTTTTTGGGCTCTGGGATGTTTTCTCTGCCTCCAACCCCCATCCTTCCCTTAGGTCTTGTAGAGGGTTGGGGCTTTAAATAGACCCCGATAATGCTGGTGCCACCAGGGCAGGGAGTACAGGAGAGAGAGAGAGAGAGAAAGAGAGAGAGAGAGAGAGAGAGAAAGAGAGGTGCTGAGTACTTGTTTTTCTCTTAGTATTTAGCGGACGACCATAGGTGGAACCTATAGGCACCGTTGAGGACTCAGATGGACATCGGAGCACTAACTGGTCAGAAAAACCTGTGAAAGTAGACGTCCTCTATTGACATTCCTACTTGAATTAAAGTGCACGTTCCCAGTCTCATTCCAGTCCCAAGACTTGTTATTCAGTAGTCACATGAAAAACATTGCAGGTTGTACTCATTACACATGCAACATTGTACTCTTAAGATAAAGCAGTGATGAACGGATGTCTGGACCCAAATGGAGGTTCTTGGATGTTTGATACCAGAATGTATTGAATAATACAGGCGGGTTTCTGTTTAAGGTCATCACACAGATGCACACACAACTAGGGGGCAGAAAGCAACAGAAAACCTGACTCTTCACACTGGAGAGCGGCCAGGATAAGGAGTTGTTTTGCAGTAAAACCACAGTAAAGATGGATGGACAGCCTTAACTATCCATCCCTTTGCCAAAATGACCGAAGATTATGGATCCAGAACTGAGAACTAATTTGTTGAAATAATTACAGAGTCAAGAAAATTATACAAACAGTTGATTAACGTTATTATAGTGCTTTTTCACCCTGGCTGCCTGTAGGGTTTCTAAACGGTTAACTGTCTGTATGTCCAAAATTTGTGGACAGCCCTTCTAATGAATGCATTCAGCTACTTTAAGTTGCTGACACAGGTGGACAAACGCACACACACACAGCTTGTCTGCTCCCTGTAGAAACATGACACACACACACCACCTGCGGGATAGGGAAATCATTTGACAGCAGGGGTAATTTCCTTGGAAGTTGTGACCACATTGTGACACAGCAGTTTAGGAATGGACCAGAACTGGACCTTACAATCTAATGTGTAAAGAATGCAAGGCCAGGGTCCGTTCATCACTCTGATCAGAAACAAGACTGGAAAGCACCAGAAGGAAGCGACGAGGAAAGGTTGGAAGCCAGTGGTGTGCTGGCACTTGGTTACCGGACCGTCAAGCTGAAATGAGTCATTTCCCCCCCACCAGCATGTCCTCCGAATACTACCCAGAGACACACATCCTTCCTTCCTCACACTCTCACTCCACGGTCATTTCAAAGGAAGAGTGAGGCACAACTTGTGATATCTAGTACGTGAGGATTGATAAGTAGTTTCAGTAACAGCAGTGGGCTTTTTTAGTTCTTGGCCCCCTAAAATTACTTCATCAGCACTGCTTAATGTTAATGTTACTGTTCCTTCACCATCACCATCATGTGGTTTGTTATTAATGTAAAACCTCCACTTTATTATTGCACACGCCTCCACTGAGCTTCCAAAGCTCCTCTGACCCATCAAGGCATGGACTCCTCAAGACCTCTGAAGGTGTCCAAGACTAACATTACTGCAGGTTCTTTAAGTCCTGTAAATGTTCAAATATTCTCAATTTGACATGAAATATTTGAATCATTCTAAAACCATGTAATGTTCTCAAGGTGAAATGAAATGTTCTAATAATTTGCTAATATTCTCTACTTCAAATGAAATATTCTAATAATTCTAATACAATCCTAATATTCTCTTCTAATTTCTGATTTTTAGGTGCTATAAGCCACATGATGAAAGGTAAAACTAAAAAATGGCTTGAAATATTTCACTTATAAAATACAACCTTTATAAAGCTTTATGAACATAAATAAACATCTTTAATATATTTCATTCTTTGTTTATGTGCACTACACACTACAAACAGGTACAGCATACATACTGTCCATCTTTCATAAATGTACCCTCATATTCACTTTGATACAAAAAAGCTTTTACCAGCCACAAGCGTTATACTCGTTTAATACAAATCTGTACTTCATTTTTGTAGTGAATGAGAAAGTGGGTGTAATATAGTTGATTCAGATTCAGGAATTCATTTGAATCCAGCAAATGAAATGTGTGTGTTTTAGTGTATTTGTGCCACAGTGTAGAACTGTGTGTGTATTAATCTAGAGCGTAATTAAGCTTAACGGTGATGATATGTGCATCTAAATGCTGTATGGAATTTCTTGGCCTGTGTGTGTGTGTGTGTGTGTGTGTGTGTGTGTGTGTGTGTGTGTGTGTGTGTGTGTGTGTGCTGGACTCCTCTTAGCATGCAGTGTAGCACTCATTACACATGCAAAGCCCCAGTGTTCAGACCCATGCCTCCTGAATGAGCTCCTTTTGTGTAGTAATTGGAGATCTTTCTGTGTTACTGACAAAGAGGAGCAGGGCCTCTCTCTCTCTCTCTCTCTTTCTCTCTCTCTCTCTCTCTCTCTCCGTTTTCCCCTCATCCTCATTACGCCCCTCTCTCTGTTCTCCCCTACAATTGTGTAACTTGTTGCATAAAGATATACTTGCGTGAGAGCTTGCACTAAGCTGTCGTGTATTTCTGGAGAAAGTTCTTTTTTTAGTGGTTTGTTTGGACTCATTTTAGACCTCGCTGTTGAGCTGCAGTTCTCCGTTAACCAGTCTCAGCTCCTTCAGCAACCAGTTTTAACCCTTCTTCCTCTTTCTGGGAATTACCTTGTTCAGTTTAGGGCCCCCGATGACTTGATTGACCTTTTGAACTTTGCCCCTTTTGGGAGAAAGCTTGATGTACTTTTATTCGCCAAAAAATGGACACATTCCAGATATATTTATAGAGGAGATCTTAGGCAACTCAAATTTGTCTTCATCTGAGATGTGCATATTTAGAGAATTTAAAAATTTGAATGAATTTGACCATGTTGTGATCAGAAAACCTGCACCTGCATTTTTATTTATTCTTTTAAGGACTAAACAAACACTTTACATCTCAGACAACTTCAGCACACACACCACTCCAACTATGCATGCATTGCAACAGTGGGTGCCAAGTAAACATACTTGCCTAGAATTTATTAGAACCCCCCCCCTATCACCTAGTAATAGTAATTATACTTTAAACCCACTGTGTTGTGCACACACAGGAATTAATCCTCACATTTAACCCATCCTCACACAGTGATACACACATACACACTAGTCACTTCACACACCAGGGGGCAGTGAGCACACATGCCCAGAGTGGTGGGCAGCCCTATCCTCAGCACCCAGGGAGCTGGGGAGTTCAGTGCCTTGCTCAAGGGCACTTCAGTCATGTCCTGCCAGTTCAGGGATTCTAACCAGCAACCTTCCAGTAAGAAGGCTGGTTCCCTAACCACCAGACCATGGCTGCCAATGACCTCACACTTGATGAGCTGCAGTTAGACTGTAGGGCCTCCTTAGAGCTGTGAAATCCCTGATAAAAGCACTGTTCTGAGTAAATGTTCCTTTACACTTAATCTTGAACACTGTATTGTACATTGATGGACAGTTCTAGAGTGGAGCAACTGTCTAACTGCCTGCTTGCAAAGAGACTGAGAAGATCATAGGTTCAAGACTCAATCATTACAGTCCTCCATGGTCAAGTGTCTGAGAATCTTAGATGGGAAGGAACCATGGACTAAACATCTCTATTTCCTAATGTTTTTGGACAAACTGAGATGTAGAAGTGAAAAGTGTGAGACGAAAAGAGTTTTAAGTATGTATCTAGAGGGTCTATATGAGGAGGCTACACCCTGCAGACTGTCTGTTGGCTTATATGACCTACAGATTAGTTTCATAGGATTTACTGAATAATAATACATCTGTAATATCAACCAGGCCAACCGCAACACCGTCCCCACAGCTGACAAAACACCAAGCCAATGAGAAGTCCAGTCTGAACGCTGGTGCTTCTACCACACATCAACTCTGGAGAAAGTATCCGGTCCCAGCCTGTGTGGTTATTCTTCTGAAAATACATCATTTTTGGTCAGATCTGAAGGCTGACCATGGAAAGTCCTGTGTAATCTCTAAGATGGCCCAACAAAAACACCTTCAGGTTGAATTTGAGCCGCAAAAATGAAGCATGCGTGACCGGATGCTAAGAAATTCACACAGTCATTCGTTGAAGCCACGTACAGCTTGGATCTGTGGAACGGTATTACCGAAGGAAAGTTAATGATTAATTCATGTGCGTTCATGCACATCTGTGTGGTTGTCTATACTTTCTAGAATGAGTGATGCATTAGCACTCATGTGTCTCCTCAGCAGACCACATTACACTCGACTAAACTGCTCTCATACATCACTTGACGTACGTTCCACTATTTGCACTAAAAGAGTGTTGAATTAGCCCCTACAGGACGAATTCATTCTCGGTTGTAAGTTTAGCTACGTTTCACAAGGAATATGCTTGTCAGCTGTGATGTGCACCTTCCTTTTCTTTACACTGACTGTCCACTTTATTAGAAACCCCTCTTAATCTGGTATACAGTTAGAATCTGTAGATCATCTGTTGGTGCAATGTGATGACCATTGATGAATGAGGTAGAAGGTGGCTGATGAACTTAGATCTTAGAACCTGAGATTTCTCATTCCCAACACCACTCCAGATAACGGTGATGGTGGTGGACAATTTGTCGAATTAAGCATCCTGCTTCTCTCAAATGAAAAAATCATTCACTCTTTGGTGAAGATCAGTAGCCTGATGCTCCTAGCTCTAGAGCAGAGGTCACCATCCCTGAGTTACCTCCTTGCAGGTTTCAACTCCAACCCAAGTCTAACACAGCCCATTCAGTCAATCAAGAACTTCAGAAGGCATTCATTGGGAGTAATTGGGAAACAGGATTAGGGCTGAACCTAAACTCTGCTGGAAGGTAGCTCTCCAGAAGAAGGGTTGGAGACCCCTGCGTTAGTGCTATGCAGCTAACATCACTTTAAAGGCTATTCCATGGAACTCCATGGAGTAGGAGTCTCTATGGAGCCATGTGCTTTCTGATAGCATCACTCCAGAGTCCAGTCAGCAGATAAGAACCTGTCTGGACGCAAACCAAATCTGATCATTGACTCTGGACTTATCAATGAGAAAATCAGGATTAGGTCAGTTCCTAGAACCACTTGAAATGCCATTTTGTCAAACATGGTGAACAGTTGATTGTAATGAGTTAGAAGGTAGGTGTGGGTGTTGGGATGTCCAGGCCGCACCATGTTAACAGACACTTACAGTTTCATTAAGACGTTGCTCAGCCTGGCCTTGTGTTTATGCTTCCCCTAGGCTTGTTTGGTGTTTGTTTGTTTGTGTTGGAAGAGGGGAGAGCGAACAGGGCAGAGGAAGAAAAGTTCGTTATTACTCCGGAATTTCCTGCGCCGGGACAATCTGTGCCGGGGACAACATGGAAAACTTAAATCACTGCAACACATATAGTCACATTCAGCAGAACAGTGTTCTGAGTTCTTCCTGTCCAGACTCTGAAACCACAGCCAGGTGAAGTGAATAACGTGGGTTTCAGGGGCACCTGTCGGAGGGGGGGGGGTATATTTGTGCATACAGTCACGTGAAAACATTAGTACGCTGACTTTATCCCATTTAGAAATACGGATTTGATCTTCTTTGTAACTTTGCTGAGAGATGGAGGTGATCATTTATGAATTGTAACAGTAGTGGGAAACAGTACGACGAAATAATGTCAATGACACACTCTTACTACCATCTACCAGTCTCTGATATTGACTGGAAGAAAGATATTCCCACTCCTCCACGTGGAATTCTTACAGCTATGTGATGATTTACCGTCGATGTTTATACAGAGGGTCTTACATTTTCCTCAAGCCCCCTCTGACACAATAAAGATCTCATAGTGGTTTCTAGGATGGAAAGATCTCCAGCCCCTGCTGCAGCGAAGCAGCCCCAAACCATAGCACTTCCACCACCATGCTTCACAGATGGTATGAGGTTCTTGTTCTCAAATCAGCTTCTTGTTCTCCTGTAAGGTGTCATTCCACTTTACATGTCACACAGTGTGCTCAGGAAAGGATTTATTTCATTCTGCAGTGTGAAGTAAACAGCTATAGTGAGTTACTGCATCATGAAAATGAAGGTTTGTTAGTATAAACTGATGTGGTGATACTTAGAGATGCACTTATAGGTCCAAATATTTGTGGACACTCCTTCTAATGAATGCATTCAGCTACTTTCAGTTGTGTGCAAATGCATGCACAGCTTGTCTAGTTCCTGTAAAAAATCACTGCCAAAAGAATAGGACTCTCAGTGTCTCTCAGGAGTGATGATCAACCAACACTGGGAATTCACTAATTCTCTTATTGCTGAGTGCAATCAAATCCCCATAGCCTTCCATGAACAGAGACAGTTACTCTAAATAAAAGCAGGACAATACCCTTGATTTCAGAAGCAGTCATTGAGCAGATGTCCCAATACTTTTGCCCATATCGTTCCAGTTCACCACACACCCATTTAGCCCAGCCAGTTCACCTACTGTGTGTTTTTAGGACTTCAGAGGAAACCAGAGTACCCAGAGGAAGCCCACACAAGCAGAACCCACCACACTCTTCACAGACAGAGGTCAGAGCGAGGACCGAACCCACAACCCAAGATCCCAGGAGGATTTTGAGTCCAGTTTAGGCCTGCCCTGTCGATGCAGAGGTTAGGCATAGTGGAGTGTATTTATATGTATATGCAGTGTTTTCTTCGGCTGTCAATCAGGCTGGCACTATGTAAACAGCTGCCTCCAGCGCTGAGGGACAAATCTGTCTGAAAGGTCAATGTGGCAAACGGTTAGGGCAGCTGTTACACACAGATAAACTTCCCAAATATGTCTGTGTGTGTGTGTGTGTGTGTTCATAGTGACAGTTCATGGTGGGATCAATCAGCCATAACATTAAAACGACCTGCCTAATATTGTGTAGGTCCCCCTTATTGGACAAAAACAGCTCTGATCTGTCAAGGTATAGACTACACAAGACCTCTGAAGGTGTCCTGGGGTATCTGGACTAGAAGACATTAACAGCAGATCTTTTAAGTGCTGTAAATTGTGAGGTGGAGCCTATATGAACATCACTGAATCTTGGGAATCCGTGAGTTGTCTTTCCCTGGAGCACTTTTGGTTCTCACCCAGTCATCTAGAACATCAGAATTTGTTTCTCATCAAAGTGTCTCAGATTTGTACACTTGTCCACTTTTCTTGTTCACTTCCAGACTAATATACAGACCCCTGACAGGAGCCACTGGAACCAGATAGTCAGTGATCACCTGTCATTGGTTTCAATGCGATGGTTGACTGTTGTCTATTGCCTGGTTCTTCAGACTGGTAGATGGTTTAGTGTAGGACCATTTTCAAAAAGCTCATGTTCTCTGGACTGACAGTGAGTGATTGCTATGATCATTGTCTGTGATGGCTGTGGTGCTCCTCTCTTTGTGTCTGGTTTAATGTACTTATGTAGGTTAATGTTGACTGGATGGAGGAGATCTGAAGCAGTGGGCAGAATTGGCCTCTTTGCCCATGGCAGTGTCTGGAGTGTCCACTGTGGAACAATAATGGGAACTGACACTGTGGTCTGTGCACTTCCTACCCCCACCATCACCACTACCACCCCCCCCCCACACACACACACACACACACCCCCAATCCATCTCTCCCAACACACACAGTGGATTACTCCTTCAACACCATTAAACTCACCAAGACAAACGGAAACATGCCACAGGAGCACACATCCACCTTGATTTGAATACTCACTGGACACTTTATCAGAAACCCCTACATTACACCTCCACTTGCTGGCCACTTCATCAGAAGCCCATACCCTGTGCTTCCATTCACTGGTCACTTTATCAGAAACCCCTAGATTGCACCTCCACTTGTTGGCCACTTTATCAGAAACCCCTATCCTGTTTTTCCACTCACTGGCCACTTTATCAGAAACCCCTACCCTGTGCTTCCACTCACTGGCCACTTTATCAGAAACCCACACCCTGTGCTTCCACTCACTGGCCACTTCATCAGAAACCCCTACCCTGTGCTTCCACTCACATGGACACTTTATCAGAAACCCCTACCCTGTGCTTCCACTCACTGGCCACTTTATCAGAAACCCACACCCTGTGCTTCCACTCGCTGGCCACTTTATCAGAAACCCCTACCCTGTGCTTCCACTCACTGGCCACTTTATCAGAAACCCTTACCCTGTGCTTCCACTCACTGGCCACTTTATCAGAAACCCCTACATTGCACCTCCACTCACTGGCCACTTTATCAGAAACCCTCACCCTGTGCTTCCACTCACAGGTCACTTTATCAGAAACACCCTTTCACATGGGTGTGTTTTTACTGTTGGTAAGAGTGAAATAGCCACAGTGGTGTCATTGCTAGGTTCAGTGCTGGTTCACCACCCAAAAATATCCAACCAAGAGTGGCTCTGTGGTCAGAAACTAACCACTGATGTACAGCTAGAGGATGACTAACACAAACTCTGCAGATGGCCTATAGAAGAGGGGTTTCTAATAAAGTGGACGGGGAGTGTGTACTGTAGTGCTGTGAGAAAGCATTTTACAGCATGTTCCTGTAAGTGGCTTTAAAACAAACAGAGCTTAATTTAGTGTCGTTCTGGTAAATTACAGACACAGAGGGTCTAAATTCAGCTCCATGAGCCTGCACACGTTTCCCTGGGCTTCTCACGAAGACCGGTAACGGTCTGTGCTCTTCCCTCTTCTGACGCTGTTGGCACGAAAGAGCATCAGGGCAGTTGAGGAGAATCTGCATGTCTGTACGGATTAGTCTTCTTCTTGTTTGTTTTGAACACTGTGGGTTTGAGGGGTTAACACAGTGCGTGTGAGCATCCCGGCAGACAGGGTCCACCCGACCTGATGGCCTGATAGAACGATAGGTGATAGAAAAGGAGGAGAGTTACACCAACAATAAGATCCAAACGATTAGAGTGAACCTCCAAAAGACAGTTGTGAATCACTGTCCATCTTTGGTGCCTTTGATGCCTATAGAGTTTATCAGTACAAAACGCTGCTGCGAGGGTTCTCACCGGTACTCGGAAATTTGACCACATTAGTCCAGTTCTTTCATCCCTCCATTGGCTTCCCATTAAATTTAGAATCGACTACAAAATACTGCTCCTAACATACAAGTCACTAAATGGCTTAGCTCCCCAGTACCTAAAAGAGCTCTTAATGCCTTACTTCCCGTCACGCAGACTGCGTTCTCAGGACACAGGCCTATTGACCGTCCCTAAAATCAAAAAGAACACTGTTGGGGGTCGACCCTTCTCCTTTAAAGCCCCCCAGCTCTGGAACAGCCTTCCTCCTACTGTTCGGGACTCAGACACTCTCTCCGTCTTTAAATCACGCCTGAAAACATTTCTCTTTTCGCAGGCTTTTCATTAACACTTTTAAGGGGGCACTAATCTCTCTCCCTCTCTCCCCCCCATGTCCTGAGCTGCCCGAGACACCTGCAGATACCGGCCCACTCATCCACCTACATCCTACTATCAACTTCCAGACCTGGCTATCCCACCTGCATGGATCTCATTTTTCACTACTCAATCATGCATACCTGTAGCACTACTATCTCAGCCAATCTTTATTTATCCTCTCTCCATTTTTATTTTTTATTTTATTTATTTTCCCTTCATTATTTTTTTTTTCTTTCTTTCCCATTTTTCCATTGTGCCTTTGTTATCTGCTCTCCGGTGTCGACCAGAGGAGGATGGGTTCCTCTCTTGAGCCTTGGTTCCTCTCAAGGATTCTTCCTCCTAACTGAGGGAGTTTTTCCTTGCCACTGTTTGCCTGCTGGCTGCTCATTTGAGGCTTGGACCCGGATCCGTGTAAAGCTGCTTTGTGACAACGTTCTGTTGTAAAAAGCGCTATATAAATAAAATTTGATTGATTGATTGAGAGTTTGTCCGTTTGGTTACAGCTCAGGTGGAAGAAGTGCTTTATACTCTCGCCATCCAAAATAATAGTTGCACCCAGAAGGAAGTGTGGGATTGCAATACTTTAGGGAAGGAAGATAAAGGTGATATGGTCAATATTTATTGGTCTACACATACAGACGTAGTGTCTCCCAGTATGGCATTGGGTTTAGCACTGCTTGCATTGACAGTGAGTGAGGGTCAGCACTAAGCTGATTTGACCCCAACACTGGATTGTATCAGCAGTTTGTTGAATCAACATTGGACTGCAGCCCAGGGAGTGGAGCAGGTAGAATGTGTCTGTAAGTGTGAGAAAAATAGAAAGAGCCTGTGTGTTTATATCAGCTTCATGTACAGACTAATTCCCTTAAGGATGTTCCAGTTGTTACCGTAAACAGATATGAATCAGGCATTCGGGGGGGAATGTAGCCTTAGGATCATCTTCAGGGTGGGGTGGGTGAGGCTCTAGGTTCAAAGTGTAGGTAAAGGGTGAGAACCAGGGCTGGACTGGCAGCTTAATTCAGGCATGTAATTTTACATCGACCAGCCCTTGGAGGGTAATTTGGGGGGGGGGGTTATCAGGGGTCCATTTCAAATGCATCTGAGCATCTGGTCGCCATGCTGTTGCCAGTGACTCATCTCTCTGAACCAACAATGGAATATCCATGGCTGGTCACATACACACACACACACACACACACACACAAACACACACACACAGGACAAAATAGGACATTGTCCATCTGATGTCCAACTGTTTAAACCACTGTCAACATCTGAATTTGTCTAAATAATGCACAAAAAGTGTAATCTTCAAATATTATTATTATATTATCCTTCCGGGAGGGGGACTGGCCATCGGGAGAACCGGGAAAAATCCTATGGGAGTGGGCCCCTGAGAGGGAAAAGGGGCCAGTCTTCACTAAACCCGCTGGTCGGCAAAATGAAACGGAACCCCCCCTAAGGTCAACAAAGCAAAACTGATCAAAACTGACCCACCCACCAACCCCAAGAGCCGGTCGATATAGAAACCCAGGGATGAATTGCATTGCAAATCCAGCCCTGCCTGCCGGTGTGACAAGATTCTATAATCATCAGTCATATCTAGTCATAGCTGAAGAGAGAACAGCAAGAATATTTTAAAGCTGTATAAGTTCTGGAGAGACTGGAGAGAACAAAGAACCAAAAATGAAAATAATGAACTCTCATTAAAAAACTCTAGAAAGCTCATGTTTCACTTTCATTGAGTACACTGTTGACCACTGGTCCATGTAGAGTTCATCATTATCAGAACAGCTCAGTAGAGGAATCTCCAGTGCAGGAAACAGACACACGGCACATCTTGACCTCTTGACCTTTGTTATCTGATCCACCGTGAGGCGCTCTGATCTGTAAGCACCCAAATGACCCCAGGCATTTCTCAGGACCCTTGTTCTGTCACAACAAACACAGTGTGGATATTTTAGGGTGGGGACCCGCTCCCAGCCTAGCAGTGGTTCTGACCACTATGTCACAATTGTGCTGAGGATCACCACCCCAAAAATATCTGGTCAGTAGTGGACATTTGATGAGCTGCATTAAGCACAAAAATGTGCCACTGTGGTTCCAAAGGTCAAAGCTATTAAAGTTATTAAGTTCTTGTCACGTAAGATATATAAGAATTATATTTTTTTAATCCTTTTTACAAACACAACCATGAAATTATGACCTGGTTCTACTCTCACTGTCCTTTATATCAGCTCCTCTGACCATACAGGAGCACTTAATAGTCCTGTAATCACAGACTGTAGTCCATCTGCTTCTCCATATACTTTACCCTGATCTTCAATGGCCAGAACCTCTCAGAGCCATCATAGAGCAGATATTATGTGTGTGTTGGGTCATTTTCAGCAATGCAGTGACACTGACATGGTGGTGTGTTAGTGTGTGTTGTGCTGGTATGAGTGGATCAGACACAATAGTGTAAACACTGTGTCCACTCACTGTCCACTCTATGAGACACTCCAACCTAGTTGCTCCACCTCGTAGATGTACAGTCAGAGACAGAAGCTCATTTGTTTCTGCAGTTTGTGTTGGTCATCCTCTAGTTCTTCATCAGTGCTCACAGGACGCTGGCCACAGGACACTGTCGGCTGGATGGCTGGATACCACCACCATGTCAGTGTCACTGCAGTGCTGATAATGACCCACCACAATTAGGAAGCGGCACACTCGACCTAACCGTCCTGTCCCAAAATAAATAGGAAAAACTGGACAAGACAGTTTTGCCTCCATACACTCCTGCACACGCATGTACCAGAGTGACATGGTGGATACACATGCCCGGAGTGGTGGGCAGCCTCCGCAGTCACTGGGATTAGATGCCTTGCTCAAGGCATTGAAGATGAAGATGTTTTATGGGGAGCACTTTGGGGTTTTTGTAGACCGACTCGGCTACTGTCTGAACTTAGTGAAGAAGTGTTTCACTGTTGCATTAAAAACTCGGAAATCCTTCAGTGCTACCACTGTGTGCTCGTCTGTCAGATGTTTGTCTGTGTTCAGAGGGATAGAAGAGCTTCCACCCATTAAGAGCATTTCAAGCAGTCAGTCTTTTCCTGTATCACAGAGTGCATGCTCAATCGACACTCAATCACGGCTCCTAATCAATAAGCCTGTCTAAATCAGTGGTTTGGTGCTCCAGACATGTCTGTGAATCCAGTCCAAAGGTAATTTGTTCATTTTTTTATTACATTAGAATTATAAAATGAAGTTCACTGAGTTCATATTTTAAATAAAATCAGATTATTCAATTACATTTTAATGGATTAGCCTTTTAGACTTTAACAATATTAACAATGAGACATATAGATGTATGAAACGTTTACGTGTGTGTGTGTGTGTGTGTGTGTGTGTGTGTGTGTGTGTGTGTGTGTGTGTGTGTGTGTACATAACACACACAGGGTTCATAAGCTTCAAGGCAGAATTTTAGAATTTTAAAAATTGATTTTCTTTTTCTAGATTTCTGCATAAAGTTGACGTAAAACTTCAGATTTTCATAAAAGTAGATAAAAGTATATCTGTGAGTATTATTTGTAGTATTTGCTTTCAGTATCTCTCTCTCTCTTCCCCTTAGGAAGTTTCAGATCTGTTATGTTGGTGGGTTTCCTTTATGATTTTCACTTGGTCATTCCAAAACATTAACTTTATTATAACTTTGTCCATTCTTTGGTAGAATGACTTGTCTGCTTAGGGTTGTTGTCTTTCTGCATGGCCTTCTGGCTTGTGATCCATGTGATCTTTAGCAAACTGCAATGCTATTTTTGAACAGCAGCAGCTTTCTCCTTGCAACCCTGTCATGCACACCATTGTTGTTAGGTGTTTTGCTGATGGTGGACTCATGAACATTAACATTAGCCTATCTTTGTTGGTGGAGCACTGCCGAGGAGGGTAATAATGATCTTCAATTTCCTCCATTTCCTCCATCTTTGACTGTGGCTTGTTGAGTCCAAACTCTTTACAGATGGTTTTGTAACCTTTTCCAGCCTGAGCATCAACTACTCATCTTCTGAGCTCCTCAGAAATCTCCATCCATGATACACTTCCACAAACGTGTTGTGAAAATCAGACTTTGATAGACGTTCTTTAAACAAAACAGGAAACACTCACACCTTTGTCTCCCATTGATTGAAAAGACATATATTGGACAATCGCAGATATGTAATATTACATCATTTTAAAATGTAGTGTTTTGATCTTAATTTATCTAATTTTAGGAAATCTAATGAAATGTATGCAGAAATGTAGAAAATTCTAAAAGACCATATGATATGATCATTATCAATCAATAATATTATCAATATTGTAAAATCAAGAGCTTCATTTCATTCCACAGGAATTTATTTATTATGGGAATGAGAGCGATTTTATGGACTTACAGCAAGTTTGTGTTGTGTTTGGTGTTGCTCATGATGTTCTTAAATAACATGCTGGTGGTTTTGACCAGAGATGCATCAAATATTTAGAAAATGAAAATACAAAATTTATTTATACAGAACATTGATGTTTTTGATAACACAATCAAATCACAACCAGACTGGAGTAAATGGTCATTTTTTTAGTTGCTTCTTCTTAGAAAACCAAACTGAGAATACATTTAATTTATAATTAATTTTTTATTTAAATGGGAAAAAAATTATAAAATACAAATTAAATGTGTGAAATTGGCCAGAATAATTTATTTATTTAATTTCTGAAATGAAACACAGGCCCAGAGTCTTCTGTTCTGTATGAGAACCCCCAAGACTCGCAATGACTGACCGTTGCAATCACTGTCAACTTCCTGTGCAGTGATAAACCATTGCTCCCGACCCCCTACTCAGTTTGAAGTTCCTTTCCAACTGAATGCTTTCACTCCCTGTGGAATCTCACTTAACCTTTACAGCCCTAGGTCAATTTTGTGGGATGTTTTCGTTGTTTGATGTAAGTATTTACAGGAAACAATCACACATGCAATTTATTGTCATTTTCAGGAGATCGTAGACTCCTCAAATTTGTCTTCATTGAGGGAATTTAGATATTTGTATGAATTTGGCCATGTTGTGATCAAAAATCTACAAAAAAACACAAAAATTCTGTAGGAAATTGATCATCCAGAGTGTTTTTGAACTGGAATGCAATTATTTACATGGGTTATTTGTATTGCTCAGATTGATAATAATTATAATATTATATAATATAATTATTATAATAAAATACTTTATTATTTGTATGTATCAGTATTATCCCTTCTCAGGAATTTAATTCTGGAATTTGCACAATGTGAGCAAAGAAATAGAGCAAACAGCCCCTCCCTTCTCATTTTCTTCTATAACTCAATATCTGGATCAACAGTGTCACTAGCCCCGCCCCCTCTTACTGATCAGTCAGAGTCTGAATGCAGGTTGAGCATGCAGACATGGAAAGAGCAGTAAACATTCATTGGAAGGTGCAGTGTTTTTTTTGTGTTCAGAATTTTTGTTTTGGATTACGTAATTGATCACACAATGGTGAGATAAGGAAAGTCTTGTAGTCCACTTCAGTGTACATCGTCCACTTCATGGGTCATTTGAATGCCCCTGAAGCAGCTTATATTTGGTGATATTTACTTATAGAACATTGGTGATCATCCAGCAGTCTTACCTCATTCACACTTTACACACTGTTGTTGAATGCAATCAAATCCTAACAGCAATGTTCCAAAATCTAGTAGAAAGCCTTCCTTGGACAGTAGAGATAAATTCTTTAAGACCCTTCAGTTAAGAAGAAACAGAATAAAATGAGAAGGTGTCCCAAAACCTTTGTTCAAATAGCTATTTGTATTCTATCTGTCTTGACGTGAGTCACACACACACACACACACACACACACACACACACACACACACACACACACACAAACACACACACACACACGTCACTCTATCCATTTTCAAGCTGGCTTGCGACCCTTAGGGTCATTAGCACATTCTTTTTACTGGGGATTTCACACAGCTTGAGGTTTTTCCTTCCTTTTTCATTCTTTCACAGGCTGTCTTTCCCAGTAACGGCCTGGCAGCGTCTGGACAGAGATACCATGCTGGCCAGAGCTCTGGAGCTGCTCTGTTCCAGGGTTTCCCCTTGGCGCTGTCTCTCTCTCTCTCTCTCTCTCTCTCTCTCTCTCTCTGCCTCAGCCTTTTCTGTTCCACCTCTCTCTCCCATCAATCCTGATCATCAACACCCACCCACAACACCATCTTTGCTTTCCTTTCTGCCCACTCCAACGCCTCTTCTTGGAAGACCCCTGGGGTTTCCAATATTCAATTTCCAAACATTCTTTCTTTAGCATTCCCATAACACAGCTAACAAAATGACATTATCAAAACATTATCCTAATGTTCTATTTTGGTTGTGTAAATGTTGCATTGCAATGTTCCCTCAACATGAGTTTGTCCAGTTTCCTTAACATTCCCAGAACATTTTTGTAAGGTTACAGAAAATGTCCGCAGAACATCACCTCAACCTTATTTGCAACATAATTGTAATGTTTTAAGAGCATTATTGCGGATAATTCTGATAATGTTCATCAATGTGAGCGAGGTCATGTAACATTTTTAGAATGTTCTAATGAAGTTATTGTAGGAATGTTTGCTCTTAACATTGGGGGAACATTTAGCAAAGTCATGTTAAGTTTTCAGAATGTTGTTTTAACATTACTGTGGGAACGTTTTCTCCTACCATTGGGGAAATGTTTGCAGTATTTTAATATTCGATTAATGTTACTGGGGGAACATTTTGTCCTAACGTTGGGGAAACATTTTGTGATGTCAAGTAACATTTTTAGGATGTTCTATTAATGTTACTGGGGGAACATTTTCTAACATTGGGGGAACATTTAGCAAAGTCATGTAATGTTTTATAACATTCTATTAATGCTACTGTGGGAATGTTTTCTCCTAACATTCAGGAACTTGTAACATTTTTAGAACCTTCGTTTAACATTACTGTGGGAATGTTTGCTCCCAACTTTGGGAGCACTTTAAGATAATGTTGGGGGGCTGCTAATCGCACTTAAATTTTGACTCCATTACAGCGACATTATGTGATTTGTTTGACGTAGAAGTGAGCTGTGGAATCATTTGAACAAAAGGCACAAATAAAACGCGATAAGATCTCTTCCGCAGGGCCAAGTGACTGGGCTCACATCCCCTAATTGTTTCCCCTTTCGCCAGGACTCCTTGTTTGGTTACATGTAAGGTCGAGCAGGGCTTGGGCTTTTGTTATTATTATTAGATAAGTGAAGGCCACACTAGAACTTCACACTTTAGGGTACAATAAGGTGCTCCGTTTTCTTTCCTAGGTTTGGACACAAGCGGCGACTGTGAATGTAAATAAATAGCCGTAACAATTCAATGCAGCCATTGTTCTTAAGCCTCTTTCATGTTTCCGATAGAAGTGTCACCCATTCAGACTTGCGTATGGACACAATAGAAACCAGTGAGTCATTATTCCTAAATGACATAACGTCCATGTCGCCTTAAAGTGCCGTCTTGATTGCTCAGAGTGATGTCATCCGTCAGAGGAGCAGCTCTGATACAGGATAGGAGGAGGCATTCATTCCCACAAGCAAAACGCTACTTAATATCTTCCATAACAGCTCAAAGCGCTCTCTCTCTCTCTCTCTCTCTCTCTCTCTCTCTCTCTCTCTCTCTCTATCTCTCTCTGTATCTCTCTTTTGCTTGTAACCACTTCTTTTCCAGACCCCCCTCCGATCTCAACCCTCCTCCCATCCAGTCTTGTCTGCAAGGCCTCCAGGAAATGGTCATTTGGAGACGTAATTATAGCCACGACTCTCTTCCTCTGCGTCCGAGGCCACTGTGAGAGGTCTTACGCAGCTACACATCACTTGGCTTGTTTTGAATGTTAATGTCTGAACATCAGAGGAGCACGTTCAAACGCTATTCCTCACAGAGGAAATGAGACGGCCTTCATTTCTGAAATACTCCAGCCGTGACTCACGCACGGTATGGAAGCATGCTGGGAGAAACATTAACCCACAGATTTAACCCCTACTTTAACTCTTGGGGCCTATTTCCCAGACCTACACTCTGTCCAAATGTTTGTGGACACCCTCCTAATGAATGCATTGGGCTGCACCCATTGTTGACACAGATGTGTAAATGCGCAAAACACAGCTTGTCTAATCCCTGTAGATAAAATAAATACAATAAAAGATAATACAATAAAATAGGTACAGTTTGGTAATTATCCAACAGCAGTGCCAGTAGAAAGTCTTCCCTGGACAGTAGAGACAGTTACTCCAACAAAAGCCAGATAAAATCTTTTTAATACCCTCGATTTCAAGTGTCCCAGTACTTCTGTCCATGTAGCGTAGACTAGGCTTTTGTAGTTTTGTCCAACAATATAGGCTTAAATCAGCATAATGTGAGATTTTGGATTTGAGTACTGTGACTCGCAGTCTCTGGAGGACGAGCTGTACACATTCATTCTTTGACAAGCTGGGAGATACTGAAGCAGCGTCTGCAGTGAAAGAATCATGTGGACTGAGGCAGTAGAATAACTGCTGATCTGCAATCCCAGTTTCTGCAGGAACTGTATTCTCCTGGTACTGTCTAGTTCATGTTTTGCTACATAATAAATAAACAAGCAAACAAATGTATATATGATGAGGATCCCAACAATTCTTTATTAGATATTATTCTTGGAACAATACAGAAGCACTTGTCACTTAGAGGTGGGTGATACGGCGATGTGCTGCCGTTACTATGTCATTACGGCATGGTTACAAAACATTAATATGAGACTAATCTGAGAATTATTCATCATAATTCTCTCTCGGAAGTGACATATTTGTGGTTTTATTTAATCATATAAACATGATGTCACTACAGTTCAGACGGTAGATACAATTTTAGATTAGGGAACCAGCAGTGGCTGGGAAAGGGCATGTTTGTGGGTATGTGGGTATAGACATGTCAATCATCCTACAACTTCTATGACCTGCTCAGTAACTACAATTACTTTAAAATGTGAGGTGTGTGCATCAGATCGGACAGATCTTTAGAGTTTAAGGGGTTAAAGAGCAGACCACAGTGTTCCCCAGCACTCCTGTGGGTTCCTGCTCCTATACCCTGTGGACAGCTCGTTAGTAAATGGCCCAGCGTGGTTCAGAGCGAGCGGGGAGGCTCCTCCTCTTGGGTGCGCTCTGTCTGCTCCATTGGCCCGCTGCACTTCACTGAAGCCCACATTTACATTCCCTTAACATGCTTGGCTGGCTCCTTTAATATGTTGCCCGGGTGCACCACCCCCCCCAGCCCCACCCCACCCCCCCTTCTCCAGCACTATCACTACTAACAACCCTCCATCAACCACCCACACCCTCAAAGCCTCAGAAAAGCTCAGAACACACACACACAGGCTGACACACTGGAAGGTCCTGAACTCCATTCTCTGTGTGCCTACTTCCCACATTTCCCTCTTTCTTCTCCTTCTCTCATCCTCGTTCCTCCTCCCTGGAGAACATGTATTAATAGACTCGGTGGCATTTGGGCCCAACATCTGCTAGAACACTCGATCCGACTGTAGAAGATAAAACAAATGTTTAACCAGAACAGGTTTCTTATTTGTGGATGCTTAGAGCACCAATTGTCCATTCAGTTGCACTGGTTTTGAGATGGTACACGTCTGGAGAGTATAGATGCTTTCCAGGCGTACGTGCAACTTGTGTTTAACATACTGTACAGTTCTGAAATTCAGCCTAAGTGGTCCTAAACCTTATGGCCCCTAAGCCACTACTACTACTACCACTTATACTACCGTCACTACTACCACTATTTATACAACTATCACTACTACCACTATTTATACTACTACTACTACTCCCACTATTTATACTATCACTACTACCACTATTTATACTACTACTACCACCATTTATACTACTACTACTACTCCCACTATTTATACTATCACTACTACCACTATTTATACTATCACTACTACCACTATTTATACTACTACAACTACCACTATTTATACTACTATCACTACTACTACCACTTATACTACTGTCACTACTACCACTATTTATACTACTACTACTATTTATACTACTACTACTACTCCCACTATTTATACTATCACTACTACCACTATTTATACCACTACTACCACTATTTATACTACTATCACTACTACCACTATTTATACTACTACAACTACCACTATTTATACTATCACTACTACTACCACTTATACTACTGTCACTACTACCACTATTTATACTACTACTACCACTATTTATACTACTACTACTACTACTACTCCCACTATTTATACTATCACTACTACCACTATTTATACTACTATCACTACAACTACCACTATTTATACTACTACTATTACCACTAATACTACTGTACTACTATCAGTACTAGTACAACTACTACTTATACTACTACTAATAATAATATTACTATTACTACTACTTATATTACTATCACTACTACTATCACTATATCTTGTACTAATACTATTACTACTACAACTACTTATACAACTATCACTTCTTCTACTACTACTACTACTATTTATACTACTATTACTACTACTACTTATACTACTACTACTAATACTACTTAATTTACTATTACTTGTACTTCTACTACTACATATTCTACTATTACTACTACATACACTGAATTGTCAGTATATGTTGTTGTTCCCTTATTAAACAGGCCTTATTATAACATTAAAGGCCAGCACAGGCTGTTTCCAATTATTATAAAAAATGTCTGCAAACCCCAAAGAAGTGCGTGTGCTGTACGTGCAGATGGGCCTAAATCTTTCATGCCAGTGGGAATGTCTCACTCTAGCTCACTCTTAGGGGGTCTAACATGCAAAGAGCTTGAGCCATTGACTGAAAGGCACTCAGGGTCAGCTCTGTGGGGAGAGCGTAGGGGACTCTATCACCCGCTAAGAGCCGGCCAACAAACTCATTGACCTCATAACATCGAGTATTCTGGTCTGCTCCACTGTAAACTTCGGTTTGGTCCATAATTCTTCACTCTTTCCACTTGCGGCTTCTGCATATCAGTGACATTTATGTAAAATTGCAGTGCTGTGACTATGTTTGACAATATTGTCCAAACCCATACCCCCACACACCCCCGACACCCCAAGCCCTTCCTGATTACTGTGCAAACAGTCTGAGAGGGCAGCTTTCTTCCAGGCCTCGGCTGTGTAATTAGTCCTTTATCTGAGGCATTCAGCTCCATGCAGCGGCATTTTGATTTATTTTGCATTTAAATGAAAAATCACGGAATAATCAATGATAAGTAAATTGGATCAGCTGCTCGTTAGCTGGTAGAAGGCAGTGGGTTGGGTGCACACAGCCCCCTTCAGATCCGAATCTACGAACTGGACCACGTTCCCTCCCCATGGTGACACTGGTCTGACTGGTACAGTTGGGTCTGTTAAAATGAACACAGCACCACTGCTGATTCAACCCTGATTCATTAAGAAATGATTCAGAGCATCAATACACTAATTGCAATGTATAATTTAGATGCAGATTCTTTCAGAGGATTAAAACCCTGCTGAAAAATCCAGCCCAGACCAGCTTTTGCTGGTAGTTGGTTTCAGATGGTCTAACTGTGCCTTGATGGTCATAGGGGCTGAAAATCTGGTCATCCAGGTAAAACGTTCATTAACCAGTTCTGGACCAGCATAGTGTATGTTACATTTGATTTTGGTCATTCTTCTTGTGGTCTTTGTCATGCTGGTCATGCTGGTTGACCAGTTTGGTCATGCTTGTCAAAAAGCTTGGTCACTGGTTGTCTAGTTTGGTCAGGTTAATCATGCTTATAGACCAGTTAAACCATGAAAAACCAACCCTATATTGGTCAAGAGCTAGGCTGGTCAAACCAGGATTTTTTAGCAGGGTGAATGTTTGAATATACAGTGATCAGTGTCCATTTTATCACCTTCATTTACTTCGTTTTACATGTACAGCTTCAGAAGCACTTCTGTTGCACTTTTATAATTACAGACTGCACAGACTCTTAAACGGTCAGGACCCCGCAGAGCAGGTATTATGTGGGTGATTGGTCATTCTCAGCTCTGCAGTGACACTGACAAGCTGTCCTCTCTATTAGACATTCCAGTCAGAGACAGAACCTTTGTGTTTTGTTTGGTCATCCTCAAGTCCTTCGTCAGTGCTCACAGGAAACTGTTGGATGGATATTTTCTGGTTGGTGTCCAGCAGTGACACAGAGCAGCACTGCTGTGTCTGATCCATTCGTACCAGCGCAACACACACTAACACACCACCACCACCATGTCAGTGTGACTGCAGTACTGAAAATGACCCACCACCCACATAACACCTGCTCTGTACTGAAGATCAGTGTGAGCGGAGGAGAATAAAGTATGTGGAGAAAGAGATGAACTACAGTCTGTAATTATAGAACTACAAAGGGCTGCTGTAAGATAAGAGGAGTGATAAACCTCATGTCTGCACTTTGTCAGTCCTGTTCACCTCTGTCTTCCTGTAGTGGTCTAGTTGTCTCTCCCCATGTGCTCCTAATCACATGGGTTGTTTGTTTTGGTCCTGTCTCCTCCATTGCTCCGCCCATTCCCATTTGTAACCCTGCCCCCTGTTATCATGTCCCAGGCGTGATCAATGTCATGTTGTACTTAAGACCCTTTGTCTCAGTCTGTCTTTGTCAGTCCTTTTGTTACCTACCTGGATTGTTAGCATAGTTAGCATTTGTTTGTTTGTACTTTGTTCCCCTACTCTGTAAGTAAGTGTAGCTTGTTTTTGGTTTGTTTGGTTTGTTTTGCTTTGGTTTGTTTGTTTGTTTGTCTAGGTTTTGTTTTAGTGTATTTAGTGTTAGTTTTAATTCACCAGTTTTGTTTGTTAGTATCCCAGCTTTGTTTTTGTCTGTGTTTCATTAAATCATCATCCCCTGCATTTGCCTCCGCACCCTTGTCATCTCTTCTGTCCGTCCACGCATGACAATAAAGAGGAGAGTAAGAGTAGAAACAAGGAGGTGGTCATAATTCTATGGCTGATCAGTGTAGATATAATAATGGAACATACTCCAAAATATAAGCCCTTGTAATTGCATTATTATTATTATTATTATTATTATTATTATTATTATTATTATTATTATTATTATTATTATTATTATTGTTGTTGTTGTTGTTGTTGTTGTTGTTGTTGTTGTTGTTGCTGTTAGTCTTTTTATTATTAGTGGTAGTAGAAGAAGTGGTGGTGGTGGGAGTAATAGTAATATTATTAGTATTAAAATGATTTATAGTTCAAGGAGCACTATTAGTAGTCGTAGAAGTGGTAATATTATTGTTATTAGTAGTTGATTGACGTTTTAGCTAATTGTTAAGGTTGTGATGATTGGAAACAGCCTGTGTTGTGTTTGGCCTTTCATTTTATAATGAGACCTGATTAATAAGACCTGCTTCAAAACAAATGTCAAAAATATGCAAATCGCTGCACTCATGCATAAGCATTATAGTGGATTGTGAAGTGTCATCCTGCACCCAGTGTCATCTGATTTATTGCACAAATATTTATCAAAATATCATGCATGTTGTTAATGACCTCGAGGCTCCCGATTCTGTGATATTTTATAATCAGGCTGTTTCTTTACACCAGAACCTTTATTTACTGCATCCCTGTTCTCACAGCTTCTTCTAACTGAATCTACTGAACATACATTATGCATTAGTATCAATCAGCACACCATTAATATTAAATTCAGTGACAGGGTTTTATATCCCAGTTGGGATGAACAGCCAAACTGGTATTTCCACACACACCCATTGTCTTGGGCTTGACATCAGCTGCCAGCTGGTCGTTCATAAAATTGAGCTCTTTTCCTGCACCGGAACATCTACACCCACCACCCACATTTCAGCAGTGGGCGTCTATTCCAGGATGCTGTTTAATTTGGAACAGCACACTTTGTCATGTGGAACACCTGAGCCATGCTGGGATAACAGCCCAGAAAGACATTTATGACATTGACAGATGCGATATTCAGGCCACTCATTCAGAGCAGCCTACAGAAGTGCTAAGGAGATCCCTAGCTAGTGTGAATAGATTCTGGAGCTCCCAGTTTGTTCTGTTGCGGATTTGACTGTTCCAGACCAGTTTCCAAGATTTCTAATGGTGCAGGAACCTCAACATCCTCACCATCTGTACACTTTTAAGCCTAGATACAGACAGAAATGGCAGTACTGGTACCTAGATACAGAGCATGTACAGTACTCAACAGGTAGATACACCAAGTGTATGTGGAATCAGAAGCTTTAAATTGCACACATTTAACCATCCCCACAGTGAAACACATACATGCACACTAGTGAGTGAGCACATGTGTCCGGCGCAGTGGGCAGCATTACCCATGGCACCCAGGGAGCAGTGGGAGAGTTAAGTGCTCAAGAGCACCTCAGTCATGTCCTGGTAGTTCAGGAAATCGAACAAGGCTGGTCCGTCACCACCAAAAGTTCCATCCACATTTGCCCTAATGTTCCAAACTTGACAGTCCACTACAAAATCATGCACTGAACAAACCAATGAAGTTTCGTCGGAATCAGCTTAAGCATTAAAAAATTATAGTTGTTGGAAAAGTTGGCTCCAATCCAGATGGAATCCTTTGCATGTGAGGTGTGTAGAGTGTAATGGTCTAAATTTTGGATTGGATTGACCAAAGGAATCTAACTAAAAAAAGAGATTAAAGAAACTCTGCTCTTTTTAAGGAATCATTTTCCTGCAGAAACTTTTTCCAGTTATGTTTATTTGCACAACAATTCACTTTAGCTAAGAATGGTCTGTTCCGAGCCTAATGGCACACAGGAAGTTCTATATTCACTAGAATCTTCAGAATTCAAACACAGTTGGGTTGACACTTTCGGGAAGCATCTCAAAAGCCTGGTTACCACACCTTCAGCTGAATTTCCAGCCCCTATTTTTGATGTGTCTGTCCATGGATGTGTCTGGCACGTGAACCCCCTTCCTCCAGAGGGGACAGGAGGGTTTCAGCACAGACTGGTTCATGGGCATGAGCCAGACTATTGTGGTGGTGTCTGTCTGGGTCGAGTGTACCAAGAGACCAGCCATAAGGAACTGGACTGGAAAATAAGACACGAGCCTTCCGCAAAACAGTCATAGCTGCTATGAGTAATAAGAGGTCAATCGCTTGAGTCGCAATAAGAAGTTCATCTGTGGAGCTCAGGGTTTCACTCTAGATTTGCGCTGCATTAGGACGTGGAGAGTTTTGGTTTTACTGAAACCCCTAGATGGTTCTTTGCCTGGTTAAATGTGGTTCTATACCGCATCAACGTGGTCAAAGGACCTTCTTGGTCCTGTAGAGAGCATTGGAAAAATAGGAAACAAGAAAAAAGCTTTGGATGACATGGAATTATGTTTACAAATATGACTCTTTGATGAACCATCTAATGACCAATTCAAAAATGGGATCTTCAGTGGCATGGAGACAATAGAAATGTTATGACCTTCCCAGTATATCAAATCAAATCAAATCAAAATTTATTTTTATAGCGCTCTTCAGAACTGAAGTTGTCACAGAGCAGCTTCACAGAAATTAAATAAATAAATAAATAAATAATATCCACATCTTAAGCAATCTGACACAATATTTAGATGTTACTCAAGACCATGACCAACTCAACTGGAGTGAAATTGTGAATGCCAATGATGATAGTGGATGATGATAGTGGACAGTGGTTTCCAGATGAATGAGACTTTCCATTACGAAATTGTGCTCCTCAGTCCACAGTCTCACATGTCCACCAGGAACACATCATGAAGGCCTTACATTTACATTAAGCTGATCCTCTTATCCAGAATGACTAGGTGTGAGGTGGGTCAGAGTAGAGTCTTGCCCAAACACTACTTTGGACTTGGGACTTGTATATGTGTAGCACAGCACAGTTGCCAAGACTGGGATTTGAACCACCTGTGCACCACAGCAACCATACCACCAACCATAGTGAACAGCAGAGTAGCTGCCCATCGGTGCTTAATGAAGATGACCAGCGGTGTCTGGTGGTAGGTCATTCTCAGCACTGTAGTGTTGCTGACATGATTGTAAGATTAGTGTGTGTTGAGCTGGTAGGAGTGAATCAGACCCAGCAGAGCAAATGGAGGGTTTAAACCTCACTGCTGGACTCAGCATAGTCCACCACTCTGCAAGGAGGAGCAACTCGATAGGAGTGTCTAATAGAGTGGACAGTGAGTGGACATAGCAGTGCTGAGAATGACCCACCACTTTTTACACCGAGCTCAAACACATTCTGATTCAGTGATAAGCCCAGCTGCCAGACACTGGAACTCTGGACATCTTCTGTGATGCTGGCTGAGATGAAACCAGAGAGTGGAACATTTGAGCAGATGAATGTTGGACATAGGAAAAGAGAAAATTAGATTTGGGCCACTTTCACCTGCTGTGTGATTGTAAACTGTCTCCTCTCATCATACAGCAACCATAAATTGAAGCGTTGATCTGAAGTATGAAGTAAAATACTAATTCAAGCTGCTCCCTGGAAACAGATGTCCAAGTCACGGACCATTTAAGAGTCTAGTAGTGCAGGTCCCCAGGAGCAGGGTGGGGCACTCTTGACTTGTGGATTTCATCAAGTCTGACTCAAAACAGGGTGAATTTGGGGGTTCTGGAGTCAAGACAGTAAAGTAGGTGGTTCTGGACTGTGTGGGAAACTTTGAGAAAGCTCTTTTGCCTTGGCAGAAAGACTGGGCGATTATCAAGGAGATCAATCTCCAAGAGGAAATCAGACAATTGGTTGAGCACAGCCTGTTCAGGGTTCTCATGAACAGGCTCGGTTTCAGGACTGAGAGTGAGATGCTTTTAGGAAGAGAGTGAACCTTGCTTTTATAGCTGAACATAGAATTTCTTATCAAACTGGACAAAATGACCTGGTTGGTTCCATTTTGACATTATTGGTATTTGATGCTATGCCAGGAGTTCTTGGAGTTGGCATCCCATTGGGACCTCAGGAGATGTGCTGTATCTACAGTGTATTCACAGTGTATAAACAGCACAGAAAGGAACTTAGAACAAACGTCTAGGTCACCAAGGGCATTGCTTTCCACCTCGTTTCCTCCATTTCACATTCTACTGAGGTCACCCTGTCCCAGTACAGGACCAGTCAAAAGTTTGGAGACACTCAAGTGTCTGTATTAGAGATTACATGATGCTTCTTTTTATACTGACATTAAAACCTCAGTATCAGATAATTACCTATAATATACACCATGTGGACAAAAGTATTGGGACACCAACTCATTAACTTTTTCTTAAAAACAGTTTATCCTGCTTTTGCTGGAGTAACTGCCTCTACTGCCCAGGGACGGCTTTAAATTATGTTTAGGGGTTGATCAGACACAGCAGTGCTGCTGGAGAGTTAAAACCCATCAGTGTCACTGCTGGACTAAGAACAGTCCACCGACCAGAAATATCCAGCTGAATGTGTCCTGTGGGCAGTGTCCTGTGAGCACTGATGAAGGACTAGAGGATGACCAACACAAACTGTGCAGAAACAGATGAGCTTCTGTCTCTGACTTTACATCTCCAAGGTGGAGCAATGAGGTAGGAGTGTCTAATAGAGTGGACAGTGAGTGGACACAGTGTTTACATGCTCCAGCAGCACTGCTGTGTCTGATCCTCTCATACCAGCACAACTCACACTAACACACCACCACCATGTCAGTGTCACTGCAGTGCTGAGAATGACCCACCACCTACATAATACCTGCTCTGTGGTGGTCCTGTGGGTCCTGACCATTGAAGAACAAAGTAAGTATATCCAATACTATTAAAATATATACTTTGAACCAATCAATCTGGTCACTGTCTGTGAGGAATTCCTCATGTCTTGCACCCAATAATTTGCAACCCTGAGAAAGAAGATCTTCCAGGAATTTGTCTGTTGGTCATGTGTTTTTAAATCCATTAAACATTTCCATTGGTTTATACAGCGCTGGAAAGCAGCATTCATTTGTATGGCTTTCCATTAAGGGTATGACCAGTGTAGGTGTGTCCAAAAGTTTGATTGGTACTGTATGTCGACCAGAATCCAGATTTGTGCAGTGGAAAGAGGGCAGAACGCAGTTTTTGGGTGGCCTTCAGAGAACTATGTGTGCAGGTGCCCTGTGTGGGTGGAGGCATCTGGCATGGTAAACCAGTGCAATTCCACTTCAACGAAGGCTTGTGCATTAGGAGTCAGTATTCTTTTTACTTCAAGGCTCTCGATGCTGTCTGTGAAGACAATGCACTTACAGAAAGGTGTTTGAGAAACGCTGAAGTGGAGTCCTTTGTATTCAAGCACAACCCAAGACACAGTACTAAATCATTGGCCAGCGACACTGGGAGAGATTTAGAATGGGAGGAATGGAGGAGAAGGAAAAAGAGGGAGAAGAGTGTTGAGAGGGGGGTTGTTTCCTCCAACAAAAGCCTCGTTCCTCTCAGCGCTGCACCGTCTTTTCACAACTCTACATAGCTCACCCCTCTCCATGGAGACGGGCCTTTGGACCGATTCTCTGAGAACGGCCAGCCCCAGCCTGTGCTCCAGCAGCCCTGGAAAAGGTGGGATGTAGATCTATGACCTCACAACCACAAAATGATGATTTTTTTTGGAAATGGTTCATGAAATTTCCCCCTAACATTGATTATTTATAAAATATTATTGTATTTCATTTCAGGCGATGCCATAGAAGAACCACCTTTGGTTCCATAAAGAAGCTTTTCATAGTTGTAATAATAGTGATCCCACCAGAAAGTGCTGAAAAATAGAAAAGCCCTAAATACAAGGTGGAAACAAAGGTTTGGCAAGAAAGGAGAAATGAAGGGGGTTGTTTTTTCGAGGGTTTGGTGGGTAATTGAGAGGTGGCAAAACCATGTTCACTCTGAAGAAATGAACAACAGGTTGCCCCACCCTCCAGCTCTGAACTCTTAGGACTGCAGCCAAATACAACTGACCCAGGGCTGTCAAAACACACAAATCCACCATGAAGGAATACAAGTTCAAACTCCTGCATTTCATATTCTACACACAGTGAAATTCATCTTTCACCATACAGCAATATCATGTCTCCATTTTAAGAAATCTGTCCATAACCCCCATCATTTCTCAGCTGCACAGTTATACAAAGCATCGATTATGAACTCCTGCTGATGACCTTTAAGGCCTTGCACCTACTCATCTGTCTGCTCTCTTACATCCTTATGCCCCTTCATACAAGCGAATGTCCTCCGGTGCTGAGGTTCAGGCTTTCTTCTGTGGGTGGCATGTCTTGCAGTGTTGCTACCCCCACCCTTTGGAACTTCACACCTTCTTCTGTTCGCTCATCTCCCACCCTTTCCATCTTTAAAACCCAGATAAAAACTTTCCCTAAAAAATTTACCTTTGATGGAGTTTTGATATAACTTAACTAAGAAACACGACCCAACTCAACTCCTCTCACTTTCCTGTGACCAAAACTCCCACACAAACCTACCCCAGCTTGAGTTTTCCTTTTTTTACCACAAAGGTTATTCATCCATTATATAAAACATAACTGCATGCTCAAGAGAAAGTAGCCTGGGTGAATGACTACACACTGACTCAGTATTTAGTCCCAGTGTGCAAACAGTTGGTGCTAGGAGCACCAAACAGGTTGTATTTACACTCTAACTCACTGTACATTACTGACCCAGTACAGCTTATTCAGTTCATTTATTTGGGTACAAATACAACTCGTGGGCTTCAGCCCCTTTGCCTTGGAGCTACTATTGCAGTCTGGTTGGAAGTCTGGTGTCCAGACCCTCTCCACACAAAGAGTCAACCATCAGCACACGTTAAACAAGCAAAAAATGTTTTGCTCTGAAACATGTTGTTTTATTCAACATTTTATGAGTTCACCAATAATTAAATGTGTCCATATTAGTTTTAGGTCTACTGTGGTGGAGTTACCAGCCATATCCTGTAGTACTTCTTGTGCTGTGACTCAGAATGTGACACCTGGCCAACACGAGTGAAGCTGTTCACTGGTAACTGTGTCGAACTTTCAGTTTGCAGCACTGCTTACTGAAGCATTACCAGAGAAGCTCCAAATTCAACCCGTACACCCCCCCGCAATTCTTCTCGATGAAGGGTCTTTCCCAAACTCTCTGACTCACGCATTAAACAAAGATCTTAAAGGGGACTGTTGTATCCCCCTTTGTCCTCACCATTCATATCCCATTATCCCAGTCTGTTTGCTCGATGTTATCATCAAGCACATCAGCAGAGGACAATGAAATAAGTCCGTCAGCTGTTTCAACATCTATTGAGGGTTTCATTTAGAGAGTTTCCTATTTGATAACTATCAGAAGCTCTGTCCATTTTAATATTAGCTCTGCATCCAAACAACCTGGGCTGCTCTTGATAAAGGGAGTGAATGTATCACCTGGTGCATCCTGGTCACACATCCATTAGTCTGGTCTCAGATGTGGACAATTTGTATTCCATTCTGGATTTAATGGGTTGACAGCACTTGGTTTAAATGTGGCCCAAATATCTTTACTACCAAAAAATCTCAAACAACAGACAACTTACTGTAAATGAGCCAGATTTATCTGTATGTTTTCATCTGCAGCTCCCTGATCAGTTCTTTGGAACTGTAGCAGATCATTTAAGTCCTGTAAGGTGGGACCTCCATGAACATCAGTGAGCTTTGGCCCCCATGACCCAAAATTTTCCTTGAAGGGCTTTTGAGAGGTACTGACCACTGCATACACCCCACAAGACCTGATGTTTGGGAGATGTTCTAACCCAGTTGTCTAGAACATCACAGTTTGGTTCTCATCCAAGTGTCTCAGATTCTTCCACTTTTTTCCCACAAATTCGTCTTTGCGGCATTTTTGCGGCACAGCTACTTCAAGACAGAAGCCACTGAAACCAGATCATTAGATGTAGTGAACTCACTTGTCAGTGGTTTTAATGTCATGGCTGATTAGTGAATATTAAGCCTATATACAGGAATTAAGAACAGGCATTGTTTTCATATAGATTGGATTCATTAAGAAAGTCCATTGTATTTATTTTTTAATTGAGAAATTGGGTTTAATTGACAATTTCTCAGTTTTTTTTTTTTTGTTGTTTGCTGAAGAACTGTTTAATAAATTCTCTGTTTCTGATGGTAACAAACCCTCACCCCCACCAAGAACTCATTCTCCAGCTCTCCAGTTCCTTCTTTCTCTTTCCATTACAATGACTGGGGCCCAACATTTCCATTGATAAAGCCCAAGTCAACCTCTGTGTGTGTGTGTGTGTGCGTGTGTGTGTGTGTGTGTGTGTGTGTGTGTGTGTGTGTGTGTGTGTGTGTGTAGTTATTTCTCTCTGTGTTTAAAACACAAAGTCCTCTATTGTTCAGAAATCTGCAAAGCCTCTTTAATAAATGGTGAGTGCAGAGCTTACACGGAGTCGAATCACGTCGCGCTGGGATTTAGGCGAGACTACAAAGGGCAGTGGGGCGACTGGCTGGACCGAAGCCTCCACAGCTACCCCTGAACTCTGAATCATTCACTGACTTGTCACCATGTTAGTAAGCACAGTGACACAACTCAGAAATCTGTTCTACAGTATCAGCAGCTGTGATGAATCGAGAGTCATGGTGTAGGTCAAATGCTGAGATCATCCTAAACACACGTTCTGGTTCTAGTTCAGGAAGACTGTAGAGTAGCCCACATGATTGTGGCAGTTTATTAAACCCTTCAAATGCTGTATACACTAACCAGTGTCCATTTTATCAGTTCCACTGACCATACAGGTGCACGTTGTAGTTTTATAATTACAGACTGTAGCTGTTACAATTGGAACAGACACAGCAGTGCTGCTGGAGTGTTTAAACACTGTGTCCACTCACTGTTCACCGAGTGTCTCCACCTTGTAGATGTAAATCAGAGACAGAAGCTCATCTGTTTCTGCACAGTTTGTGTTGGTCATCATCTAGTCCTTCATCACTGGTCACAGGACGCTGCCCACAGGACACTGCTGTCTGGTTGGTTGACAGTTCTCAGTCGAGCAGTGACACTGAGGGGTTTAAACGCTCCAGCAGCACTGCTGGATCTGATCCATTCTGACCAGCGCAACACACACTAACACACCACCACCATGTCAGTGTCACTGCGGTGCTGAGAATGACCCACCACCCACATAAAAGCTGCTCTGTGGTGGTCCTGTGGGGTCCTGATCATTGAAGATCAGGGTGAAAGGAGGAGAATAAAGTATGCAGAGAAACAGATGAACTACAGTCTGGAATTATAGAACCACAAAGTGCTCCTGTATGATCAGAGGAGCTGATAGAATGGACAGTGAGAGTGGAAACAAGGAGATTGTTAGAATGTTATGGATGAGCAGTGAATACAGTTTAGGTTATCTGCTTAAATTTCAATGGAAGTCAATGCAAATATTTCTATGTCATTTTGGAGATTTTCTATTGGCCCATTCATCATCAAATTTGCAAGGCTTGGACCACTTCTATCTGCCCATTCTCCAAGGCATGTTCGGAAGCATCCTTTGACCAACACCACATTATATGGCCTTCAGCTAAGACCATAGGCCTCATTGCATGGAAAGTCTTAGGTCATGCTGCCTGAGAAACTGCTATTCAGTAATCTAAGTGACTGATTTAATGTTTGTTCTCATAAGGCTTGGGAACCTTGTCAAATGTTTTCGGAAAACAATCCCCTTTGGCAGGGGGAGAGTGGGATTCCTGAGCGTCCAACAGCTGGCCATGTGCTGCTGATTAGTGAGCAGGAATTTAACGCAGCAAGTGAAACGGAGAACATGTGGAAGCCTCGGCATGTGAGCAGCGCGTGAAGTCCAGGCTAACATTGTTACTAGTAGATCTCTGTTGTAAGCTGTAATAAATAACTGGTCTGTCTGAAGTGGCTCTAATCTCTGTCCAGAAAGCTGAAGCATTACATCACAGGTCCATTCTCTGTTGATTATTGATGTGAAAATAAATATCTGACCTTCTAAACCAACTCCTAATTGTTCAATATGTTGTCAAATATGCAACCAGAGGATAAGTGACGGAGCCAGACTCACTTATTCATTTAGTGGACCCGTCCCCTTCTCCCAGACCAAGTGTCCATTACATTTAAGTGTAATGTTTCCACAGTAACTAAACGATTTACGTTTCCATCAAACGACAGTACCGGTTGCTTGCTCCAGTTTAACCCCTGAGCTGCTGCGAGAATGTCAGTGTTGACCATTGGTAGTTTAAAGATGAAAACATTATGTACTCAACATTTTAGAGAAGAAAACTGAGACAGAAAATGGCCTTTCTCATTGAAACATATGGGGATGGGTGGAGCTATATAATGCAACAGCATTGTAATCCCACACCTCCTTCCGGGTGCAACTATTTTTCTGGTGAAGGGTGTAAAAACTTGTATAGTAAACCAAAATGGCCTCTTTGTATATGTATTTTAGAATGTCAGCATCAGAATGCAGGTTAAGCCATACTGTGGGTATTGAACCAATCAATAACCCAGCACTCTAACGACTGAACCACAGTGGTACACTAATGTATACAGTTAAATTGATCATACACTATATCGCTACAATTAAAAAAACAAAGCTGGGGTCAAAGGGTTCGATGCCATAAAAAGACAAGGTCTTTATATTCTATTACATTCATCGATACACCTATATTTAAAAAAGTGCACAAGTGCCTGTTCTGAAGAGGAATTGTTACATATGTGACTATTTCAGAAATCATATGGTGTTTACTTAAGTTGGCCTTTGTGTATATACATGATTTGCTAACACAACCCTAACTTTCCAAACCTTAACTCTAAACCTAACCCTAACTGTAATCCAAACTTAACATAAATTTAACCTTTACCTTTACTCTAACTGTAACCATAATCCAATCTTAATCTAAATTTTACCTTTACTCTAACGTAACCATAATCTAAACTTAACCTAAACTTTACCTTTACTCTAACGTAACCATAATCTAAACTTAATCTAAATTTAACCTTTACTCTAATCATAACCATAATCTAAACTTAACCTAAACTTTACCTTTACTCTAACATAACCATAATCTAAACTTAACCTAAACTTTACCTTTACTCTAACCGTAACCATAATCTAAACTTAATCTAAATTTAACCTTTACTCTAACGTAACCATAATCTAAACTTTACCTAAATATTACCTTTACTCTAACGTAACCATAATCTAAACTTAACCTAAATATTACCTTTACTCTAACGTAACCATAACCTAAACTTAACCTAAACATTACCTTTACTCTAATCATAACCATAACCTAAACTTAACCTAAACTTTACCTTTACTCTAACGTAACCATAATCTAAATTTAATCTAAATTTAACCTTTACTCTAATCATAACCATAACCTAAACTTAACCTAAACATTACCTTTACTCTAACGTAACCATAATCTAAATTTTACCTTTACTCTAATCATAACCATAACCTAAACTTAACCTAAACTTTACCTTTACTCTAACGAAACCATAATCTAAACTTAATCTAAATTTAACCTTTACTCTAACGTAACCATAATCTAAACTTAATCTAAATTTAACCTTTACTCTAACGTAACCATAATCTAAACTTAATCTAAATTTAACCTTTACTCTAACTCTAACGTAACAATAATCTAAATTTAACCTTTACTCTAATCATAACCATAACCTAAATTTAACCTAAATATTACCTTTACTCTAATCATAACCTTAATCTAAACCTAACCTTTAATCTATCTCTAATCATAACCATAATCTAAATTTAACCCTTACTCTAACTCTAATCATGACCATAATCCAAACTTAACCCTTACTCTAAGCCTAACCGTAATCCAAACTTAACATAAATTTAACCTTTACTCTAACTCTAACCATAACCATAATCTAAACTTTAATATTACTTTAACCATAACTGTGATTAAACATGACACACAGCATGATGCTGCCACCACCATGCTTCTCTTCTGGAATGGTGGTTCATTTAAGAGGGACTAATGATAGTTTTGCTCCAAGCAGGATTTCAAACGATGTCAGTATAATTAGCTCAGTAGTTAGAGCACTGGGTTATTGATCACAGGGCTGTGGGTTCAATATCTGGGTCGGTTAAGGTGCCTCTGGTGGGCCATTATCCAAGGCCAGGGGGACCGTAACATAGTGGACCCTAGGTGTGTGATTTGTTGCACTGTAGCAGAATAATGGCAGTAAAGGGTCTTAATTGACTGTACACTATAAGATCATATGATGGTGTATTATTGGACGGTATGAACTGTTAAGTGTCAGGATGTTGATGTTTGTTTGCTTAGATGGGTGGGCGTGGCTCTTGTTGATGGAAACTCTATCCAGGCTGTGAGAAAAAGGAGAGGAAGGAGGTAGTGGGCTTTTTTCGGGCATCGGGGAGGAGGTGCTGAGAGTGTGTTTGGGACGATTCTTTATCCACAGTCAAAGTTTCCTTCTCCCCGCTTGACCTTAAGGTGACCTGCGGCCTGCTGAGCTCTGCAGGCTGTTTATTTTCACTCTGTGCAATATCAAACAAATACCGGCATTCGTGGCACGCTCTCAGATCTCAAATGAATTCAGATATCGAATACAGCTGGGCCGAGTCAACACTCTCTCTCTCTCTCTGAACATAATACTCCACTTTCTCGGCCACTGTTAGTCAGTTAAAGTCCACCTTTATGATGCAGCCCAGCGTAAAAGCCCCATGTGGCCTTGTTAAACTGCAGCGTGTGTGTGTGTTGCTGGAGTTCCAGCTCTGACTTGTCCATTCATTTGTTGCAGCTTACCCGAGATCATGTTCCTCAAGAATGCTTTACGAGGCCTGGGCGATGTTGTGAGTAAATGTTCGGGGTATTTTTACAGCCTGTGTCTGAGGGGGCACCTCTCGTTCTCACTCTCACTTCCTGTCGTTCTGAGTTAAGTGAAGTAAGCTGCACCTGAACCTGCAGACACACAGTTACCTTTGCCAGACATACAGGTTTCACTTAACACTAATGTCCCACCAGGGACGCAGTCTAAAGGGGACAGAAGTTTAAGGGTAAGATGTAGTACATAATGAAAGAGTTGATGATTCCACAATTTATCATTTGAATAAACGGGACACTTTCTTCATATCTACAGTGATATATAAACCAAAGAGACAGCGCTTGATACTGGGTTGGTTCGTAAGGGCTTTGAGCACTGGGTTACTGATCACAGGGTTGTGGGTTCAACGCTGACGCTGACAAACTGACGCTGTTGGGCCCTTCAGTGAGACCTTTCATCCCAGGCTTGATATCATAACATTACTGCTATGGATGATTCAGTATCTATTATTAATGATTGTGTATCCACTGATTCAATGACTTTTATAAATCAGTAACTATTATAAATGAATTTGCATCCACTATAAATGATTCAGTAACTGATAAACTGTGTCTACTATAAGTGAATCAGGAACTGCTATGAATTATTTTTTATCTATTATAAATGATTCAGAATCAAAGATCAACAATTCTGCAAATATTATAAATGAATCCGAATCTAAGTTCTGTATCCACTAAAAGATTCCATATCTATTATGAATTATACTATATCTTCTACAAATGGTTCAGAATCTAAGATAAATGATTCTGTATCCATTATAAATGATTCAGAATCTAAGATAAGTTCTGTATCTACTAAAAGATTCCATATCTTTTATTAATGACTCTATATCCTCTATAAGTGGTTCAGAATCTACGATAAATTGCTCTTTATCAACTATAAATGATTCAGTAACTGCATTAAATGATTTTGTATGTACTGAACAAATGATGAACACCCAGCCCCCAGCATTCTGCCACCACCTAACCTCACTTTGACGATCCTGCTTGTTGAAGAAGGGGCTGTGGTAGGTCTTTATTTCCCCAAAAAGCTCAGTTTTGAATTTTGTGTCACCTGACCACAAATCTTTCTAGTAGACATGCTTTAATGGGTTTTGTCTTCAGGTTTGACCTCCCCCTCAGACCACCCTCCCATACAGACCAATTGTGTTCAGAGCTCTTGATATTGTTGACTGGTGCACCTTCACTCCAGTCTCAGCAACTAACTGGCATGATTTTTGGCTTCTCTCATAAATCCCTTTCTTGCTTTCACTCAACAACATCAAAGCCGGACCCCTGTTATTGTAATCGAGCTGCAGGTGGGGGCGTTATGGTGTAAATAACACTGTATGTACCGTCAGCATGGTGTGGAATGTTCTCCAGAACAGGAGAATGAGCTGTGATTATGGCGCTGACTGATTTACACTGGAATTTCATGCAAGACCCTCTGGCCCCCAAATGCCTAAATGTTTCTGTTCTAGTCGGTTTAATGGATACAGATTGTGTGAGTGTTGCTGCAGGACGGAGAGCTGACAGGAAACACATGGCATGTGGAGGGAAAGGCTGGGAAGAAGAAAGCAGGTTCAGAGAGAGAGAGGATGAGAGGACTCTACAGCTCTCCTCAGATTGTATAACCAGTAATACATCACACATATACTTGTTTTGTTTGTTTTGTTAATAAATATTCAACCTTGCGTGCTCCTCTGCTTCCTCAGCGACTCTACAGCAGTGTAGCATATATACATATACAAATCCAGTACCTCAGATTAGAAAAATACTTTGTAAGCTATATAAGAGTTTTTGACACAGTGGGCAGGGTCCTGCAGGAAAAGGAAATCAGCATCTCCATAAAGCTTAGCAGATGGAAGCATGAAGTGCTCTAAAATCTCTTGGTAAACACTGCATTGACCCTGGACTCTGGACCAACACTGGGAAACTTCACACTGGACTTCAGACACCTTGGATTCTGTGGCTCTCCACTCTTCCTCCAGTTGAGACTCCAGGGCTCTTGATTTTACTAATGAAAGGCAGAATTTTCTGAAAAGGGGACTTTGGATCTGAGCAACAGTCCAGTTCTCTTTCTCTTAGTCGAGGTAAGCTGCTTCTGATACTGTCTCTATTTCAGGAGAAGCTTGATATTAGAGATTCTGTAGTTGGAGCCCCTTTCCTGGGGATGTCTTGTTTTTCCCTTCTTCCTCCTTACCACCACCATGTTTGGCCCCATTGGTTTTTCAGGGGGTTCCATACTCAGCAGGAGATGTGATGGCCCAGACGTTTCAAGACCTGGTCCAACTATAGGGCTAACAGCAAGAACTTTAACTATTAACCTTCAAACTGTAGACCTTTAGTCAGAATTAAATGCTTCTGCATACTCACCAGAGTTTTCTGGTAGAACTAATATTCATGCAGTTTGAAAAGTACATGAAATATTGCAAAAGGAAATTGATTAATGATCAGATTAATAATGATCTAGCACCATTCAGACAATTATGAACTTCTGAAGGCAGCAATTAGTTGGATCAGGTGGGTGGATTAGAGATGAAACTAAAGCCTGGACGAAGATAAGTCTCCAGGAGCAGGGTCAGTGACCCGTCTGATAACCTCTCTCTCTCTCTCTCTCTCTCTCTCTCTCTCTCTCTCTCTCTCTCTCTCTCCTCTCTCTCTCTCTCTCTCTCTCTCTCTCTCTCTCTCTCTCTCTCTCTCTCTCTCACTCTCTTGCTCTGGGCCTGTTTCCCATTCCTCTCCCAGACATGTGGACCAAACATGCAAGCTGAATGTCTTTATCTTCCTCCTTCCCTGTGTTCACCTTGTGTCCTTCCACCCCCTTAAACCCCTCTGTCCTGTCCGCAGGGGGTTGTGCCTTCAGAAAAAAAAAGAAAAAGAATTGCTCAGCTGCGTTGGGGTCTCACACGGCAGTCCAAAGCAGTGACCCGCGACCTTTGAGACCTTGACCTGTAAATTTGAATTTACTCAAAATTGCTCCTGAAATGTGATGAGAGCCTTTTTCGTACTGGGCTCGGTTTTGTTTCCATGTAGGTTCATCTGTTGTGGTCTGGGATTGTTTAAACTGCAGAGTGGTCAGGGTCTATTTGTTTCCCATGCAGGTCTGACATTATGAATGAAGGGAGGATGAAAAGAAAGAGAGAGACAGAGAGATATAGAGAGAATGGGCTTGGGAGAGGAGGTGGTGTGGCTGGGTAGAATGCTCATAAGTAGAGGGAGTGGGAAATAAACAATGAGCTCTAACGTAAGAGGCACTAAATTAAGAGACCACAGACTTGAACACGCTTAAAGATGCTTTACATTAGTATGGGTGGAGGAGACCAACAAGCCCACAGTCTTCACCCATGAGGCCAGTAACCAACAAACCTTCATTTATAGGCACGCTGTAAAATGACAAAGGCAATGTTCACTCTAAATCTTCTATCTTGAGGATATCTCCAAAGCTTCCTTGGCTCTGGTTAATGTTTCCGTGATATACACCAGCCGTATGCACCAGAACACACCAGTACACACCAGTACACACCAGTACACACCACAAATGACATGTTCCATCCAAGAATACATTTTGATAAACCAACTAAAACATGTTGATTTCTCTGATAAAGGCAAATTCATTCGCACAGGACACTGAAAACTCTTTATACAAGGGGTCATGTTCATTTTGAATGCATAAATGGTTCTTCAAATATGAGAAAAACCTTCAGTGCTATCTAGAACCTATCAAGAACCCTTTTGATTAGACCAGTCGGTCTCAAACTGTGAAACGTACCGGTGGTGGTACACAAAGCATTCCGAAGTGGTGCACCATGTCAGGAAATTGACTGTATGCACTTAATCATCAATGGCCAGTTTCTACAGTAGAAACTTATGGAACTCCACAAGATAGGTTAAACCAGGGTTCATCAACCCAAATTATAAGAAGATCCCATTTGTCCTATTTTAACCAAAATCAAACCACCTTTGGAGCCACCGAAGACTGGTATACACACTGATGATCACATTGCAACATCTGACAATAATGAAGCCCAGACTCCAATTTCTTTAACTGGGTTTTGTCAAATTTATCAGTAACCAGCAAGCTGATTGACTCTTTTTGTTGAAGGGTGGGACTTTATTCCAAACCAACAAGCTGATTTTTCTAGTCAGTTCTAGACAGACTCTGCCAGTCATGATCATTAAGTGGCCGCCGCATTGTCCACTGTAGGTGGTAATTCCTTCAATGTGTTCCCATTACAGACCTGACACTGAATTGAGTAATGTTAAATGAATAACAACATTGGAAATAGAATGTTCCCTCTATCTGGCACCCATCATCCTGCCTCGCTCTAATTCCAATAATTCACGTTGCCTTGCCATCAGCACGGTGGCCAGTGTTCAACCTCACTCACAAGATAACACCTCACAACTTATACAGGTGTGGGTGTTCCCAGGCCACCCCCTTAGGAAACACCACTTTGTTATCAATTTACACGCTGATATTCCCATGACATCTGGGACATCAGTGTAAATATCACACAACCTCACCTAAATGTTCCTGAAAAAAATAAACTCATTGCTGGTTGGTCACAGGTAGACTGATAATCCTTTAAGCAGTTGTTTTCTGATTCGAATCTAATTCCAACATCATTCTCCATCCCTTATTATTTCACTGTCAAACCATAAAATGTGATAAAAATGATGCGTTTGACCCAAAACCGTCCAGTGCACACCCTGACTGTCCAACTGACAATGAACAGACCTGCATATATTACACTAACAGGATCATCCTTAATTATCAACAAACCCAATCCCCAGACTCCCCCAAGTCAACCATGAAGATGAGCCTGCCAGTGTTCAAGCCTAACGCAGCAATCAACACCCCCACCCCCTATAACACAAACACCACCCCCAGAGACAATCCTCCTGTCTCTGGGAGTCCCAGTGCCATATCTTTGCGCCAGGGCTGCCCTTGGGGCGGAGGGGCAGCGGGGACCGGAGCGGCCGGCCATCAGATGTGATTAATGTGCAGTAAAAAGTGGAACAGAGGGGTGGGGGTGGGTGGATCAACCTATCCCAGGTTTAAGAGCTTGGGGGCCCTCCACAGCTGGTGCATTCTCAAGGAGCAGCAACATAAATGTATTCATTATTATTTATTATTATTATTATTATTATTATTATTATTATTATTGTTATTATTATTATTATTATTATTATTATTATTGTTGTTGTTTTTGTTGTTGTTGTTGTTTGTGATTTATTGGCCTTTTTCCAATTACAAACAAGTTGACACACATGGGTTTAACTGGCTAATAAAGGTAACCATGCTCACCTGTGATCTGTTTGCTTGTAATCAGTGTGTGTTTATAAAATGTTAGTACATTATTGGGGTCCTGACAGACCCCTGCATGTTTCATCCAGTGCTGCCACTGACGTGCAATCCACTCTATTCAAACTCTAAGTGAAAATGTGGGATTCTGTTCAAACCAAGCCAAAGTCAGACGGACGAACATCAGGACAACTGTTCAGGATGCAAAGAAAAACCCACAAATAACGTCGAACGACATACAGGACTCTGACTCTCCAGTGTGACTGATGCACAATAAGGAGGGATGGGATGCTCATCCACATCAACCATAAAAAGGAGTCAAAACATGATCTTAAGAACAAGGTATGTATACTTTTGATTAGGGTCATTTGGGTAGTTTCTATTGCCATTATGATTATGAAAAGGGCGAACACGGATATGTAATAAATGTTATATAAATAATAAATCAATAAATGTGATATAATATAATCAGTGGCTTCACTCAACTACGAACCATGAATAAAAGACAAGTTCTAGTATTATTATTCATATTCCCTGAAAAAAGGGAAAAGACCCCTATTATTAGCCTATTATTATTAGTCTATTATTATTATTACTATTATTATTATTATTATTATTATTATTATTATTATTATTATTATTATTATTATTATGCTGTTGTTGTTGACAGTGGTCATGGTGCTATTATTACACTACTTATTTGTAGTATTAATAAGCTGACAATACTAATCATATTATTTGTCCTTCTGGGAATGCACCAGCTGTGAACTGATCTCATTAGTGATGATGAATATTAATATTGTTATGTTTATAATATTATTACTATGATTATGATTATTACACTATGATTACATAATAATAACTATAATGATGATGTTATTATTACTAATTACACTAGTATTAACTATTGTTATGCTGGAAAGCTTGTTAACATTTTAAACCTTGTAAAAAGTAGAAAAATGATCAGTTGTATAACTCAGAGTTTCTGAGTTAAGATTTGAACTCAGTCATTGTTTAATCCCCACTCCAGGTTTGGCATTTCTTTAGGAATCTAAAGTGCTTTCCGTGCTGTCATCTCCTTTGGGCCAAGCTGGAATAATGAGGTTGTGATGATTGCAAAGGGGGGCATGTCTGGTGGGCGGAGTTGCTCTGTGCCGGTGGTAGGAGCTGTGGGTCAGTTGTTCAGTGCGAAGCTGAGTGTGTGGAGAAGCTGCAGCATCTGTGGAGATCCGACCTGAAGAGCTGTTTCCTCTGTGTGTGGAGGTAAGAAAAGGTTTTATCTGGGACTTACTGGACTCAAAAACCGCTTAATGGCATCTTTACAGTTTTTACAGTCTTTAGACAGACTTTTCCTCATAAAATAAAAAACCATTATAAGAAAAAGTGAATGTTCTTCAGTGGGGATCTGGCAGTGCTTGTGGTCAGAGCTTGGGATTCACCCACCTGACCTGCTAAAGAAGATGACAGTGAAGGGTGGTCAGAGACTAGGTCTAAGGCACATCTGCATTTTGGCAGTGTTTTGGGCTTTGGAGTGATGTTTGGAGTGATCTGGTTGATTAGGGTCCCATACAGTCATTATGAACTGGTGTAGACTGGGACAGGGTGGTCTTGCGTTTATCTTCTTTAATGTGGACTTTTTAAAGCATGCTTTAACTGCACTTTTCCTTCAGTTAAACTAGAAGTTAAGCCCAGTCCAAAAATATCTTACTCACAGCATTAAAGACCAGAGAGTCAGGTCTGTCGTAGTGCAGACTTTCTCTTGTTTTCACTATTCGTGCTTGTTTTCTATTCACTGACCTGTTTCTTCATTCTTTCCAGCCTTTTCATGATGCCGTCCTCGGACTTGCTTCCAATATTTGTCCACACAGAGGATTTTTACCTTACTTAGGAGACTGTACATGACCATCATCACACCAACTGAGAATTGGATATTAAGCTGCCCTGGTCCACGGCGCCACCCAGTGGACTGAAAGGTGGATTGTACAGGCTGTGGATAGTAAACCCTTCAGCTGGAGTGGGACCATGGCTGATTCAATGTACTCAGACCTGATAGCCAGGCACTACAACTTCACTGGGAAGTTGCGCAAAACGGACAAAGACCCCGGTCTCAAGGCCGACTCTGTGGTGTTCATTATTGTGTGCTGCTTCATCATTATGGAGAACGTGCTGGTTCTCCTCACCATCTGGAGGACCAAGAAGTTTCATAAGCCCATGTACTACTTCATTGGGAACTTGGCCCTGTCAGACTTGCTGGCAGGTGTGGTGTACACCGCCAACATCTTGCTCTCAGGACCCAACACATACAAACTGAGCCCCACACAGTGGTTCTTCAGGGAGGGCAGTATGTTTGTGGCCTTGGCCGCTTCAGTTTTCAGCCTTCTGGCCATCGCCATTGAGCGGCACCTCACCATGCTGAAGATGAAGCTCCACAACAACGGCAACACCTGCCGTGTCTTCATGCTGATCAGCACCGTGTGGTTCATTGCTGCCATCTTGGGCGGACTGCCCGTCATGGGTTGGAACTGCATCCAGAACATGAAGGACTGCTCCACGGTGCTGCCGCTCTACCACAAGACCTACATCCTCTTCTGCACCACCGTCTTCAGCGTCATCCTCATGGCCATCGTGGTGCTCTACGCCCGCATCTACACCTTGGTGCGCACTCGAAGCCGCAAGCTGGTCTTCCGCAAGGTCTCCAATGGCCGTGGTACCAACAAGAGCTCTGAGAAGTCCATGGCCCTGCTCAAGACAGTCATCATTGTGCTGAGCTGTTTCATTGCCTGCTGGGCTCCACTCTTCATCCTCCTGCTGCTGGACGTGGCCTGTGAGATCGGAGCCTGCCGCATCCTCTACAAGGCCGAGTGGTTCTTGGCCCTGGCCGTGCTCAACTCTGCCATGAACCCACTCATCTACACGCTCACCAGCAACGAGATGCGCCGTGCCTTCATCAAAATGCTGCTGTGCAGCAAGGTGTGCAGCCAGCCTTCAGGCAAGTTCTCCAGGCCCATCATGGGAGCCGAGTTCAGCAGGAGCAAGTCGGACAACTCGTCGCACCCCAACAAGGACGAGCCTGAATACTCGCCCAGGGAAACCATCGTGTCCTCGGGGAACATCACCTCTTCTTCTTAAAGCTGGGGTCATTCAGCCCTGGTCCTGGAGGTTCTTAGACCGGGTTCACATTAGAAGCCTGATCTGATCTCGGCTTGTTGGAACACATTCCTGTTAGTGACCCATGGAAATAGGGTCATCTCTGCCCTTTAAGGACCCAGTAGTCAAGTAAAACCACTGCTGACACTGAATTTTGATCTGACAGTCACAAGGCCATGAACTGAATATCAGAAGCCATCTCCAAAACGCTGTAATTTTAAGGCAGATTTAAGTATGAAGTCAATTTGGAGGAATTCTATTGGTCTGTTTGTTCTAGAATTTTGATGCAGAGTAAAGAAAATGGTGCTTTTAAAAAATCTGATTTAATCCACTTTTAGGCTTATAATGTGAACGTAATCCAGCACCGTTTGCTGATGTCTCCTTGAAAGCAGAGAAATCACCAAACTGGGCTGACTCAGACCATTCAGGACCCAATCTGAACACTGTCTCAAAGGGACTCTGTACAGTTCCCCGTTCCCTTATGTAGTGAATGTGTATGTGAAGGTGTGAAAGTGTGTATATGTCAGTCTGTTAGTGTGTACAGTGTGTGCTTGTCTGTGTGTGTGTGCGTGTGTGTGTGTGTGTGTGTGTGTGTGTGTAGGGGGGTGTTTTAGTGTTTAATGTGCTTGAACCGTTTCTAAGCCTTTTTTAACTCGTCGAACGGAGTGAACATGCCACCCGAAAAAGGGCTCAACTGGGAGAAACAGAGACTGAATGAAGACTCCAGAAGCCCTCATGCATGAACTGGAAAGTGCTGCCTCGTTTACGAGACTCTTTTCGCCCACTTCTGAAGGACGTCCAGCACTGAAAGTCTGTCTTCCTTCGATGCCAGAGCGGAAAATAGGGAAGCACTTAACAAACTGAGCTGTGTAAACTTGATTAATCAGTATTACCCGTCGTGCTGTTCTTCATGTCACAAGGAACCCGAAAGCATGTTCCGGTGTGAGGAACCATTAGAATAGCACTTGTTGTAAAAGTGCTCTTTGAGAGCCATCGATAGGCCTTACTGACTCTTCTTATGGATTGATTGATTAAAAGTGACGTTAGTTTGTTCTGCTCATTTGTACCATTCCATGGAAATTAAATTAAAGAAATACAGTCAAGAAAACGGTACTTGTGTTTCTTTGACTTTAACACAGCGCTCGTAGTGAGGGTCAGCCCCTGATGGAGGTTCCGTGTACGTATCAGTGTACAGTAGCATTAATTTATCTCTCGGACAGTTGAACATGAGTGTGGGATTGTGGACGATGGGTTAGAGGACTGATTCTGTGTGCTGTTCCTCACCGTTCCTCTAGCAGGTTTCAGTGCGTCATGTCCTGGTACCGATGCACGTGGCTCCATCGTTTGTTCTCTCCAGGAACAACGTCTATGGACATTAGAAGTAGCAGTGGGTGGTGCTTACGAACAGGTGCAGAGGCACAAGGACCTGAAACCCAGTCTTTCTGATGTCTCCATCCTCATCTTCACCCCTGTAAGCACAGCATGCGTATGGAAGCACTGTAGGCCTCTTCAGGAATATGGATCCACACCACTAGGCCAGCCCTGAGCCCGTTCTGTCCCTGTTGTTTGTTTTTTGCACACTGTAACACCTGTGTTTTTGTTTTGTTTTGTTTTTGTTAGTTTGTCAATAAATATTTGATGTTAAAACAAGAGTTTGGAGATTTTATGAAACGGTAGTTTGGGTACATTAGCTGTGGATAATCCCATTAAAGTGTTATTATCATTTATATTTAGATATGTGCACTAGATGAGATGCATTTTGTTGATTTTATGAAATTATGCAAATAAGAGAAAATCATTAAATATACAATATTTATTTCCTGAATTCAAAAGAACACATTTAACGTGCCATTACATTTGCACAACTTTTTTTTTTTTTTTTTTTTACAACTTTTTAAATTATGCAAGTAAACAGTAATTATGCTTCAGGGTATGCCGTCGCTGTCCAATCAAAAACATCTACCCCAAAACTGTACAGACTGTACAGATGAAAGCAAAAACATGATTTGAAAGGATATTACTGAAAATTAAGTCTTTACTCTGAGTCATTTCAGAATATTTTAGAACATATTTGCAATTCATCTAGAAATGTTGCATATGTAACACTACTCTACAAGTTTTAGGCACTTTGAGAGAATGAAAACACTGATATTAGAATAAACACTGATAACATTCCTACAGAACCTTGTGGTTTTCCATCACTGTGTTCATTAAACATCTCCAAAGCTCTCCCCGTAGGAGTCAAGTATTATTTATAGTTCTCATCCACACCTGCTTAATGATGTTGAATCAGGTGAGCTGATGATGGAATTGAACACATCCAGAAGAAAACCAAGCTTTGTTCTTCAAACCAGCTCACAAGACCTCTTTACTGTATTTCTGTTTACCTGCTTCTGTACTAACAGGGTCTGGACATATATATATATATATATATATAAACTGCTGTATGTGAATGCACTTTCAGTATAGTCACACATATCAATGTATTATACTGTACATATATAAATAACATATATTTTCAATAGTTTTAAAGTCAGGCTGATATATAAACTCATTCATTGTTGATTCTCCTGTTAAATTTTGGTAACAAAATATAATGTATACTCACATACAGATTTATCTTTTGGCCCTGGCCCCCCACAGCCCGTTTTCTAATGAATGTATTGATCTCATTTGTGCTCATTCAGCGCCACCTGCTGGATACTGTCTGAAACACCGACATGCACTGCAATGAGACAAAACACAAGAAAAGGAATTCATACTTGTGATACTGATATATTATTTTTGAAAAACAACAATAATAATTACATGAAATAATAATAATAATAATAATAATGTTTTATTATTTGTTAATTTTATCCCTTTTGTGCCTATATTGTTCCTATATTGTCATCTTTTATATTGAAATTCATGCTATTCAAGTATTTCCATAAAGCATGAGAAAACATGGCTAAATGGATTAAAAGAAAATGTAAAAAACAATGAAAGAAATTCATTCAGATTCAGTTCTGCTAAAACAATGAGACTGAGAGATGAAACATCACAGAATAATGTAGACAAATTCATTAATAACAGTAAACACTAGATTTAGGCTGGAAATATTTAAAAAACTACAGATTATCAAACAATGAGTGACAGCATGCAACTATATTTACATTTATTTAATGTTTATATAAAGGAGAGTAATCTCCATTTCTTATGTTTGCATATGTTTTAATACATTTATACTGTTCCCTGTACTGACCATTAAAGCTCAACCCGTGTATTATTAGACTATATCCTAAATGAAACTACGGCTCCAAACACACCTTCTCATGACCGAATTCAGCTGTAAATGTATAATCTCATAGAAAAGCAGTGACCAGAACAATGGGTCACTCTGGAGCAACTTCACATAAGGCCACTCTGGACTGTGGAGCGGTGTCCTCTGGACTCATGGAGCTCCATCCTGACCTTAGTAATGCTCTCAAACAGCTGCAAGTCCTAGCAAATACTCCTCATAGCAATGTACAACCCTCAGCACACAGCCAACAGTGGCTTCAGTGGTCCAGCCAGAGCCCACACCTGAACCCTATTGAACGTCTCTGGAGATATCTGAAAATGACTGTGCACCGACACTCCCCTTCCAATCTGATGGAACTTGAGAGGTTCTGCAAAGAAGAATGGGAAAAAACAGTGATAACTCAGAGATCAGGGGATCAGTGTAGAGATAATCTTCTCTGTGATAAACTGTTCATTAACTCAGATCAGCAGTTCAATGTGGAGCTGATCTCTGTGATTAAATGTTCATTAATTCAGAGATCAGCAGTGTGGAGCTGAACTTCTCTGTGATAAACTGTTCATTAACTCAGAGATCAGCAGTGTGGAGCTGATCTTCTCTGTGATCAACTGTTCCTTAACTTAGAGATCAGCGGTTCAGTGTGGAGCTGATCTTCTCTGTGGTGAACTGTTCATTAATGCAGAGATCAGCGGTTCAATGTGGAGCTGATCTCTGTGATAAACTGTCATTAACTCAGAGATCAGCAGTGTGGAGCTGATCTTCTCTGTGATTAACTGTTCATTAACTCAGAGATCAGCAGTGTGGAGCTGATCTACTCTGTGATGAGCTGTTCATTAACTCAGAGATCAGCAGTTCAGTGTGGAGCTGATCTTCTCTGTGATCAGCTGACTCAGCAGCAGTGCGGGCAGGATTCAATCAAACGTTGCGTGGCTGTGTTGGGGGGTCCGGCTCTGCCCCTCCACACTTTACCTCCCCAAAGCTCATCAGAGTGTCCAAAACATTACGACCAGACCGGAGCTCTGTGACCAGACTCCACCCTTCCTCTTACCCATTCCGCCGCACGGCATGCTGGGAATCCGAGTCCTCTGCGCCCCGCGTTCCCGCCAAGCTGCTCACCCGGTAACTACATTTCCCATCAGCACCCGGGGCCGTAACCGTCGCTTCGCCCCCTCTCGTAAGGGGGGAAGGAGAGGGAGAGCAATGGAGGAATGGGGAAGACGCGAGCAGGGGGGCGCTGAGGAGGGACGCTGAGCGCTGGGGACACGGAGAGGACAGGACAGGACACGCCGAACGGCCGCGGAGCGACGAGGACCTCCAACTGCGCGAGGAGCGGGACAGGCGCCTCTCTGTGGCCGGGCTGCTCGCTCCAAGCCCCGGCTGTCTCCCCGCTGTCCCCCCGCTGTCCCGGCCGACCCGGGGGCTCGAGCATGGCCCCGCTCCTCGGCCTGATTCCACCAACTGCTCGCCTCATATCTATGCAAAGGGAGAACCAGTCGCGAATTAACCTCGTATCTCCGCTCTCCGGCTCGCCATAAACACAAAGTGCCCCTGCTTCGACACTAACGTTCAGGTAAGTCCCCCACGGGGGTAGTTTGGCTGTAAGTCTCCTTAAAAGCACCAAAACACAGAAAAGCCCGAATGCAGGCTGTGTTGTTGGTGCTGTAGTTCCACCCAGTGTCCATGTTTTTGTTGCTGTTCTCTGCCTGCCTCGGTTTGTTGGTCAACTTTTCCTCCACTCTGTCCTTCTAAACGAGCCAGTGCAGTGTCCTCCACTGGAAAACCCACATTAGGTGCTCCATCAAAGCTGGGATGAGCCGAGATGTGAGCAAGAACAAGAGCTGGAGGTGTTCCAGTGTCCTGGTTGGACTACATGAAGACCTTCCTTTGTTGAGGCCTACTTTTATAGCACTGGTCAGTTTAGGCTGAAGGGGACTTGCAGACAGGATCACCACCCAGTTGTCCATGTCAGCTGGGCTGTCTCCTTCTAGAGTGTCCCTTCCTTCCAGTAGGAAAGTAATGGTGGACCAGGAGTGGGCTTAGTCCCTGTGACTAATAGCCAATTAATAAGTAGGTCTTGTTTGTTAGATCGGTGCCCTTTCACGTAGAAGGTGTGTTGAGACAATCTGAATATGATCAAACCCTCACCTGTTTTTCTCCTGTGTCAGATTTTAGCAGCAGCGCCAAGGCAGCCCGCATGGAGCGAGCCGGCAGCATCCAGCTGGACATTCCAGACTTCAGCAACTCCGTTCTGTCCCACCTGAACCAGTTGCGCATGCAGGGCCGCCTCTGCGACATCGTGGTCAATGTGCAGGGCCAGAGCTTTCGTGCTCACAAGGTGGTCCTGGCTGCAAGCTCGCCCTACTTCAGGGACCACATGTCACTCAGTGAGATGAGCACAGTGTCGCTGTCCGTGATCCGGAACCCTTCCGTGTTCGAGCAGCTCCTGTCCTTCTGCTACACCGGCCGCCTGTGCCTGCAGCTGGCCGACATCATCAGCTACCTGACGGCAGCCAGCTTCCTGCAGATGCAGCACATCATCGACCGTTGCACGCAGATTTTGGAGGGTATCCACTTTAAGATAAGCCTGGCTGATGTAGAAGAAGAGCTGGCAAGTGGACAGGCCCTCAGAAGCAGTAGCCGCAACATTGAGGCTGAAAGGAGTGGTGCCACGCTTGGAGGATCCCGCTCACTCAGTCCCAGACACGGTGGCTCCAGGGTGATCGCCCATGGTGGCGCCGGCGGGGTTCTAGACATTCGAGACGTCAGGGAGGTACGTGAGGTGAGTCCGTCCGGAGAGTCCATGAGCCCGCAGGTGGTGGAGCACAGCGGCCTGGGTGCAGAGGGCACCGTGGGGTCAGGGAAGGAGCCTATACTACGTATCAACAGGGCAGGCCAGTGGTATGTTGAGACGGGCCCCGAGATGGAGAGGGGCGGAGAGGAGCCAGTGCGTGTGGTGGAAGGCCTGCGCATCAAGACGGAGCGGATGGAGGAGTGGATTGGGGCAGAAACTCAGGCGTCGGCTGAGGAGGGCAGCGGGGCGGAGGAGGGGCCTACCATGATGATTGATACCTCAGGTCGCACACTGGTGCAGGAGGGCTACGTTACCGGGGCGTCCAGAGCCAAGAACTCCCAGCCCTCCAGCAGCTTTAGTGAAACTGAGAGGTGAGCATTAATATGTTTGGAAGTATATGGATAGAGATTGACAGTTTGCAGGTTTTAACATATAGCTGGCCTTTTGTGATGTTGGCCAATTATGTTTAAATTTGGTCTAAGAATGATTATTGGCAGCATTCAACTTTTGTCCTGCATGTTTTGCAGACAATGAACTTGTCATCACTCACTGTGAAACATTTCCGCGCTGAAGTGGCCGAAATGGATCCCTGCCCCTTATAAGCATTAGAAGTGATCTGGGCCCCCTGTCCAATTTGTGCCGAACCTTTTGGCCAAGCGAAACAGATCAGGTAGCCACTGTGAGCCAGTCAATGAGGTGGATCACCATTATATGATGCTTTCTGTCTGGGATACCTGATTATTATTCCATGAAAAAGAAATTTAAGGCTGTTTGTTTCCAGCCTTAGCAAGTCCTCCGTGCGACCACGTTTTTTCCTGATGAGGAACACCTGGTCATAGCTGTAATCCAATGCAGCACTCAACCACTGGCTCTTTGCTGGTTTGTAAAACGTGACGCAGGATCAGGCACTTACAAAAATTACTCACTGAGTGTCAGATGTTTATGTAACTTGGTTTGCTTCGTCAAAATGACAGCTACTCATGTTGCTCGGCCAGTGTTGACTGTACATGTGCACACATGCTTTGCAAGAATGGGGCAGGCGGAGCAAGTGTGTGACTGCTTTAGTGCTGCTGTCACTCTGGACATTTAAGAGACTGTTCGGCTGGTGTCCGGTTACCAACCAAGCAGAAACTGCCCACTTCTGGTCACCGGCAGATCAATCAGTGCATTTCTAATTTTGAGCATGTGGTTCTTAAGCCTTTCCCTCTAGTACATCAGATCTAGTTCTTCAGTTTATTAACAGCCCTTAAGTATAAGTGAAGGTCCCGTATGCAGGTCCCATATGGAGTCTAAACCATCAAAAGTGAACCATGGATCAGTAGATCTAGGCCAAGACCACATCTTTAGGTAGAACCAAATTATGGATCTTTGGTTTGGACAGAGATCTGCAGCAACATTCACATTTGCAACAAGGTAGGCGTGAAAGCACATAGTGTTGCATTGCCGCCAATATGATTAAGTATTGGATTTGTGCTGCCATACAGACACATCTTGCTCAACATATAACAAAAAAGGTTTGATTTGAGCCACTTTTACCGGCTGAGCCCGAGAGGTGTGTCCTAATACTTTTGCCCATATAGTGTATTTTATTGCAGTAGATCAGTGAAATTAATGTAATCAGTAAACGCATTAATAAATATCAGTTTGAATTACTGGTCAAGTTTACACATCAGTCTTGATGTTTATAGTTCAATACTGACAATTTTTGATCTCGTCCACACTGAAACCTGATCTTTCTGCCGTGACTGTTTTGTCATATTTGGACCACCAGTCCCCCTCAGGGGAAGGTCTTGGAACAAATGATGGGGACGCTTCACACCATACAATCCAAACTCGTGCTGGGGAGATCATCCATCTTTGCTCAGGCACTGACCTCTACTGAATGTCATATGAATCAGTAAATTAAGGATAAGGAAATGAATACAATCCATGATTGCTATTCACAGAAGCTTGAGGTTTGAAATATTAGAAAAAACAATATTAGCTGTCGGACAGTCTTATAACGTCTACGCTGAGTGATCCTTATGTGCCTTGTGATTAGACTGATTCACTGTTACCTCTGTTGAACATTAAATGAATTCTGAGTTATTTATAACGATTAGATTGACAAGGATGTATAAAATAAGTTCAATGGTCCAAATAAAATAAAAAAACCCTGAATGTTCTACATTATTTCTTATTTATGTACAGAGGTTAAAACAATGAAACTGAAACACCTGTCATTGTGGTGTGGGAGGTTTCATGGCTAAATTGGAGCAGCCTGGTGGCCAGTCTTCATTAATTGCACCAGTAAGAGCAGAGTGTGAAAGTTCAATTAGCAGGTAAGAGCACAGTTTTGCTCAAAATATTTCAATGCACACAACATTATGGGGGACATACCAGAGTTCAAAAGAGGACAAATTGTTGGTGCACGTCTTGCTGACGCATCTGTGACCATCAAGATGATGTATCAAGAGCCACGGTATCCAGGGTAATGTCAGCACCACCAAGAAGGACAAACCACATCCAACAGGATTAACTATGGACGCAAGAGGAAGCTGTCTGAAAGGGATGTTCGGGTGTTAACCCGAATTGTGTCCAAAACATGTCATTACCAAGATGAACTGACGCTGTTTTGGCCGCAAAAGGAGGCTCTAGTACGCCATACTAATCAATTATTGTGGTGTAAAACCAGGTGTTTCAGTTTCATTGTCCAACCCCTGTACATATCACTATTATCTCGTCTCAGGACTTTTATTCTGACCTTTATTCGTCTTATCTTCCTCTGTGACTCAATATTTAGTTCAGTGATGTATTTGGCCCCACCCACTCTCTCTGATCAATCAGTCTGCATACAGGTTCAGTGTGTACACGTGGACAGAGCAGTAAACATGCACTGGAAGCTCCTTTGGAATTTAAACAGGGATTTAATGCAGTTAGAAAGGCGTGCAGATAGAAATTTTAGTGGAGCTTTATTACTCACTGATAATTCATCACAATGATGAGACCATGGCTATATAGTGTACGTTCTGTAGTTTGTGATGTGTATCATGTCTGTAGGTTACTCTGATCCTGAGTTATGAAGTCTAGAAAACGGCACGTGACTGCCTCTGAAGTGCAGATCTCAGGTTTTATGGGTTAAAAAGTTGTTTTATTTTATATATGTTTTAAAACGCTGCCTCGTGTTATTCAGTGGCATTGAATTAAAATCAGGGACTTAAATGTAACAATCTCATTCAATGAATCAACAACTTCTAAAAGCAGTAAGGAGTTGGAGTAGGAGTGGTGGAGTAGGGTTGAATCTGTAGGCTACAGGTAAGTAGCTCTCCAGGAGCAGGGTTGGTGACCCCTGCTGTAGCTCTTTTAACAATAAGAGTTTTTCCAGAGGTCTGGCTCCAAGCCTCTGTTGAGCAGCCAAAAGGTGACGGTGGCAAGCGAAACTCCTTCAGACTGGGAGGAAGAAAACCAAGGAACCAAGACTCAAAAGAATGGCTCTGGATTCCTCTTCTGAGTCTGGCTTCCTTCCAAAGTTTCTTCCTCCAGCTTATTGTTTTTGGTTTGCTCTGCAGGGCTTACGATGTTATTGTTTCATTCTTTTGTTTTATTTCTGTAAAAGCTGCATTGTGAAAAGATCAGGATAAAGAATGCTGTATTACTCCACCAGTCAGAGCGGAGTCCGTCCTCACCACTGTTCCATTAAACCAGTGAAGCAGATGTTTAGTTATTCAGATGTTATTAAAGGCTTAAATTGTGAAAGCATTGATGAAAGCAGCCTGTGTTGGTTCGTCTTGCAGGTTTAGCCCAACAGGCAGCGTGGTGGTGATGGCCGAGAGACCCAGGGCCAAAAGTGAGTCTCCAGGACGAGTGGACGACCAGAGGCATCCCACTTCTCAGGTACATTTCCAAGCAAACTCAGCCCAGATACTGCTTAACCAAAAGACTGGATTAGATATAATGAATCAAAAAGTTTACCTCTAAAAAAAAATGTAGTATTGTGTGAAAAACTTGTTCATAGTTGAATTAAAAAACTTTACTTTTAAAAGTTATTTTATATTCATTACATTATATTCAAGATTTCTATTTTGTTTCTTTTTATACGTTTGTAATTTAGTCAAACCTGAATTTAAATATTGTAATTACAGAAAGTGGATTTCTGACTCTTCACTTTACGTATGAAATAAATTATGAACTTTCATGAACTCTATTGTAATTTTCTCAGCTGCCCGAGTGTAGATTTAACTACAGCACTACTGTACATCTACATAAATCAGTGAAACACCATTTCATTATTGTTGACCTTGGTTTCACTTTTACTGCGTTTGAAATGAGGACCTTTCTAATGTTTCACTGAAATTGAAGTGGCAATACATTCCCTCCTTTTGACTTCACACATGAGTAATTCTACAAATTTGCTTACAACTGCGTGCGCTAATTCAGAGAAAGGTGGCCGTCACACTAGCACCTATCAAACCTGTTTTTCAGCAGTCAGTTTCACTTTTTGTGGTAAGTGTGTAATCGCAGCGCTTAATGGAATCTGTCCAGGAGAGAGAAAACGAATGATCGTTACGGATTAACGTATAACTTACCAGCTGTTGAATTTTGAATTTGCATCTCTGAAGCTTAAATATGGTTGCAGTCCATCACAGTTGGCTGGGTTCAGTCCGGTGTGCTTTATCAGGAAAAGCACTAAACACTGTAGGAACCCGGTTGTCCGATTATTTCTGTTTTTTAATTGTTAATTGGGGTATGTTGTGTACATTTTGCCTCACGGTCTGAGCGAGTTACTTGGCTGTTTTTCGCATCTGCTTGATTAAAAGTAGAAATTTTTTGCTACAGTCAGGAAATGATCCCCAATAAACTAACACACTCTTATGGAAGACAGTAAACTACCATGAGATTATAGCCAGTACAGACGGTCGTTTTAAGTTGGTTTTATGTATTTATGAATTTCTGCCCATATTGCCAACTACCAGGAGAGCAAAGGGAGCTGTGATCAAAGGCCATTTTAATACCTGAATATAAAAATGGTTTTCATTCTGTAGCTCTTTCATCCACTGATATATGGAGTAATTGTTGTTTTGTCAGGCAAACAAACCCTATATCACTGCATATATGATAAAGCCTTTTCATATTCTCTGAACTATAAAACAGAATACACTATTAAAATTACACAGTTATGCAAACAATGTAATTAAAAATACTGTGGTACAGCTTATAAACTGACAATCGTAAAAAAAACAAAACAAAAAAAAAAAAAAAAAAAAAAACCAAACATCATACAAATGTTTGGTCACACTGCTTAGCCCTACTGTGATACACTCCTCGCTGTGTGCTCATGAGCTGTCCACTTATAAATATCCCCTCTGTGACCAAGAACATGGGAGAGTATAACACCGAGTCAACTAAGCAACTCGCACAACGTACCAAAGAAAAACCACATCTGTTGTACATAAAACAATTATCGTGTGTGTGTGTGTGTGTGTGTGTGTGTGTGAGAGAGTGAGAGAGTGAGAGAGTGAGAGAGTGAGAGAGTGAGAGAGTGAGAGAGCATTGATTATGTTGATGCGCTCTTGCTGAAGCTCTAACATAATGCAGGAGAAGAGCTGATGGCTGGCTGGCGAACCTGCATTTTAATACAAATTGTAAACACAGCTATTAAAATGTGCTTTGACCAGCATCCCACTGTGTGTGACGGGAGAGAGCGCCATCTACCTGTCCAGAGAGAATGACCAGTTTTGTGATGAGGGCCACTCTGAGCCCTCAGGCTATATTAGTCCCTAGTGTAAGTGACTCTGTGCACTCTGCGACTCCAGATGCAGTCAGTTAGCCAAGACGCATTTGATGTCTGACGTTGTTCTTTGGTTTACAAGTGGTCTTAGCTGTGTGAGGGAGGTTGTTAATCAGGACTAATTAGACTCTGTAATGTAACGTGGTCAGAGTCTGTTAAGCACTACTTTGTCCATGGTGTATTTGGAAATGTAAAGGTTCTGTTGTCCACCTCTATTCTGACCCCATATTTAGAACTCAATTATGAAATGGACACAAACTGCATTAGGGCTTTGACCTTAAACCAGCATCTCCTGGTGCCCCCCTGCACACCAGCACACATGATTCAACTAATGGGTGGGTTTTTCCTCAAAGCTTCGTTCCACAAAGACAGTTCGTAGATGGTCGAGTGAACGTGACACCAAGCTATCTCCGTACATGTTAAGATGTTCTTAGTGGTAAGATGCCTTTGGGCTGAGCTTATTAACAAGGCCTTTCGGAAGTTACAGGAGGTGATTGAAAGCAGGGAATCCACTAAAGGGTGAAGAGCTGGGGGAACCCCGCACAGGTTTGGGGAAATGCTTCCTTTAACAATGATTTCTGGAGTCGTGTGACCACTAGAATAAAAAACAGAGTGCTATTCAGAACTGTTTCCATGCTCTTATGGGTTCAGCTGACACTGCTCTTAGACTGACAACGATCTCATCTATGTGAACATGTCCAGCATCTCCATTTATTTGCCATCAAATCTACACAGAGAAATTTCCCAATTCTTCTGAACTGGGGAAGTTAAGTGAACATTATGTGAGAACTGGTATATTTTGCTCTCGGGCACCTCCTACACCTGGATGGTGGCGTTGTCTTTTACTGCGCTGTTGTAAATACAAATCAGGCTTTGAGTGCTCCCTCATGGCAGTGATGGAACTGCTGTTCTCCCTGTTAGTCAGTGGAGGATCGATGTTCTGAAGCTGCCTTTTTTTTTAAAGTGTTCGTCTTTTTGGCTATCATTTAAAAGCCATTCTCATTTCTCCTCCCCGCAGGGAGAGGAGCCCGCAGTGTTTGACATGGGTGGCTACGAGGAGTACCTGCGGGAGCAAGTGGGTGATCGCTGGTTCCGTTACAATCCTCGCCTCACCTGTATTTACTGCTGCAAGTCCTTCAACCAGAAAGGCAGCCTGGACCGGCACATGCGTCTGCACATGGGCATCACTCCCTTTGTGTGCCGCATGTGTGGAAAGAAGTACACGCGCAAGGACCAGCTGGAATACCACATCCGCAAGCACACAGGCAACAAGCCCTTCCACTGCCATGTTTGCGGGAAGAGCTTCCCTTTCCAGGCCATCCTCAACCAGCACTTCCGCAAGAACCACCCAGGCTGCACGCCGCAGGAGGTGTCCCACAGCGCCTCGCCCGAGACCACCACGGTTACATCTCGAGGCGGCCAGAACGAGGATGAGTCACCCAGCCAGGAGGATGCCGCAGAGGGCAACGGGGCGGTAGGCAGAGGGGGCGGAGCTTCGTCCTTTGGAGAAGGGGTCCAGCCATCTGTTTCCACCACTGGTCCTGATTGAAGGGGGTCTGTGGTGTTCAGAATGGGGTGTGGAGTGAGAGGGAGGTGGGAGGGGGTGTAGAAGAGATATGGGATGTCGAGCTGTTTCGGAAGGTCCCGGTGTCCCAGCGTTCACACTGAGCATGTGCGGAAAGAGGTGTCAAAGGAGCCTAGTGCTCTCTGGCTGCTTGGAAAGCTGCTGTCAGTTAAAAGAAATGGATGTGAACAAAAAAAAAAAAAAAAAAAAGAAAGAAAACAAAACAAAAAAGGGGGATCAGCTGAATTAGGCTGATTATTTACATGACGGTGGGCCTTTTATTTTATCTTCTTTTTTATTTTGATTTTTTAGGAGTCCTTTCAAGAAAAACGAGACGACAAAACAAATGCAAAGAGAATACTTCTAGCGTTCTTTAGGTATTTATGAAATGATCTCTGCGCTTTAAACCGCATCTACCTTCACCGTACAACTGAACCGTAAACGTCAGCAAAATGAAGACAAGCCACACTCCAACAACCTCACACACCACTGGATGCAGTGAATTTTCTGTTTTTTGTTTATTTGCCTTTCCTGTCTTTTATATATGTTACAGTTTTTTATATTTTTGTACAACTTATCAGTGAAGCTTCAGAATTCAGGACAAAAAAGAGAGAGATGTTGTAGTTATGATTTGGTCAAATTGTGTTGAAAAAAAAAAATAATTATAATAATTGCCAAACTTTTCTGTGCCAGATGGTGATTATGGAAAAATAAGAGGGCATTCCAGCCCTCTGTCACTTTGCCTTGAGACAATCTTAATAAATCAGCCTGGGGTTCAACGCTGCTGCTCCCCGGCTTTAACTAGACTAGAATAAATAAAAACGGGTTCTGTTTGTGTTAGGGCCCCCTCAGGTCTGATGTAGCGTCAGATTCCTAATTTGTTTATTTCAGAACAAGTGCCAACTTGGCTTGTCATTAAATTCTTAAGTTTGCGATTAGTAAGCTTAAAACATATGAAAGAGGGCTGTTAACCCATAAGAGCTCATAGTGACACGACCCTGTGGAACCTTACCTTACCGCTCTTTTGTCACATGCTGAACATCCTGGATCACAGGACAGTCTGTTTCGTTCAGAGCCAGGGTGAATTTTGACTCGCTGGACCACCTCTGGTTTGGTCTGTGTTACAAAACCAGTTAATGTTAAGACACTTTAATGAAACATGATTACGTTTGACCAGTTCTATCCCAGGAGGGCATGACGTGGTAAATGAAATGATATAACGATACGTACAAAGTGTAAAGTGATTGTAATCGCATTTCTGCAGTTATCTGATTATAAAATTGGTCACGTAAACCGCATCCATAAATCTGGATTTTGGCTGCAGTGTATGCATGTATGCAGCTTTGTCTGTTTTCTGTCACTGTTATCAGACTGCTGATCAGGGGATGAACACACAGCCTGAACCAGTGGGGCGAACCAGCAGGGTCTTCCTCCTGCTTCATTTACATTCTTCAGTGACAGAATTGTCTGTTTGCAAAGTGGAAATCGGATTACCGCCCGACTCCTGTAAAGCCGGAGTTTCCCCATTATCTGATTATTCAGCTGCATATAAACGTTGATCAGATTACTGACAAAATGTGATTTTTTTACATATAAAGAATTGAGTATTTATCTCAATAGTCCGACGTGCATCCAAAATGCACCAATGGCGTTAAATTCTTAAACTGCTATTCAGATACTGTCCAGTGCAGTGATTTTATCTAAATGAGTTGAAGCACTAGTGGTGACCGTTTACTTTTCCAAGTGTACTGTGGATCTCACAGTAACAAAATGCATAAACCATCCTTATAATCCTCACCTTTATTCTGACCCCACGTTAGAACATATGCAGAAATACAAGTATTTTAACCTTTAACCAGCGTTCCCCAAACTCGCTCCCGGTGCCCAAGCACACCTGTTTCAACATGTCATGTGCGGGTTTCCCAAAAGCTTCTTTGCACAAAAATGATTCTTATATGGTCGAATGAGCATCACACCGAGCCATCTCTTCCACTTAATGTTCTAAATGCTTTTGTGCCCAGCTTACCAGCAAGCCCTTTCAGAGCTAAAGGAGGTACTAAAGCAGGGAATCCACTAAAATGAGCAGAGCAGGGGCGCCAGGACAGGGTTTGGGAAACACTGCCTTAAACAGTATTTACTGAAGATGTCCTGTGAGCTCTCTTCTGCTAAATGAATGTCCCGGGCTCTTATGGGTTGAACTGCTCGGGTCAGGGCGGTTAATTAGGAGTGTCATTTTTGACTTCCTCAGTGATTAGACTGACATTGGCACGTGGAACAACAACTAAAGCATAGCAATGACTTTTGTTGGTTTATTTGCATTTAATCTTCCCCATTATGGCCTTCTTTCTTTCCTTTGAACACACCCATTCTCCCAAAACCAGCTGCTGAATGTTTCTGAATATACAGTAATATAGAAAACAGGAAAGTCTTCAGCCTCAGATAAGCTACAGTACCACGCAGTTACCTCTCACTCATCACTACGCAATACAGATCTGTTCCCAGCAGATTGGTGGATGCACTCAGCTGAATTTCACTTTGTTTATTTCGTTTTTCTCCTGTTTTTGTATGTCCTAACTTTTTTTTTTCTCCCTTTTTTTTTTAAGTTAAGTAAAGTGAGCTTTTAAGTGAACTTTGAAGAGATTTGTGAGTCTCTCTGATCTGTTCTGACTCTAGATCATGTCCGAGCTGATGGGGAACAGATTGGATCTTTTAGGTTTTATCCTTTTGTTTTTATTTTTATTTTTTTTGTGCATGTGGAAGAATAAGAAACCGGAGAGGAGATGAACCAAAAGCAGGACGCTTACACACTTGCACACAAACACACATGCATCGCACTCGTCCATGGTCTGTGTATGTGTATGTATATACATATATATACGTGTGTGTGTGTGGGTGAGCATGTCCAATGGACGGGATTTGGAGGAAATGCCACGGAATGACTGTGAGTTTTAGGATTTCCCATTTTCAGAGAGGAGAGCACTTTAAACACGGGGTCCGGTGGGGTCTTTTCCCTCCACTTGACTCATCGCGGACAGATGTTTCCAGCTGGTGCTATGATTTTAATGGATTTGATGACGGGAGCTCTCGGGAACCAAAGGAAATTGTATCATAGATGCCATACCTCTGACACTAGGTGGAAGACGAGGAATTGAAAACATGAGATTACATCCGGCACTTCTAAAGAGGGGGTTGGGTGGGGAATTTTTTATTTTATTTTATTTTGTTTGTTTTTTCTTTCTTTTGAAATATCTATATATCACTTATGCATTTAAAGACAAGTTTGTATCTGTACAAAAAGACAAAGATGCAGTGTCTAAGATCACGGGAAAGGAGAAAAAAGCTTTCTTAAAGTGAGGGGCTGTTACGGAGGCGAGTTTTTCTTGTTTTTAGGCTGTGAATCACAACCTGGTTGTGACCGTTTGTTTCCTAAAGGAACGAGAAGAGAAAACAGCTACTGATAATTATTCTTTTTTTCTTTTCTTTTTTTTCTCCAGTGGAACGCACCTCTTATGAATACAGGTCAGGACTTTTCAGACTTTCCTTGTTTTTGTTTGCTTTTTTTTTTTTTTTTTTTTTGGCCGGCGTCAGCACAGGTCAACACCTTTTTACAAGTATCAGGAACTCTGTGTTCACTCTGGATGTTTACCATTATTTCCATACTAAGCCGTTGAACCTTCGGGTACCTTTGCTTCACAAGTGCAGCAAAAAAACAAAACAAAAAAAAAAAACCCAACAAAAACACACAAGATAAACATGAACATCTCGACTCAGTGTAAATACCTATGCCTCAGAAGAAGCAGTAGCAACAAAACGTCAACTGTGTCATCGCAGCGTCAGTGTTACTGAAGCCAGGTCAATGGAAGCAGCGCATGCTGATGTTGCGGGTTTGATTTTTTGTACTCCAGTGCAACCTCAAGAACAGCCAAGATAGATTATTAAGACTTTATCTCCCTTCCGATCATCGGATATGATTAAAAGAGTTTTGTTTAATCGATAGGTCTGGGTGAAGGGTTTAGGCCTGCCTTTGTTCAGCTGGCCGATGGTGATGGACATATCTCTGTATCAAATGTGTGTATTGTTTGCTCTGTTTTTATTTTTCTAGTACAGTGCGAAAAAGCAAGGGATCTCAGTTTGTCAGTAACGAAGCATTCCAAGTGTTTTTACAGAACTACAATCTAAATTTGGAGTTAGAGCTCTCAACCACGTCCAGTGCGTTCAGCCTTCGCATATCTGACGAAGAAATCTCGTCCCAGTTCCCCAATAGCACTGATCGGTGTCTTAACCGTTGGTGTTCGAAGTGACCTTCGCTCGACCACCTGATGGTCCTCCAGAGCTCTTGGGGAAGCTGTGCCCTTTGCCTTTTTTTTGGTTTGCTTTCAAAGCTTTAAAATAACATTAGGATAAATGTGTTACGATGTAAATAATAGTACTATTTAAAGTTTCTAATAATCAGTACAGCTACTGCGGATCAACAGCATTGACTGAACAAGCGTTCTGTAATAACGCACCACAGTGTTCCACAACCGAAGACATTTCTCCAGTTACTTTACAAAGTCAGCTGTTTGAAATGACCTTCCAAGTGTTATTTCACCTCATGTTCCAACGCTAAAGTGAGACTTTGGTATTCTGGTCAAGAGTACAAAACCAGAAATGACCAGTACGTGCTTCTAACTGCAGCTCAAAGCTGTTTGTTAAAGGAGCAAGAATGAAAATGTCCTTTAAAGTCAACATGAATCCAAAATCATTTTTTCTGTTTTGTGACGTTTATTTCAATATTATTTTTAGTGATGTCACGCGCCTGTGTAACAGTGTTAGCTGAGCATTTCTCTCTGTGGTGGGTGGAGCTTGAGGGGATAGTAAAACATGTGACTGGTTAATATCATTTGTAACATCACAGAAAATTCAAGCACTTTCACGAAAGAGAAAACTAAATCTGAATCGGAGGAAAGATAAAAATGAGAAAATGGAATTTGTGCTCTGAAAATTGAAATCAGTGATGCGTGTTGTGAAACCTAGTCTGCGTTTTCTGAAGTAGATCATCTAGAGTAAGATTTTCCAGCTGAATGTTGAGGGTGGGTATTTGAGTTGGGGACGTTTTTCTGTCCACATGTACGCAGGTGTTTTGGAACATGTGTATTGTTGAGGTTTTTGTCAGATTTGGTCTCATGTCCGCATGCAAACGCCATTTTTAGTTACTGAAAGCCGAGCTTTAGGGAAACACTCTCCAAGGTCTTTATTTTTGAAAACACTCAGTTCCTTGTTTGTCGTGTGGATGAGAAAAATGGACCTTTATGAAAACATGGATGTTGCAAAGCGTGTCTCTGAATCTCATAAACCTCCTCACTCCTCCCTATATAGTTCTTAAACTACACGAGGCATTAAAGTACAGCGTCTTCATGCAAATACATGTAAATACTGTTATTACAGATATGTAATGCTCTGTTTAGATTTAGACTTTGTAATTTTCTGCCTTGCATAGTACACTACATGGGGAGTAGCGTGGGATTTTACATGGTGTTTTATCTGTTGCCCCTACAGGGCTAGTGAGTTTAGACGTTTCCGGATACATGTGGATGTAGCCGAAGGAGGAAGCTATGTCACGAACATTATTACTAGTGACGTTAGTGGCTGCACTTCACTCAGAAGGGCTTATTAATGGGCTGATCAATAGAATCAGGTGTGATGGGAGCAGGGAAATACCAGGACCAAGGTTGGAAAACACTAGTCTATGCTGGTTTTTGGTCATCCAGACAAAAACACTGTATACTGGTAAGCCAGCTCTTAACCAGCTTGTATTTGATCTTGGTCATAGTGTTTAGCTTGCTCAGGTTCTGCTCTTAGACCAGTTAAACATCAAACCAAAATTAAACATCCTATACTGGTCAGGAGCTAAGCTGGTCCACCAGTTTAACCAGTTTGATCCAGCAGTTTTTAGCAGGATTGTGTCAGAATTTGAGCCGTTAGAAATGCTCCCAATAGAGTTGGATTCAAATCATGTTCCATTGAACGTTTCGAAGGTTTCTCTCCTGTGAAGTTGTGGTTTTGTAGGTAAAAGGGTTTTGCATGACGATGGAGTCTTTTTTTGCGTGTGGACACGGTTTAAAGCTTCGTGATGCCACTGAATAACTAAAATACAACAAACGTAAGAACATCAGCGTTATTTTATCGACGCCTCCAAGTTGGAAATTAAACTTTTACAGTCTCGTGACGTTTTGGGGTTGTGAATGCGTTCTTTCTGACACGATAGCTGAATGGTTTTGTGAGGGGGGTATAAAGTACAGCGTTGAGATTTGGTTTCAGGTTGACTTTAATGGTGTTTTCTTTTTGAATCAGTGAAGTTTTTGGAAAATGTGGTGAAACGTTCTGTTACTCCTCACTTACACAACTTACCACACTTACCTCAGTTCCTCAGTCTCTCTCGTCACAGTAAGCTTGTGAAGAGTTTTCAGTTGCATGTCTCTACTAAGTAGTTCTTATTCTATTGTTTAATTTTTGGGAACACTGAATGACAGCACTGAGCCTTATCTTCAGATTCGTTCAGTCTTGTCTCTTCAAAGTCCCTCTGGAGCAGAATATTTTGTACAGGGAACAGACATACAACTTTCATTTGATTTGAACTAACAAACAAATCACTTCATCATTATTTTGCTTCAGAAAGTCTTTGAAAAACGAAAATGAGAAAACAGTACTCAGTAAAAATGTTACTTGTTAATTTGCATGTCTTTGTCATTTGTGATGGCCAAACATGGGTCTGTTTATTCATCAAAATTTGCACCGAAATGCCAAAATAATGACCTTTGCCATTGTTTGTCCTGCTATATTGTTTGTGTCCCAGAAGCAATATAGTGTGTTTCAATTTTTCCATGTGTGTCTTATGAGATGTTTGATCACTTTTGAAATATTTTATTTTACGTAAATATTTTGGAAAAAAAAAAATTTTACTCTGGGTTATGTTCAGATCCCAAACCGTAATAATTAGTAACCTATTAATAATCAATTACCCACATATTTGAATTTTTAGACATTTATTAAAATAACCAGACTATGAAACGCTGAATCTCTGCGTCATATAGTGTCGGAGATTCTCGCAAATCAGCGAAATTGTCACACCAACCTCTTTTGAAATGGTACAGAGATACGTGTGATTATTAGCGATTTATAATGTGAACGGTTCTTCTCACAACCACTGTTTGTTTTTCTCCTCACTAGCAGCAACAGGCTTCGAGTCCATTCTCCTAAAAGGAAATAAAGCACTTTAAGTGTCAACTGTGAAGGATTTGTTACTATGTTCTATAAGTGTCTAATTATAAAAGCCCATATTTGTGTGATACTGCTAAACCCAAATTTCTAATATGGAAAATAAACCTGTTTTAATCCTAATGCTGCGTTCACATCACTGCCTTTGTTTTCCGGATTGACCTTTGTTTCTATTTTAAAGCTTTTTGAGGAAGAAAAAAAATTACAAGCACAATTCCAGTGAAATTTCTTTTTTTTATATAATCAAAAACCATCTTGTTTGGATGAGAATGACAGTGTGTCATCAGATGGTCTTCCTCGTCCTCCTCGTCCTCCCCCAGTGGACTTGAGCGAAAGGCACTTTAGCTGTTTTTACAGGGGTTGGACACTCGGCCAGCGAAGATGATTGTGTTGATGCTGGATTCCCGGATGAAGACTAGGAAGGGTTTGTTGGCTACGAAACTCTCGCGGTTGAGGTTGAGGGACCGCCCGAGTGCCACTACAGCCGTGGCAGCTGCTGCCTCACTGCCTTCTTCATTCACCTGCAACATCACAGCTGAATTCAGACAATCTCCCTCAACTACATTGTAACTACATGGTAATATTTAAACCACTGGCCTATTACTACGTACATCCCCTTTGAGCCCCCAGAACAGCTCTGATCCATCAAAGCATGAGTTACAGCAGATCTTTTAAGTCTTATAAGTTGTGAGGTGGGATGTCCATGAGAGTCAGTAGTGCTGCTGGAGTGTTTAAACCCCTCATTGTCACTGCTGGACTGAGAGCAGTCCACCAGTCAGAAATATCAAGACAACAGTGTCCTGTGAGCACTGATGAAGGACTAGAGGATGACCAATACAAACTGCAAATGTAAAGTCTACAAGGTGGAGCAACTAGGTAGGTGTGTCCAATAGAGTGGACAGTGGACACCACCATGGCAGTGTGACTGCACTGCTGAGAATGACCTGACACCCAAATAGTAGCTGCTCTGTGGTGGTCCTGTGGGGTCCTGACCACTGAAGAACAGAGTGGAAGGATGATTATAGAATTTCAAAATTCTCCTGTACGGTCAGTGGACCTGCTAAACAGGCCAGTGAGTGTAGAAACAAGGAGGTGATCGTAATATCATGGTGGGTCAGTGTATCATCTAAAGGTGGCTGATGACTGAGAACAGGATGAAAAGAGAAACCTACTTCGAGGAAAGCCTTGTGGTAAGCGTCAGAGACGTAAATGCCGCTTTCGACGTTCTCAACGATGCCTGAAACCAGAGAGTGACTGTGAAAAACGATGGCAGAGCTGGAAGGTGCTTATAAGCCTCTGACAACAGATGAACGGGTACCTACCTGGGAGTCTGGCATGCTCTGCACTGAAAAGATGGTCAAGGCCCATGGCCTTCAGCTTCTCCTTAAGGCTGAAACTGTCCTCAATGCGGAAACGGGGAATTTGCACAGCCACCGTCTTCTCGGTCATGCTGTTGAGCCAGCCAGTGAGTTTCTTATGGGTTAGATTCGTCTGCACCTGCGTTAGAGTGAAGAGTCATACAGACTGAAGAAACAATAATACTCGCTGGGTAAGAACCCCCTGTCCTACACATTAGACCTCCTTCAGCTCAGGAAGACGGTCCTCCGGGGCCAGGATTTGGAATCACTGGCTCAGAGCATTGGTCATCAGACCCAGTTCCTGGGAAATCAACTTGTTCTTGCATCTGTTCTGCTAAAATATCCTTAAAGCAGCAGTAATCCAGATCCAAAATAATTCAGTAGATAGTATCAGTGTACAGGCCAGACCATCCCTACACCGTCTAATATATTACTTTTTACAAACAGGTCTGTTTGTCGATTTTTGACAGTCTTTTTCTGGCTTTCTGGCCTTTACGTTTTTACTTCACTTGAACCACCTTGGAAAGAGGATCCGGCAAACTTCTGCAGCACCACTAACTAATGGTGCTCAGAAATATGTCAGACCAGCAAACGGAGTAATCTGCTTTTTCCTCCACTGTCAAACCAAAGAAACGCAGAATTACAACTGAAGAGAACAGACAAGCCAAAAGAGAGTGACCGAGGACATCCTAGAAACAGGATCAAAGCGGTCACTTCAAATGAATCAACTAATTCTTTGAAATATGCTTTAGTTTAGAAAATCATACCTCAGTAAGGTTTGTGTCTTTCATTGGCAACACCATCACCATCGAAATCCCGCCTCCGTTGTAGGGCAGTTCAAGCACCTTCACCTTGTCCTCCTCAAACTTTCCGTAGTGGAATTTGGCCTCCTTGTACATCATGTGAACTGGACACTTTTGTGTATTGCTCACGTGGAATTGTAATGACATGACGTCTTTTTTGTCAAACTTGTTTTTCCACTGGCCCTAAAATAGAAATGAATAATAACGATCAATCATATTCATTTAAATCGCCATTCTCTCAAACTCCCAGTAATAAAGCAAGTCCATAAACTACTAACAAACATTAAAACTCTATAAACAATAGTTTAGAGCAGGGGTCACCAACTGTGCTCCCGGAAAGCTAGCATTGGGTCCTCTGTTATCGGCCGTTCCAAATTTTGGCCACTTCATGGTCTTACTCACTTTCTCTCTCTCTCAGCCAATCGATTGGAGGAATGTCCAAGGAATTTGGTGCGGTTGGTTTGGGCAGGTACGAAAACAGCATTTGCACTCGGAATGCAGACTAAATCAACTGTACCAAGACCCTTTAGTGGAGGTGGTCTTGGTCCAGTCCCAAATCTACTCTGGAGCTGTGCTGAGAATGTGATCTGACCTCGATCTAGGGCAGCCGTGGCCTGTTGGTTGTTGTTTCGAATCCCTGAACTGGTAGGACTTCACAGAAGCCCCAGATGTTCCCTGGACACTGTGGATAGGGCTGCCCACTGCTCTTGGCACATGTGCTCACTGCCTTCTAGTGTGTGTACATTCATTGCTAGCTACCCTTTTCTATTGTTCTAAAACATTTTATGCCTATGTCTGCTCTCTGATGTTGACCAGAGGAGGATGGGTTCCTCTCCTGAGCCTTGGTTCCTGTCAAGGTTTCTTCCTCCTAGTCTGAGGGAGTTTTTCCTTGCCACTGTTGCCCGCTGGATGACTTTTCCTTGTTAGATTTGGGGAGGAGTTGAAACCTGCAAGAAGTTTGCTGAAGGTAATAGTAGGGTTGGTGACCCCTGGGACACAGTAACCATGCAGTGATAATAAGGAAACATCTGCATCTGTAAGATTTCAGGCAGAAACTTTAAAAGAGCAAATAGGTGGGTTTTGATTTGTGATGTTAAAAGGAGGTGGTTTCTGGACTTTTCCATCTCTCCACTCCTCAGAACATAATGACCTACAGACTGACCTACCTTAAAGTAGATGCTGTTGACCAAGACCATTACAGCGGTGGAGTCTATGGAGCCTGGTGGCAGGGTGTCGTTAATTTTGCCTTTAGTCTTCTCAGAGATCCAGTCGTTGATCTTCTGCCTTGACAGTTCAGGTTTCTCCTGCATTAAGAGATCACTGGTTCATATCTCCATATTCATCCATATCCCCATATCTCATATTTCAAATTGGCTTCAGTCTGTGAGAAGACCTGAGCACACATCCGAAGAACGTTTTCTGACCACAATGCAAATGTGTGTGAAAGTGAGTAAAGATTAAAACAATGACCTTAAAGTTGAGTGGCATCAGCTTGGCTCCATAGACCACTTCACTGATGTTCTGGAAGTTCTCGTTGATAACTAAAGACTGCTCACCGAACAGGCGGTTGGCTGAGACCAGCTCTACGGTGTCGTGTTTTTTGCGGTAGAGGCGACAGTTCAGCTTGGCGAAGAAGAAGTGAACCTGATCTGAGGTCTTCTCCTTAATAGTGTCAAATTCAAAGACCTGGAAGCAAGAAAGACAGAAGGGAGGTCAGCCTGGTCTCTGACTTTATATCTCCATGATGGAGCAACTAGGTAGGAGTGACTAATAGAGTGGACACAGCGTTTAAACACTCCAACAGCACTGCTGTATCTGATCCACTCATAGCAGCACAACACACGCTAACACCTCCACCATGTCAGGGTCACTGCAGTGCTGAGAATGACCCACCACCCACATAATAGCTGCTCTGTGGTGGTCCTGTGGGGTCCTGATTATTGAAGATCAGGGTGAAAGGAGGAGAATAAGTCTGCAGAGAAACAGATGAACTACAGTCTGGAATTATAGAACTATGTGGTCAGAGGAGCTGATAAAATTACATGTAATAGATCTGTGAACATGGACACACACGTGGTCAGTACTAATCAGGAGGTACAAATGACCACTTTAAAAACTGTTCATATTCACAGCTTACTTTCATGATCTGTTCCAGTGTGCTGTTGCAAGCCCCCAACTTTGTCATGGCGAAGGCTGTGGAGATGCTGAGGGGGGACATGAAGATGTTGGCTTCTGGAGGCTTGTCCTTAGAAAGCTCCTTGAAGAGGGATATGGCGAAGCGGCCATTGGCATTGGACAGCTCAAACACTCGAGGGTTGGTAGACTCGGGGATCTTCTCTGAGAGCTTCTCGGTAGACGGCTTCACGGTAGGGGCTTCTTCGTGATCATGCACGTTTGGGTTGCGGTAGATGCACACTGGCTGCAGGGGCATGTCTCTGGGCTTAGCAGTGCAGATGTCTTTGACAGCCTGAACTGAGCAGATGGAGAGGAGCCAGAGAGCTCCTACACACGTCCACAGCTTCATCCTGATCTAGGAGGAAACATGATTTTGAAGAAAATGGTGAGAACTAGTGTAAACAGATTCTTGCTGTTCAGTAAAGGACCCATATCCTTTTACACACACACACACACACCAGGGGGCAGTGAGCACACATGCCCAGAGCGGTGGGCAGCCCTATCCTCAGTGCCCTCAGCTGGGGAGTTCATTGTCTTGCTCAAGGGCACTTCAGTCATGTCCTGCCAGTTCAGGGATTCAAACCAGCAACCTTCGAGTCACAAGGCTGATTCCCGAACCACCAGGTCACAGCTGCTCCCATTCTTTTCTTCTTTCTTTCTTTTTTTTGTTTTTTTGGTGAGTAAATAAAAGTGTGGCCGTTTTATGATCCAATCAGTACGACCTGTCTGGACAATCATCTGTCTAAACAATACTCCAAACAAGCCCTTAAATCAGACCACTAATGTTGCAGTGACCATTACTGATCCGATCAATAACACTTCAACTGACCAAAGTTACAGGAAGGTAAGACTGTCCTATACTACAGCCTAAATTGACTCAATATCATTTTTTGAAGGCCAAAGTTCACCAAGCAGACAAGAATTTATTTTATTCTTTTAACGTAGCTGCAGTAGGTGCACTCGTAAATGTCTTCATGACATACAGCTCTTCAGCTCTCAGTTCCCTTATATTCATGATACCAGCTCAGGGAACTTCAGGTGGTTAAACGTGTTCAGTGGGAATGCCCTGCAACGTCATCACCACAACAACAGTGCATGACGTTCACTGCAATCAATATTTTTTTTTGTTTTGAAGACATATGCTATGCTATTGTTACACAATGTGCCATTAAAGTTATTAATGAACAAACCAGTGTTTGGCAACCCGGGCCAACTGTTAGATCAGCATCGCGTAGTGGAAGAACTGTTTATTGCAATTGTTGTTAAGCAGACACATTAATAGCAGTTATTAATATTATATTTTATACAATGCTCAGCCAATCAGAGTTTACCTGAAGTACCTGAACATCAGTCATAACCTAAAAACAAAGCTGTCAAATGTGTTCTTTTTGTGTTTTGATAGAAGAACCTCCTGTAGTTCCCTAAACAACCCCTTAGTAGTTAGAAAACTGTGTAAATGAGTCATTAAATGAACATCTAAAGAACCTCCATATTATATAAACAGAAGAACCCTTTTTGGTACCACGTAGAAGCCCTTTCTCTGAAGAACACTTCAGGCAACGGGTTCTTTGTGTGTTCATTGTTCTATTTAGAACCATTCGGTTTACTAAAGAACCATCATTTTTTAAGTGAGTACCACTATAAAACCTGCTTTAAGTATGAAGAACCACATGTCATACCTTGAACTGGTATAGATCATTTACACTGTGTGAAGGTTCTTAAAAGTTCTTTTTCAACCTTTCTCCTACCAGTCCTAGAGAACGCTGTGTGGCCCTTTGAGACGTTAGAGTTCAAGGCTTGATATTTTATGGACCTGGACGGGGCTTCGGTAAAGTCCACTGTTACATTTCTACTGTAAAAACTGCAAAGAGTGAACTGATGGAATCTCTGCTTACCTTTTGATGCCTTAAATCCTTTGTAAAATGTAGGGCAACGTTGTTCTCTGTACCAGCAGTCAGTGGACACAGTGGACACTGCTGCGTCTGAAGCAGGTCAGTGCCCGGCAGAGCACCACAACAGAACAATTTACTCAGCTGAACCTTTGAGCTATTGATCCGTTTGGTCTTCCTAATCTATCCTGCAGTGATTTATTCTAACTATGAAGTTTTTTGGTCCTTTAATGTTGTGTTTAAGCCCTGAAATGGAGAATTTACGATTATGCATCTCCAAAATACCAACTTTACAGAAGATAAACAAAACCTTCATGGCCAAGTGATTTTGAAGCATTTCTATTGGTTAATTCATCATGAAATTCTGATACAAAGCAAAGAACAACATTCTGATTCACTGTATGTCGCAATTTAAGAAACTGGGAAACAAGCGGGAAAATGGAGATACAAGGTTTGATGCACTCTGTGGAGCTGATTCATCTCTTGAACTGCTATGTTGAGGCTCATATATCTCACTTTGGAGCTTCAGCTTTTTATTTTAAACCAAAAGGATCCGAAAAGAGAAGAAACTTAAAGACGTTTAGACACTACAGGTCTGTAAGAAACTCAGTACGGTGTAGAACACCCCTTCACACTGATCAGCCATAACATTAAATGCCTAATACTGTTTTCACCCATTAAAACAGTTCTGACCCACTGAAGCATGGACTCCATAAGACCTCTGAAGGTGTCCTGTGGTGTCTAGCACCAAGACTAACGTTACAGCAGATCCTTTAGGTCCAAAAATTGTGAGGTGCTTTAGGTGCAATTATCCTTGCTTAGAGCACTTTTGGTAGGTCCTCACCACTGCATACTGGGAACATCTCACAAGACCTGTCTGATGTTTTGGAAATGTTCTGATCCAGCCAGATTCTTACGCTTGTGCATTTTTCCTACTTCAATGTAAAGAACAGACACTTGCTCACTAATATGAGTCCCTGTGAAGGACTGATGAAAGTGTCTTATGACAGAAATTTTTCTACTTCATACTGTTAAACATTTAAGTATAGAACTTTTTGAAAATATGGTTGAACTGGAACAGTTCTTTAAATGTTGCAATATCCTCACACTCGGCCTGTAAATTGATCAGTTTAAAAAGCTGAATTACAGAATATTGTTCTTAAAAGTACCATTAATGTCAACAAATTCACTTCTGGCTCCTGTTTACTGAAAAAATATTTGAATGATTATTTAATGTTGTCCTCAATTTTTGCCCCAATGCATGGATTTATCTGAATATTGGCAAATTAAAAATGCTATAGCAGTTGGTATGAGCACAAGAACCTCCTACCAACTGTGAAGCATGGTGGTGGAGGTGTCATGGTTTGAAGCTGCTTTGCTGCAGTAGGGTCTGGAGATCTCTGTACCACACAAAATCTTTACTGTATCACAGGGGGCTTGAAGATAAGACCATCTGTACAAAGACAGACACTGAAACAGTACAATAGTGATGAGAGTCAGAGACAGTTGTAGGAAATGACAGCTAACTTTCTGCATTTCTGTTCATTACATTTTACAAATGATTTAAAAGCACAGTTCTTCATTTTTATCTTCTGTTTAGTTACTGATTGGAGGTTCTATCCTTTTCATGACTCAGATGTGACCTAGTTGATGAAGCTTTGAGGACCATTGGAATTACAGAGGCAGGTCTTCCACTGCAGATCCAAGCTCTCCAGGTTATTGGAGGTGTGGTGCGAAAGAGGGAAAAGCAGAGAACAGAAGTGGTTTACAGTTTCATTTAATCACAATCCCTGCCAGTACAGAATCATCCTTGCACATTAAATTACACGTCTTTTTAAATAATCCATTTTTTCCTCATCTAATTCAAACTTCCAGTCTGTTACCCTCCCTCCCATTTTGAAGAAAACAAAGCAATTGTATTATACAAAAAATGCAATCCAAAATTTCACACAGTGAATTCTTTAACAAAGAAAAAAAGTTAAACAGCTAGATCCACAATTGGAGAAATATAGTCCTAAATATTCCTTAATGGAGTATAATATATTTATATAAAACACTGTTACTCATGTTGCAGTTAGTTGTGTACCTTAATTTAAGCAATCTTTAATGAGCTGACTTGGGAGTAATCATCAAAAGCAATTACATTTCCCAAGCTTAGAATTCACAATTAAAATCGGAACAGCAATAATAATAATAATAATAGTAAATGCTAGAACAGACCCACGACATGGAAAACAAATCAAACAAAACGTGAGAGCAAGTAATGAGAATGTTCAGCGTGAACAAAAACAACAAACAATAAAAAAACGACCAAAAAACACTCCCATCGGGACTCGTACACAATCATCCATTTCAACACAATGTCCTACAGCTACGAACTAAACACCAGCGGCGCTGCTACAACTACTTCATACTGTCCGTTTCACAACAAACGTGAAAAAGAAAAAGTGTGTTTGACGTCAGTGACGAGTCCTTGCTGACTCAGCTGTGCACAAGAGAGAAGAACACACTCCAATACTCATTAGTTCAACTCAGAGGTGGACAGTCCAGGACGTGCCCAGACAGTAAAAATCCAGGGTGGACTCCTTCCCCTCCCTTCCCAGACCCTACCCACCCCACCTCATTTTGGTGTTGGTCCTCCGGTGACATTTTTTGTTTCCTTTTATCTGCTTTTTCCATTTTAGCTTCAGCAGTGTCACCCAGGCAACTGCAACAAAATCCTGGAGTGGATTTATACTTCCTGGACCTCGATTACCCACCTCTGGTCCAACTAAACTCCCTCCCTCCACAGACCCACCTACCGAACCACTCTCACAACTTCAGTTAGGACTAGTTCCTCTGTTTTTCCTTAATTCTGTCTTATTTTTTTTCCTTTTTCCATTTCAGCATCAATACAATCTGAACAAAATCCCAGGGTGGATTTATAATTTCTGATTAGCCACTTGGATTAGCCACTAAACCGCATCAGCTCCCACCCCAGGCCCACTCGCCCACACTCAACTTCAGTTTGGACTGGATCTGGTTCCGTTTTCTGACTCTACACACACATTAGTCTGAAACAAATCAGTTTTAAAAATCTACAAACGTTCAAAAGCAAAACTAGATGACATTTACATCTCCATCAGGAGTCCACAGCCATGATCAGTGTTTACATAAAAAACCAAAAAAAAAAAACCCAAAAAAAAACAACGAATCGAGCTCCAAAAGAGAGAGACACTTGAGGCTTTCCACTGATTATAAATAAGACATTGACACTCTGAGTAAAAGAACGGGTAAACAATTTGGTTCCCTTTTTATTTACACTTTAGGAGATTCTCCCACTGGCTGATGGGAGGATGTATGTGGATGTTGCTTTGCAACAATAGGTATTAACAGATAATCTTTCAATGACCAATGAGACAAACATCTGCTTTCATTCATTCGTTCAGTAAGTTAGTAGCTGAAGCCCTTCTGAGTGAGAGAGACCAGTTCATCAATGCGTTTCATGTAAAGAAACAAATTAAAACCAGTCTCCAAACAACACAAACACAACACAGCCACAAAAAGAACGCACTTGGACGTGCTTTCCTCCAAATGAGTCGAGTCTTGCAAACACGCGATACGGCGAAAAACCAGACCTAGAACTGATGGCTTGTTCAGGCGAGTCATTAATAAACACGGGCGGTGAGTTCTCTCAGTCCTTGACTAAAGATGGGATGAGAACATAAACAATACTACAATCACATCTTATTCCAGAGAAATTATGGGGAGAATTTTCATCCCATCATCTATAAAACCCACTGACCAGTCAACACAAAGAACAGCAAGAGAAGTGGGCAGAGTCTGATAAAACACGAGTAACAGACACAGTTCAAAATACACTATATGTCCAAACGTTGACGTCCAGACACCCCAGCGAATGGATACATTCAGCTACTTTAAGTTGCATGGCTGACACAGATGTGCAAATGCACACACAGCTTGTCTAGTCCCTGTAGAGACGTACTGCCTATAGGACAGGACAGATTAGCAGATAAACAAACATGAACCTACTGGCACCAGGCATGGACTAGAGGTAAACATAGCCTACAAGCATCAAGGTGTGGAGCAGTGGAACTGTGTTCTCCAGAATGATGGGGCTCCATCCAAAACTTTTAGGAGGAGCTGCTCATCAGTGGAATCAAATCCTAACAATACCATTCCAAAATCTAGCAGAAATGTTTTCCTGGACAGTAGAGACTGTTATTCCAACAGCAGCAGAACAAACTCTCTTCACAAGAAAGGATGAACGAGCAGGTGTCTCAATTTCTTTGTCCATATAGTGTGCCAAGCAGGAATGTGGACAGCCATGTGGACCAGTTTGAGAACCAAACAAGAATGGTTTAGAACATCTCCAAATTTTGGATCCGGTGTCCACTTCTGGATTTTGTATTCTCTAGGAGTTCACTCAACAACCAGTGCTTACAAAATCCAGGAAAGGAGAAAGGATTTGAGATCTGAAGATCAGATCAGATTCAGAACAAGTAAGAAGATTAATGCAATGCCTTACAGTTACATTAAACTCTTAACAGCCTATCAGAAGCCATTAGTAGTGAAAATGCATTACTAGGAGTGCATCAGTTACAAGAATCCTATAAATCCTACCCCAATCTTAATCATTCACACACACTAAACAAGCCGTCACAATCACGCTGGCTGAAGATGCAACTAAAGGCGCAAGGCACGGGGTGGTTTCCCCCCAAATGCTCGACATACTGGTGGTTTTTCACTACATAAACAAAACACACATGCAAATCTCCACAAGTGGTTCCTAAGAAGCTATTCTGCCACAGCAATAAAGTCATACCCCTGATCACAAAGCACATCAAAATCTGTACAGTCCACAACTTTCAGATCTACCACTGCATAATCGGACGTGATCGAATGCAATCTTCACGACTGCTCAAATGTCAAAAGCTCTAACGCAAGCGATAGTAACAGTTAAATAAAAATTTACACCAAATAGGTGCAGTAAAGGATGCAGCAGAATGTCTCGAGAGACTATTTAATCAGCGGCCGTTACTGTAGAAAGAAACCGATAGAAAATAAAGATGACTGTGTCTCATCTGCAAGTTTAAAGAGAAATGAGGAATAAATCGTGAATCAAGGTGTTGGAAGTGACCTCCATGTACAAAAACAAAATGGTTAATTCATACGGTTCTCATAAGCTCCACAAAGCAACCGTCTCAGAACTGTTGAACTATTTTACTGCGTTATTGCTTGTGAAACAGCAGGAGCTGCATTTAAAAGAATCTACAACAGGAACTCTATCCCTACTGTCTTTACAAACAGCGCCGGTGGTATCAGTTTGGTATCTAAGGTCAACAGTCCAGGGTCTACACTGTAAAAGAACATGAGTGGCTTGGAGGCTCAGCGTCCAGCAGGGTTTCCTGATGTTCCTGCTCAAACTGCCTTCATCTTCAATAGGCTGGCCTGGGGGCAACGTCAGATGTAGTCAATGGTTCATTTCAGTAGGGTTCTATGAAATTCATTTTTTAATATTTATCTATTTTTGGTGTCTTTTCCACGTTTTTCCATTTAAGGTTGCGGCAGTATACCGGTCTTAGGTATACCATGGTATGAATAATAATGGTTATCATATTTCCTTTATATCAGAGGCTTCAAACATAGTTCAACATAGCTCAAAAGAGCTCCACCTCATGTGTGGCTTTCGTACTTATTTATATATCGAATGTATTTATTTATTTATTTTTGGAGGTGTTACGTTGTAACTATTATTCATATTTAAGGGCCATTGCAACTGATTATGAATTACAAAATACTGTTATACTGTAAAACTGAAAATTTCTGTTATCATACCATGGACTTCTCACACCACTGCAACCCTATTTACTACTAATCAAGACCGAAGGCCAAGCCTCAGACTTGGTGTGTGAAGTATGCCGCTTTAGTTTTCCTTTAACCACTGAACCTCAGATCACTGAATAATAAATGCTGTTGCTCATAATTCAGCTGATACACAAAGTTCATCCACCCTACAACAACCATGATACAAACAAAGCCATGCTCTGTTCCACTGTTGGTTTAATCTGTAGATCTTGGCTGTAGTTAAATTCACAATCATGACCCTTGCCAGTGCATTCGTACAGCGAATGAATGATAGTCTATGGAGAGACTCCATATAGGTAGTTAGAAAGAAACATGAACCTCTGAACATGTGATTCCCAGTCCCAGTCTTGGGAACCTGTGCTTAGCACATTTTTCTGGTTTGTGGTTTCGCAGCTTTGCAGCTCATCGTCAGCCGAACCATAGCGATCATATTTGTTTCAGCCGACAAAACACAAACATGCTGAAGCCACAGGATCCCCAGGACGTCCACTGAGCCAGTACAAGGTGCACTAGACCCAAATCCCCACAGCGGCCTCCTGGAGAAATCATTAACCTGCCAATCAGAACATTCCAGCAACTTCACAGAAGTTAAAAACAAAAAGTCCCATCAGTTTGATCAGAGGTGGTCAGAGCAGCCATCTCGAACTACGTTCTATTCTGGAGAACAATGTGTGTCCTGAAAGAGCCAGCGTGTAAAACAAGTAAACCGTTTAAGAGGGGGGAGAAAGGCCACACCAGAGCAGAGCACCGTAACCGTAAAGTCAGACCAACATTGTTGCTCGTCCTGAAGATCTGCATGTAGATCAAGGATTTCACTGATGAAGTGAAAGTAGACTGTATAAACATTCATAAAACAGAATGCGTCCAAACATTTTGTCTCTTAGACTGTTTTTATTCCATCCTCAGGATGAAGCAGGTAAATATCACTGTTCAGAAAAGACATCCACACTCAGAGGTATGTTAGTGTATGGGTTTGAAGAAAGAGCAACAGTAGGCTACTGAAGATGAGCGGTCTTCTGGCCTGCACAGGACGCTATGTACTGGATGTCTCTGATCACCTCTGAACAAAAAAAGGCTTTGGACACTGAGTCACTGCAGTACGAAAAAAAAAGGTATGACAAAAATACACACAATAAATGGAACCAGATGATTTCTCCAGGAAGGCAAACGTGGGAGATGAAGCAAGAAGTTAATGCAATAGAGATACTAGGTGGTAAAGAGCTGCAATAATGCCAAGACTTGGGCTTTTAAACTTGAAGCACAGAACAAATTTTGAATCTGGAGGGCTGCCTGTGAATTTAAGACTGGAACTGGAACAATTTTTGACTCGAGTCGACTGAAAGATGATCCAAAAACACTTTATGTAAGAAGTGCCGCAATGCGTGACTACTTTTAAACGTATAGGTCGTTTGGGGGTGGGCAATATGATAGTAGATCGCGATACACAATATACTTTTCTGAGCATACTGTGGAAATCGTCAGGGCTTAAAGGACTCTGACCAACTGCACAACTGGTTTAGTTTGCATGACAAAATATAACAATTATCAGGAAATATTTACCATATCACCCACCCTTACATGGCATCCATCAGAATGTGCTCTAATATCCTGAACAGCCTTCTCTCAGCCTTGTGGAAAAATTACATTGCGACCTATAAAATAGCAAAAAACTGGACAATGTAAACTGTTCAACTGGAATTACAACCACGCAAGCATACTAGTCAACACAGAAACTACTGAGAATGTAGTTTAACTTTGAATCTCTAAGTTTAAAGTCAAAATAATGGATTTCTAATTATTTAAATTATTATTGTTATTAACTCTGTAACGTCAGTGAGGCCAAGTAAACACACTGCAACATATTACATTGCAAAAAATGTTTCTCAGATGCCCTGAGAGTTACAAGGCAAGGAGATACATTTTGTCATAGAAAAAGGAAAATTCATTCATAGAACAAAAAAGAAAAATAACTGAATAAATGGCAGATACTGCTCGTTTCTATAAAAACAAAACAAAACAAAACAAAAAACAACTCCTGTAGGTCTGACTGTGCAAGTTTGTCTTAATGTGTATACCACCCACATACGCCTGGTGATCTATTAGTGGTTGTTTTCAAATCCAGATTGTACCAACACAGCCCTTACTCTGAATGAAATAAGAAATATGGAATGTTCAACATCCCAATACTGTGGCAGCAAAAAGAAGGTTATCCAATAAAAGCAGGAACATGCTGGACAGCACGAGTATGGAGGGATGGTGTGCTGTGGCTTTGTGAGGAGCTGTGAATTTGACTGAAGATCAGCTACCGAAGTCTTCGTACAAAGGGTGGGAATGATGCCAACAAGAGATGAGCGAGAAAATGAGCGAGAGAAAGAGAGAAAGAGAGAGAGAGAGAGAGGGGGGGGGGGGGGAGAGGGGGGGCACACCATTCTTGGGCAGCAGGTAGCTGAAGACAAAGACAATGGCTAGGATCATGTGTGACCATTCTTGGACAGATCCGGGCTGCTTGCCACCAGATCAGATGACAGGCTCAGTGAAGACGTCTTGCTGGTCAGTGAGGACATACTGCTGCTGCCCAAACCGCAGTCCTGCACCACAGAACTCGAACCATTTGAGCTCTCACTGAAAACAGAGAAAGGAAGCGTGTAAAAAAAGTGAAAACCTATTGCAATCAAAAATGTGCAACACATCTCTCAGGACTTATTATACAGTCATGTGAAAACTTTAGGACAACCTATGAACCCTCTGAGCAACATATTTACACATATGGACTTTTAATTGAACAATACTGAGAGATATACTATAACTAAACCAAACTGGAAAAAAAAATAAATAATAAAAATGAACTTATTAGTAAAGTTAAATAATTAGTAAAATATAATGAACAGAAATGCATGTTCTGTGAGGAAGTGTTTGGGACACCCTATGTCCTAATAGCTGGTATTTCATCCACTGATCTGCCCACTCCTCCATGCAGAACTCTTTCAGCTACGTTTTGTTTCCGCGTCAGTCTTTGTACAGATTGTACGGACAGCGTAACAAATGATTTCTATTTGTTCTAAAATCTGCAACATTGAGAATTTCCCCACTGCAACATTTCCCCACTGCAGGACTAATAAAGGATTATCTTATCTTGTCTAACAATCAAGAGCAGACCTAATTAATGTCTGCAGTTTAAATAAAACAGCCTCCTCTCTAATGAATCATTTAGGTGGTGTCCTAACACTTTCCTCACAAGAAAATGGCATTTCTTACATTTTAAGTGTTTAGTTGTTTCACCTCCATCTCAAATTAGTTAAACTGGAGATCAAATGTCCACAAACTGTACATATCCAGAAGTCAAAGAAGAAGTTCATGTGGTGTCCTAACTTTTTCCACATAACTGTATTATAATAACACAGATAAAGGTTTGTGATGACCAGTGATGACCATGACTGCGTCTGAAGAGCCGTTCAGAATGTAGTACTTGATTCAACTCCCTGCCATGCCATTTACCCTCAAACGTAAACAACAGCAGAAACATCTATAACACTGATTCCTGGTTCTGCTGTTCCTCCAAGCATGAGTTCAGCTCCAAACCTAATCCAACACACCTGATAAAAGTAACGAAGGCCCTTTTAGACATTAAAACGAATGAAGACATTATTAGAGCCAGATGTGTTGGATCTCTCCAGGCTGGTACATCTCCAGGACCAGGATTGAGAACCCTTCATCTACAGTATTTGTCTTACCTGAGGGCTAGCTGGTGCTCCTCTCGCTGCAAGATGTGCTCACTCTGGCCGTTTTCAGTGCCTGCTACCAACTTATACTTCATCCCAGAAGCTACATGACCCTCCTGCAGCACAATCAAAAACAGCTGTAGCTCCTCCAACAATGACCAAAGAAATGCTACGTAGGCAAGTTTGTGTCACCTCAGAATTAATACATTACAATGATTAATCCAACGTTGACCTCTTATCACACTTAAAGTGTATGACAGGATTTTACAGTGCTCTTACTACAGGGTAAGTAACCCCTTAATGAAGAGTAGCTACTTGGTTTGGAAGATGGGAATGTAATTTATATAATTACCATTAATGAAGAGGGAGACTGAATTTCTTAATAGGAGACTTAAGTTTTGGGATTCAGAAATGTACACAAATGTACAGTTAGTTTCAGTCAAGCAAGCTGATTGGTTGAGAAGCACTCTGTTATGTTACCAAAGTTGTTTGTGCTGTTACTTATGCTTGGCGCAGTGATCGTCTTTTCTCACATCACTCTGCAGAACAGAGCTGCTAATTAAATAATGCCACAAACCCCTTTAGTAACAACTACTACTTCTTCCAGCTGCTCATTTTAGGGGTCACCACAGCAGATCATCTGCTTCCATCTTGCCCTATCAACTGCCTCCTCTACTGTTACACCAACCATCTCCATGTCCACCTTCACTAAAGTCTTCCTCTACTCCTTCTGCCCAGCAGCTCCATCTCTAACATTGTTTGTCCAATATATCCACTATTCCTCCTCAACACATGTCCAAACCCTCTCAACATGGCCTCTCTGGCTTTATCTCCAAACTGCTCCACCTTCACTGTCCCTCTGATCTGCTCATTTCTAATCTTGTCCATCCTCGTCACTCCCAACGAAAATCTCAGCATCTTCATCTGTGCTACCTCCAGCTCTGGAGATGGAGAAGGAGCTGCAGGCTGTGCAGTGAGTGAGTGGAGTTTGTTACTCTGCTGTAGCAACATTTACAGCTCAATTTATTTCTGATAATATTTTCCAAACTTGTATAAAAGCAATAAAACACTCCTTTGACTCGTGGCTGAATCACAGCTGTGCTGTTTTTTCACAATAAAACACTCTCTGGTGTTCTGCAGCATTATTATTCCCATATTTCAAACCACGTATCTAGTCTTTATTAAGCATTGAAATCATGAAATGTTGTTACTTAAGCTGTAATTAGAGCGCTGTACAATAAAATGTTACCCTTCTTTTTTCCTCATACTGGATGTATTTAGTTAGAAATGAAGGTCCACTAGCAGAATTCTCACTGAGCAATCAGAATAGCTTGTACAAAATCTCATCTATAATCATAATTCAGTGTCCTGTCCCTGAGGCTTTGCTCACCAAGGCCATCTCCCGAGTCCTCATGCCAATCTCTCTCTCCACCTCATGTAGCTCCAGGCTCAGCTGCTTGCTGGACACGCCAGCTGTTGACCATTCCACTGGAGCAGACGGGCCATTTATAGGGATGGGTTCTCTCTGCAAAGCCACAACACTGCTGGAGCTCTGTGACAGAGAAAAGCATTGGTTAAAACCATGAAAAGATCCTCTCAATGGAACAGTCCAGTCAATTACTGGACGGCATCTGCCATTTTTATGTGTGTACAGGAACAGAATCGCAGGTCCTTCCTTCTTGCTGCTGTTAGAATCTAGAACAGCACTGCTCCCAGCAGATCACAGACACACACTATTAAGAGTTTTTTCAAAGTAACATAATGTGCAACACTTTCCTATGTGAAATTATCTGTAAATAATGTTCTTCAGGGATTTGTGACTGTCATTATTTATATTGTATGAATAGTGCCTTGCTATCCTTTTCCTGCTGTAACACAACATTTCCCACTGGGGGATTAATAAAGAAATATCTTATTTGATGGCCTTAGAATTATTGCTTTCTGGAAAACACTCTGAATGCTTAATACAGCTCTAGGAAAAGTGGTAAGGTACTTACCTCCATAGACCGAGTCTGCTGGGTGATCTGTTGGTTGACCTGTTGGAGTTCCATCCTTAGCTGTTCCCTATCTGGGGCAGCAGGGGGCAGACTGTATGAAAGGGCAAAGTTAAATCAGATCAGGTATCTGCTTACATTTTTGCACAAAAAAGAAGCAAATCATACTTTTATGTCAACTGGGTGAGATACTTAGACATCAGCAGAACACTGATGCAATCCTTTACTTTTTATATAACTGTAATTTTAGCACTATGAAGTGTAAAGTGACATAAAGGGCTGTGCCATGCAATAGACCCTCACCGCTCACTGAAGTATCCCTGAGATGACATGTTTTGATGTTGGGGGTATGAGGCTTCACTCCATCCTCCATGATTTCCATAGCTGTAATCAACTGCGCAGAAAAACACACACAAGTAAAAATGTCATTACAAAGAATTACAAAAAGGTCAATTACAAAAGTCTTGAAGGTCACAAAACCGCAGATTACCTGCACTGGCCGTGTGTTTGGCTGGGTGGCCTGGCACCAGGCCAGCCGGCTGGTAGCCAGATTTGGATGTGCGCGAGATAGCTCCAAAGCGTGAAACAGTGGGCAGTGAGCCAAAAGGAATGATGGGGTCGTCGTCTTTGACTTCAGGCGCTCTGCGTTGCAGCTCCAGTGCAGGATCTCTCATACCCTTTTCTACATTCTGTTGATAAAATGAGTGACAATCATCAATCTCCAGATTGTTATAATGAACAGAATTCAACAATGTAGTACATCATTTTGGACACTTTTCTACGCTTGTGTGCTCACTGCTGTGTGACAGACAGTACAGTATCTGCCCCTCACTGTCAGACCCTCACTGTTTTACAAAAGTATAAAAAACAAGCAAAATACAGGATGAAAATTCACCATCAAAGCAAACAGGATCCTGTGAGCACTGTGGACACAGTGATTAAACACTCCAGCAGCACTGCTGTGTCTGTTCCACTCATACCAGCAACACACACAATTACACACCACCACCCACGTGCAGAGCTGAGGTTGTATGTATACATATCTGGGCCTGAGAGTGCAGAGCTCAGAGTGTAGAACGGCAGCTCCGCAGAGAGACCCGTGTCCACACACTGGACTTCCTCAGAGAAGCTACGTGCAAATCTTCAAACCAAACAATGCAGTGGATTGTGGGTATTTAATGTCTGATAGTGTACAACATTTGTACACTACATTAGTGAATCTTGAAATTGTTACAGTGCACTAAATATTAGACACTATAAATTTGGACAAAATCACAGAACCCCAAAACTACTGGGCACCGCTTCGGACGCAGCATTAAAAAAAAACAATTTTCATTTAGTACAGAGAACTAAATGGATGATGGAGTTACAGTTTGGAGCAATTAATAATACATAATAATGAATTTCATTCATACAATATAGAGCTGTGCATATCATAAAACGGTCATAAATATTACTGCGCCTCACTTTTATGTGGCCTTTGGTCTGTCAACATGATAAAAGAGAACAAACTTGACACAGCAAACAGAGATAACATCTTGCCTTGTGCTCCCACTAAAAGTCATTACAGCACAACAGTGAGATCTGTATCTGAAAACGCTTTCAATTCACAGATCTCCTGAAAACCTTAAGACTGGTGCAGGGTTTCAACTGACCATTTCCATGTAGCCTGCAGCCATGCCCTCTTTGGATTTCATATCCTTGGTGCCAATGTACGGGACAAAAGTGTCACATGACCATGGGGAGTACTGAGCAGCGTAGTCTGAATCCCTGAAGCTCTCGAATGCAGGGGAATTCTCTTCCATGTACTGTTGAGCCACAACACACAAGCACAGTTTAGTACATGTTGACTCCAACACAGATCTATTACACCAGTATATCTTACTGGTCTACATTCAGCAACCCTTTCCAGAAAATCCACAGCAATTAACAGTGTGTTTATATGCTCCTCAAGTGATGTGACAGGTGCTGTTGTACTTACATGGCTTTGTCCTCTGGCTTCTTGGGTGTAGCTCTGTTCATAAGAGGGGGCCAGGTTTGGAGAGGAGGCAAAGGGTGGGGGGGACACGACTTTACGCTCTTCAAGTTGGGCCATGATCTCCTTTCTTCGACGGTGCAGGTCATCCAATGTGGGCTCCGATCGAGAGTAGGCAGCCTGTATAGAGGGATATCCAGTGTGAATTGTTCAGCAGTAAAACAATGGAAACATAGCACACTTTGTCACAGTCAAACCAAATCAAAGTTTACGCTCATGTTCAGAGTCAAACATGGTACAGCGTGTATAATACACTCGGACAACTGTCTGATCATAAGCTATGAAACTATTTTTGCTGTAAAAAGCTGAAATGTTGGAGTGGTATTGAAAGTAACATGCATTCACACCCTACGTGAACGCATAAAGATTAAATTTAACAGGTTAAAGTGGCTGCTGAACTCTGAAAACTGTATTTATTGCTACTATTTGTACTGAGTGTAAGCTCTAATCTAGCAACAGTGAACCATGTCTCACCCTGGTCTGGGCGGGGTGGCTGTAGATCTGATTCGCATATCTGTCCCGTGATAATGCTGGGTGGTAGGCAGAGGCTCCAGCTGTTTGGGCCTGTGGTGGTGGGGGCACATCCATGGGCACTGGACTCCTATGCCCCAGCTCCTCCCGTGCATAGGATCGGGAAGGCAGGTGGCCTCCATAAGCTGGGTGACGGCCTCCATCGTGGTGCGGGGGATAGCCATACCTGGGGTCAGAAGAAGGGGTGGGGTACTGGCGTTCTGAAGCATAGGGAAGACGATAATCTTGGTAGGGTGACAAGGCTGGGTCAGCAGGACCAGGGTTACGGACATAGCGAGACATGTGTGGGTAAGTGTAGGAGTTCCCTGCAGACAGAGGAAAATGTATTTATATAATAAACTAAATATTACAAAGAGATTGATGGAACAACATATGATGAAAATACAGAGCATCATCACATATAGTGCCTTACCTGCAGGATATTGAGAAGATTCATACTGGGAGGCAGAAGGTGGTGGTCTCATATCATAATCATGCTGATGTTGTGGGTACTGAGGTATCTGTGGGATTCTGGAGGGAGCAGACATGTGTTTATGACCACCCAGACTGTCTCTTGACCCTCTAGAGTGAGGAGGTGCAGGCAAAATCACCTTCGGCATGGGATCCAAACTGTCCAAACATAAAAAAGAAATAAACTGTACTCCCTTTGTTAACTTTTCAACAATTTCCTGTTTTTTCATTTTAAATCAAAAAATTTAGAGAGCAGGAAATACCGTCACTGCACATCTCCAAACTTTCAAAACTATTCAGCAGTACGGGAAATGAGAGTTAACATTTCATATTTTAATTAAGCTGAATTCAGTACAACTTGTGCTGCTGGACACAACTTCAGTTTCCAACCTAAAGCATAATCAAATAATCATAATAAGTAAAAAGAGACTGTGTCAAACACTGACTTATTACATATATATATATATATATATATATTGGTGATTGTAGTAGAGCATCATTTAAAGCAGAGGCAGGTAATTCTGGCTAAATCAGGATGTTCTGGCTAAATCAAGCTGTTCTGGCTAAATCAGGATATATATATATATATATATATATATATATATATATATATATATATATATTATCCTGATTTAGCCAGAACAGCTCGCACTGTGTGATGGTTACATGCCTCCAAAACAAAGGAGGCCAATGGGGGCCAGAGTCCATCACAGACTGTTGATTTCCCAGCTCTAACAGACCTACAGGACCTGGTAATTAACAGGAGTCTGGAACTGGAATTACCTGCCCCTGCTTTAAATGATGCTCTACTACAATCACCAAGGAGATTAAAATAATACACGTGAATCAGAAATGTTTATGATGGAAGAAACATTAATTTTATGGTACAGAAATGGCCTTCAGTCCAAAACGGTCTGAATATGGTCATAATGATGTTGCCATAACATTTGAGAAGATGACCAAATGCACAACAGGCTTCATTTCCAACAGTTCTTAAGAAGATTCTGACACTGACAGACAATGGGATCCATCATTTAAAGAGCACCTTCACTTAAAAAAAAGTCATGACTTTTCTCAAAAATAAATTCAAGAAAATTCCATGTACGAGATTAATAAATGGGCCCTTTCATGTTTGGATCTTATTTAATACATAATGTAAAATGTCCAACAAAGAAGCACTCACGAGTCTGGAGGTGATTCCGGAGCACTGAGGCTACCAGTGTCCTTTCCCAGCTTGCGTGCTTCGTATGAAGGATCTGCACCCCGGGAGATCAGCAGCCCTGACCCAGGACCCACTTGTATGATGGTGCTGGTAATCATGCCAGGTTTGTGTTGATGTCCTTCCACAACCAAGTTATCATCGGAAAGAAGATTTGAGGGGCAAACCATGTCCATTTCATTAAGCTGTGTCAGGGACTGGCTTAGAGGCTTCCTTGTGGGTAAACGCTTGTTCATCTTGCGATACCTAGAGTTACACAATGAAATCAGAGACGGGCCATACTGGCTGTAGATGTGGACACAATTACCAAGTATGAAAAAATGACTCACTTCTCCAGCTCCTCCTGAGAATGGGCGAACGTGCAGCTGGCTCCCCTGGGACAGCCTCCTTTCTGCTTCATGTCTCGACACATGTAGGTCTTGTATTTACTGTGCTGAGGGGCCTGGAGACAGTGGGTTTAAAACACAAGGATCTCAAAAACTGATCCCAGAAAACTACAGTCCTGCAGAGTTTAGGTACAAGCGTAAAGTTTTCTATTGGGACTTTGGTCTCAGTCACTAACAGCACTAAGCACATGCAAGCAAAAATATACATCTGATTGTTTACATTCTTTTAACCTGCCCACAAATCGGAAACCAATCCGATCAAGGACGACATTTGAAAGTTGCTCAAATTCAGTTGGAAGAGACTGAATCTGACGTCCACAAAGTTCTGAAAAAATAGACCTGGGTCACATTACAGCAAAACCTAGATTTGAATCACTTTGGCAGGTAATGTGACCATAGTCTAAGAGCACAAGCAGGCATGACTTTTGTAATATTTATGTGAGAGTATTTGGGCTTCATGGCTGAAAGTGCATGAATAAAGATACTGACCTGCTGTGGGTCTCCTCCTTTCTTGCTGTGGTTCTGGATGAAGTCCACTAAGCCATGCACAACAGTCTTTACAGCCACCAGTCCTTTGTCAAGCTGCTCCCATGTTGGTGCCGGGGCATCTAATAATGACAGAGGCAAAAATACTGGTTATTACCAGCCCTTAAATAAAATACGAGAGAAAGCTTCGGAGACATTTTAATTAATTCCCAGACACATCTGCATCTACAACAAGAGTCAGAGAGCTCTTTCATTATCACCAGGGTGATACCTGTCACTTCAACAATCAAGGCAAAACCAAGCTAATGTCTGAAGTTTAAACAAGACAGGCTCCTCCAAAATCCTCCATAATGATGCTCTTACAGTAGTCTAAGTTATTTTACATTCCTATCGCTCTGATTTGATAAATGTTCTGATAAAACAATACAAAAGACAATACTTATAAACCATCTAGTTTGTATTAGCTTGTATTAGCTTATTATGTGGTGCCTTATGATTTCTGCAATTATGCATTTGTCCTCAGAGGAAAGTACATTTAAAAAAAACTGAAAAACAAGAAGATAAAAGGACAAAAACAGTAAAATAAAATTACATTTGGGGAAAAACACAGATTTGAAATGGCTCTAATGAACTAAAAAGCAAACCCATACTGCCCACTAAAAAGTCTCTGAATCTGACGTTTGGCACTCTGTCTGTTGTTTATTTCAATTCCAGTGTGCTCCAATTCACAGTCAAAACAGTGGGCTGGGGTCAGATAGTCAATGATCTGTGTGTGGATATATACTGACCTGGGCTGGGGTCGATGTCAGCCAGCAGCTCTAAATGTGGCCTGAGGCGGTTAAGGTTGGCTGGGTCTCCTGTTCTCTGTAAAGCAATGGTGAGCTCCTGCACACTCTGGGCAAAGGATGCTGGGGTCTGCAACTAAAGAGGATAAACAGGAACAGAATAAGTTCTTCTCAAAAGCATTTAAAAAATACACACAAATCCATTACTATGGAAACTATGACCATAATTATAAAGTAATTGACCGCACTGGAAGGACAGAACTGACATTATTTCTCTGCCAACAGGAACATTTACAGTAAGTGGGTAACAAAGGCAAACACGGTGCTTATATGTGATTTATAACATCTTTGTAGTTCGTCAGTGGTAGAGCAGGGAAGCTCTGACTTTTGTGCACCTCAAAAATCTCTGGCACCATCTAGTGAAAGGTCAGTGGCATTTAAATGACTTGGCACTTAATCATGACAGCAGTTCCCCATCATAATTTAGAAGCTGAGATATGTACTGCAGAGGCCAGACAGACAGTGACAGATGCAGTGATACATGGAGAAGCAAGAGTGTCCAGTCACCTCAAACATAAATCAGAAGTTCTCCTTTAGAAAGTCATATAACCGAGTCATAAAGTCAATAGTTCCTCCAGCCTTTGTGTTGCAAACTGTCCCCGTTTACTCAATTCCATGAAATTAACTTCTACTCAATTAACTTGTGACTTGGGTCATAAACTCTGCTCAAATCAGATCCAAAACACAAGATAATCAAGCTTTAACTAAATTAATTGTTTTTATAAATCAGTACTGAGCAAACAACCTACCTTATCTATGATGGACTGCATGTGGGACTTATGGGACTGGTCCCCATAAAGTAAAGAGGACCACTGGTCAGGAGCAATACGCAAGCCTCCCTCCATGGCAATCTGGACAATCTGAGAGTCATGCTCTCTCCGCAGAGCCTCGTATGTGCGGAACTCCTCCTTCAGCTGCATTAGAGACGAGTCCTCATCCCGCTTGGTCACCTGGAAGGAGCGATAAATCCATTTATTGAGATGTAGTTGAGATTTAGTTAACTACAACGAAAGCATTACACAAAACACAAACACACACATTACTGATGTCTGAAGAGTAGAAATACTGACGCACCTTGAAACAGGAGGCCCTGTAGAGCAGCTGTACCACATGTCCTATACTGGTTTTAGACGCCTGAGGGAACCGGGGCTCCAGTCTCTGAACTACAAACAAAACCAGAACCTTGCGCGACAGGGCCGATCCATCCTCCAAGGCCAACAAGACGAGCTTCAGGGCTTCCTCTTGCATGGCTGCATGCACAAAAAATACATGTGTTATGTTCTTTTAATACTTCTTTCATCAGCCAAAGCACAGACTACTTAAGAACATCTAAAGACACACATGATCATTCCAAAGATTGCTTGGGGCTGTTATTCTTTATTTTTTCCTGGTTTATTTTGGCTGGATCAGTAGATGCCCCGAACAAAACTATGCAGAGAAGGAATTTAACAGCTACAAACAATCTTTTGAAGTCAGACACAGGTGTAAAATGGTTTTCAAACCCATGGAAAAGTATTGGGAGTGGCCATCAGCTATGTATGACACTGTGGACGTTTGTGGATGAGAAACACAGAACCTTTCTTTTACATGCACTCCATAATACAGTACTTTATGCTCTCTAAACTTCCCAATTTCAACATTTAGATATTTAAATACTTAACCCAAAAGGAAAATAAACATGTTTATCAATTAATTTGTAAATATATATAAGGAACATATATTTTATGATTAAACAATACATTGTAAAGGTATCTCTCACATATAGAAATGTGAGTGATTCACTGACGATGTCATATAAAGACAGAGCAGCTGGTGTCTGTACTGTTAGGTGATGAGTAACACCAGACCAGAGTCTTTACTCTGCTTCCCCAAGAGGCAGAATTAGATTTTACCGCAGCTTTGTTTGAGTTTCAGTAAGATATGATAAAACTAACCGACTATTGTCAGAAAAGTGTGTGTACATGCACTTGAGTATTAAGATAACGGGAAACAGATTTATGTGAGTCAGGCTGTATTCGAGTTTCTACTGTGCAACCAGCCAATATGCTCACAGAATGAGCTGTAGGGCTGGGTGATACAGACAAAAAAATCATATCTCGATATAATTTAGCTGAATGGGGACATTTGATAAACAAGATGAGAAAGATATAATGTGAACAAATATGACACCTCATAAAATCCTCATATTACAATTAAACATATTGAAACTTGATCTTCATTTGTTTTAGATGTAAATGCTGTAAATGTTGCCAACAAAGTATTGAGCAAAAGCTGTGAATAGTTATGTACATGTTATAGTTTTTGTTTTATACTTATATACTTATATACTTTATACTTTCTGGATGCATTGCATCACCAATAATAATAATAATAATCCTCAACCTAATAAGATGTAAATATCCTGGAATATCCAAACTTAATGCCTCTATATGTTAAACGCTGCTTGCTTATTTCTGATATCACTTAAAGAGTATACATGCACTGACCAATCATATTAATGATCAAACATCCAGGCCTCTTTATCGGGTTTCTAGACCTAACTCTGACTTCTTAAACTGCAGTATGCTGTTTACAAGACCATTTAAATAAGCAGATAACTGCAGAAATGTGTCTGAATTACTGAGTGCTGTAAGAAGGGTCAAAAGATTGCATGTTCTGTTAGCCAGGAAAGTTACCCGGGCCAAGGAACTGGCAGCCTCGAGCTCGGACTGCTGCCCACAGGTTGGAGGAGAGCTGCTGTGGGTTTTGGTGCTGCAGGATGAGCTCCGTCACGGTGCGTTCGCCCAGAGATCGAGCAGCCCGCATGGCCCGGATACGACCCTCTTCCTCCACCAGCTGACAGTGCACAAGGGTCACCAGTTTCCTCTGCATAGGTCTGCTGAGGAGGCTCAGGGTTGCGGTGCCCAGCCCCACACCTGCACAAAGGGAGTGAGAGAGAACGAGAAACAGGAACGCTGTTTGAGTTCCACGTACAATTTGTAGATTTGCTCGGAGAAATGACCTCGGCAGTATCACAATAACTTAACTAGCTTTCATAAATTAATGAACAATAGAGTCAAGACTGAATAGTTGAAACATTTGCTAAAGTAAAAGGGACATAACTGCAGGAAACAATAAAAAATCTTTCCAAAATATAACGAAATTAAACATAAGGATTTAGCACTAATATTAATGCAAGCCTGTGTACCTTCCTAACAAATATACTTGAACAGAAGTAACAGTATTATGGTTTATAAACACTCTACAGGATGTGATGCATCAATATTTTTTCTGTTCCTTATTTTCTGTTGTTTTTCTTTTTTTCCGTTTATAGTTTCTTTCCACTCGTGGTTTCTATGATCTATGACAAGAAGAAATACATCAAAATAGCTTTTTCAAATTAACATACAAACACAAATCTGTCAAATATCACAAGTCAGCTCACTTTATATGCTGTATTATGAGCTTTCAGTACCCTTACAGTACACTAACTCCCTACTTACTATCGACAGATGCTTAAACTGTTAAAGACCGACCTGGTTCAGCTAGGTTAAGGACCAGAGTTGAGCTCTGGGTTTAAATTAAACTGAATTTAATCAATATTTAGTTGAATAAATGTTAAAGGTCAGTACCTACAAATCATCTAAAGCAGTGTTTCTCAGTCCTGGTCCAGGGAGCCCCCTTGCCCTTCCCGGTTTAGTGCTTGCCCTGCTACAATCACACCTGAATCAGCTAATCAAACTCATTTATAAGCACTTTCAGGGTTGCAGGGGTGTAGCGAAGCAGGGAATCCATTAAAATGTGCAAGCAGGGTGCCTCCAAGACCGGGGTTGGGAAACACTCTTGTGTAAGTGCCTGTTTTATGCAAAGGCACATTTAGCAAGTTATATGCCCTGAGACCCCAACAAGCCTTTTCACAGTTGGCGGGGGCATTTAAATAGGACTCTTTATGTCAGGGGTAAAGCCCACTAAAGAGCTAAAGGGTCCATAACAATTTCAAAGCAGAGGGGCTCCAGCACCAGTGTTCACAAACATTGATATTCAGGGTGATATTTTTAAAACGCACCCACCTCTGCTTATAATCGAGAAAGATAATAGAGTGCTATTGTTTCTGTATCAGTGTCAAATGAAATGTCCGGCATTTTCACACCTGAAAGTCTGGACCAAGTTCAGAACCAAGGTTTGTTTGCAGTTCAATGAGCACACTAAAGAACTTTACTATGTCCTGTCAAAATCTACTCAGGCCACATCTCCCTGCTAGACACTGATTGGTTTGTAAAGACCACTGATTGGTCTGAAACTGGCCCGTTGTCAGTTTGGCAAGTTTTGCATTTCCAACTGTTATGCCAAATTCTTCCACCCTGCCAGGAGCCCACGTGTGTTTATAAATGAGGGTTATACTACAGCTGTACTACTGTTGTGCCCACACTGCCACGTGATGCATGTAAACATGACCGGGAGTCTGATTTCAGCACAACACCGGCTCTTTTTCATATTCTGTTTGATTTGTGACAATATCCTGCCTCAACTTACTGTAATTAGTCTGAAAGTCCAAACAATCAAAGTGTTTTCACACTGCAAACTGGACCATGGTTAAGTTGTTCTGGACCAAGACCACCCTGGACACCCTGACCAAGTTCTGGACAGTGATCCGTGGCATCCTGACCTGTTATTCTGGTTCTGACCAAACTGAAATGTCAGATGGTTGGGACCAAATAAATCCAATACACTCTTAAAACATAAAGGTGCTTCCAAGGGCTCTGAGCAATGGCACAGAACACCGTGAAAATAAAACAAGCTTGTGAAAAGCACCATTATTTTTAAAAGTGAATGGTAATGTAATAACCATGATGCTATTTGAGAAGGTATCAGGACCTCTGGTGTTGCTGAGGGGTTTGAGGTAGAGAGCCAGCTCCTCCACACAGGTGCGAGCTTCATCATAATGCTTGGTGTCTTCTGCTCCTCTCACCAAGGTGACGGGCTGAGACTTGGGCACCTGTAGAAGGAAATACCATGTTATTTACCACAGGGCGGTTCACACTGTGCTGAGTATGTTATATGAATAGCTCACGTAGTCTCAAAGCATGCTTAGGCACTCTGACACACTCATAACTGTGGCCCATGCTTCACATACTGGTGTAGAGTCTTTAGAGGTTCCACGCTTGCGTGCAGAACAGTGTAAAGTTCTGTGGTTTACAAGCTATGCAAAGTATGTAAAGCTTTCAGTAGCAGAGCAATGATCTGATCTGCCTATACTGACAAAAGACAAAAGGATATTAATAAACCATTTTGACTTAACTCGGGCCAAACCACTCCCCCTATCTAACCACTTCCAGGCCAGTGAGTCATTTGGAGAAGTGTGTGTGTGTGCGCGCGTGTGCTCGTATGAATATCTAACATGATCCTGGTGACTAAGCAAATGCAAAGGAGAGCACAGAAAGGTTCTCTCCGCCTCTCGAGCTCTCACTCCTGCAATCCAACCAGACTGGAACGACCACAAGCTCTCCCTTTAGAAACCCGACTCCTCAGAAAGCTACTGAATAACAAATGCAGCTCTACCTGAAGCTCCCCTCACCCTTTCACTCTGTCTCTGCATTTCTCCTGTGATGTTCTGCTGCACTGTTATCTCAGACAGAGCGCCTTCATACTGTGAGGCCTCTTTATTGGTAAACAAGGCCTGCCTAAACCAGACGTGAAGACCGCAAGCTATGAAAAATCAGTCGAAACTGGGCGTCCTGATCGCTATCGCTTGGATGATCAAAACAAAACAATCGGGTGGTGGCAATCAGCAGTACTTATTTCCTTGTGCCAGTCCTAAGGGCGGGGGCATATCATAAGGGCAGGGGCGTATCATACACACAAAAAAGATAAACATACAGAGACACAAGGAAATGAAGCTGACAAAAATAGCCTGGTTTTCTGTTTGAACCTCCAACGTGTTCCACAAAGGGGGCTTACATCTTATGACTGCAAGCAGGGCTGCGATATAGATCATACATATTGAAATAGAGAGATACATTTTGTACAAAATATAAAAAATGGCCATAATATCACATTAATATCATATTAATTCCAATAACAAACATGATTGGCTCATTTCTTTTGGAAATAGTTTGGTTTGCAGATGGATGATAGTAAAGAGAGAACAGTCTTTACTTTATTATACTTTAACATTATAGTTGCAAACATCTGGCGTACAGATCTAATGTAACAAATTGAGGGTTAGTACTGTACACTCAAGAGTGCGTCTTTCCCAGTGATGTTCAGTCGGCTTGTGACGATAATTTTTTCAACAAATCATCCAAGAAATAATTGTGAGAAACAATTGGTCTTTAAAAGACTGAAATAATATATGAACATGAACACAGGAACAAAATCCTACAGATACTTAATGGGGTTATACATAGGGCTCACCACACTCACAAATCAGGTAGGCATCTCTGCTACTACAATACTACATTAATACTACAAACAAGCCCTACAACAATCCAATTTTTACACTTAAACTATTCATTAAAAACTGATACTGTGTTTTTAAGAATCAATACAGTTACACCCCTTTATACAGGGCATTAATTCATTTTTTCCCTCAAAATCTACACACAATACCACACAATTCTCACAAAGAAATCTGTTTGAAATCTTTGCAAATTTATAAAAAAATAAAACAAAAATGTAACAAGTTTTCACAGCTTTTGCTCAATACTGTGTTGAAGCTCCTTTGGCAGCAATTACAGCTTTAAATCTGAGTTTGATGCTTTTTGGGCATAGTTCTCCCATTCTTCTTTGCAGAACCTCTCAAGCCCCATCAGATAGGATGGGGAGCGTCTGTGCACAGCTATTGTTAGAAATCTCCAGAGATGTACATTCAGGTTTAAGTCTGAGCTCTAGTTGAGCCAATCAATCTGAAGGAAACAAGATGCACCTGAGCTCAATTTTGAGTGTGATGGCAAAGGCTGTGAATACTTGTGTACGTGTTTTTGTGTTTCCTTTTTAATACATTTGCAAAGATTTCCAACAAACGACTCATTTTGTCATCGTGGTGTACTGAGTGTAGAAATCTGAGAAAAACAGAAACTGAATCTTGGAAACAGGATGTAACATAAAATGTGAAGAGCTTGAATGCAATGTGCAATTGGTTCAATTATAAGAGTGCAATTAGTCATGTTTAATGGGATTTAGTGCGGCAAAATTTGGATATCAGTGTTTAAGATCTGCTACTACAGGTCCATTTTGCCTAAATGTCAAAGTATTGAGATGCATTCTGTAACTTTAAAGTAAAAATGGCTATAAAATAAATATTTAAAATAGTCTAATGTCTTTAAGTGATTGATGTACCAGTGACGCTGAATTCTTATAAACTTTCAGAAAGTATTCAAACACCATCCCAAACTCAATACAATGATTTGATTACAGTAATTTTGTATATAAATGTGCAGTTGTTGAGAGTTCTTTAAGCACTGACAATATCCATAAACATGTCACAGTGACAGTTTCACAATGATAAAATACTACTATATATATTGTGATATATTTTACAGTATATCACCAAGCTCTACCAGTCATCATCAGAATGAAAGGGTCTGAACTGGACTGCTCCCACTGTCCGCTAAATGACTCACTCACCTGACCACAGACCAGCTGCAGCAGGGCGGTGTTGACAGGCAGCAGCTCGATGTCGGTGCTGATGGTGGTCTGGTCGAAGGGGCAGGCCTTGCGGTGCAGCTTGTTCAGGCACATTTTGCAAACGGTGTGGCCGCAGCCCAAGCTGATAGGCTTGCGGGCGTTCTCCTCGAACGTTTGTGTGCAGATGGGACACAACAGAAACTCCGTCCATTGTGGGGCTTGTACGGGCATCGTAACAATAGGGGGTCTCGGATGCACTGGTCACCCAGGTCTTCTTTCAGGTCTGCACCTTCCTTTGTGGTCGGGCGAGGGTACGTTTTGTTAAAAACAAAGAGAACAAACGTCCTATAGATTCCACAGGAATCGGAAACACTGTTCTGAACGTCCAGCTTTTCAAAGAGCTTCAGGCATCGCGGACGTTTAGCACACAGTGCTGAATACATAACCTGCAAAGAGAAGAAATTCATTATAGGATATTTTGGCAAGACAACAGGATCAAGAGTCAGTTTCCCAAAAGATCTGTAATGCAAAGAATTTCTTAGATCATTTCCTGAAACCTCCGTAGCTAATAATTGTTAATTTACTGAATTAAACATATTTATACACATTAAAATGTGGAGAGTGTAAAAGTAATGGCACATTACATTTTTTATAACTTGTTCATTTCAGAAAATAGGAACTGTCTAAATCTTCCAAAAAGGTTATCTGACTGCGTCTGTAACTCCACCTCAACTGATGATGAAATAGAGAAGGTTTATTCCATTTACTATGTACCAGTGAGTGGCCACCTTTCAAATAGGAATGGTCTGGTCTGTCAACATGGCGATGTAGGAAGCAGAGATGCCTATGACTGGCTGCTTTCTATGGGTTGCTTCATTTTCTGGATTTCATTTAATTTCAAACTGAAACAGTCACATGAAAAAAATGCACCAATCAGGGAACCCCACACTCTGCACCAGTAGTGGATAGCTTGCGGACTCATACTGGACCAAACCAGAGTCCGCTTGAAGCAAACCTCAAGAATTTCAGTAGAACAAGAGGTCAACACTCTGTACAGCTCAAAACACAGCTTTCACACTGGACCAAATGTTCTGAACTCTCAGAGCAATCGCTTCCAGATTCAGCAAAAAAAAAATGCTGGTGTGAAAACACCCAACCTTTGCTGTTTGTTTGGGAAAAGTACCCCTGGTTAATTAATTTCAGCTGGAGTAACTAAACTGAGCACAGATTGGAACAGCTACCATCTACCTTTTCAGGCTAGGCTGCTAAATGAGCCCAATGAGTCGATTACCTCAGGCCACAGGTCCGTTTGTTCATCAAAACCCTTGAGAATCCAAGAACACAAACATGCGGCTTCAAGGCAATAAAAAAGCAGGGGATTTCAAGTGACTAATCCCCCAATTGTGCAAAGGTAGCATTGTGTGACTTGCTACACCAGGAAACAGTGAGACAATTAGGCAAGAAACATTACAGGCTCCTCGCACTGACTCACTAGAAAATCTGTTAAACAGCAGAGTTCGTTCTGATGCATTACAGGATAAAAACAACACCGTTTTAAGTGGAAAAGAACTGAAACTAAGACTTGAGTTACAGTAAATGTTTACATATTTTAAAATTGCATGTTAAGGGAAAAGGAAAGGCAAAAACTGAAACAGAAAGGTAAGCAGAAATGCACAGCAGGTAGCGAGTCAAATTTAAGCAAATAGTATGAAAAGTATTCACCTACAGCTCGTCTTTTACCTTCACAGAAACTCCAGAGGGCCTTCACCACAATCTCACGTCCCACTTTAGTGTCCCACACAGCCTGAACCCGACAAGCTGTTTTACAGCATGCCTCCAAAACCAAACAACTAAATGAACTGATTTTCTTACCACATATCTCCCACCTGGCTCTGATCCAGTCTTAATGGTAACACACTGGACATTCAAATGAGCTGTACTTATCTCATCACGCTTCTGAAACAATCTGCAAACATGAGACAAGTGAGACACTTCCTCCTGCAAGCTGCCCACAACCGACTGACACCTCCTACCAAACTGAGCTTTTCATGCTGGAGGATTTCCCTATGACTAAAATTAGTCCTCTGGGAGAAGTGGGAGGCCTTCCTGCAGTTTTTATTAGGGGGCTGAACCTCTGGGAAGTCTAGCCCAGGTAGAAACACCAGGAAACACTCCAGGTTGGTTATGTGTAGAAAGAACCAAGCTAATGTGTAAACAGCAGTATTTATGAGACTCACAAACAATGTGCGAGAGTGTGCTGAGAAAACGCAGAGTAATGCTGATGGGGAAATATGACTGAAAGCAGTAATGAGCGGGAACAGAAACGGGTGCAACAAAAACCCCTGCAGCTTGCCTTTCGGATCCCAGTCTAAATAAAGTCTGTATGAGTCAGCGATGCAAACTGGGAATGATGTGCTTCACATGGCTCACTTATCTTTTTCAGCAATTTGTGAGCTAATGGAAACGATACTTGAGCATCTTTCTGCTCACTCATCATCAGCCTGAGCCTTTCGGGCAAAAAGGGGGGGGGGGTGCACAGATTCCTGTAAGCAGAACAGAACAGAGCAGGAACTTCTGGATTGTCTATCCAACAACAGATGAGTTTTCGGTCAGAAGTTCAAGTATTCAAACAACCACATCGATTGAGAAGATTAAGGACAAAACATACAGGTCAACCATCTGCCAAAACTCTCTCGTACAGCTGAACACTTGAGACCCCAGATCAGTGTGATGAAAAAAAAATCAACCTATAGATTTGTTAAATAACCTACAACGACAACAATACAAAAGTGCTGGGTGATATAATCTCAAATCAATACCACGATTTATTGAACATTTCACAACCACAGTAATTTAATGAAGGATTACTTTAATGAACAATGGACACTATTTCTGCTGTACAGGACTGGACAGGAGTCATGTGACTAAACACACTGTACATGAACAGTACAGTAGATGACAGTACATGAACACAGTGGAAACGTAATAATAAAAAAAATGAAAGACGATTGATATGAGCAAGATGAATTTGGTCTGATGTTCAGAAGGTTAATTTTGATTCATTGCCTAGTGATATACAATATATAATTACATAAGTATGTTTTCTGCTGCCTGATGGACCATCACAATTACATTAGACTATTGTATTATTTATGATATTTTACTGAAATGATAAATCACACTTTTTTAAGCAAGAAGAGCACACTGGATGCTGTGAAGTAATGTAACAGTTTATTAATGGGAGGAACAAGCAATATAATCAAGGGTTATTCCATGATCAGCACACAGCTTCAGCAGAATTCAGTTTGTGTGTGGGCGGAGCTTAAACATGGCTCACACTCGTATTTGTTTGTGACCAGTGCTGACGCATGTTGCTGATGAGGAAGCATTTGAATTCATCAGTGTTTCTGCACTACTTAGTAAAATACATCGTCTATCCCTTTATAGTGCAATACCAATGAGGGGACAGAGATCCAGCACACCTCGTGTTTTGATTTATGATTAATATGTTTAGAATATTCCATTCCAATTGTCCATTTCCAATGTCTGAATATTCTTAATTAAACATTTACTGTGCTTTAACTGAGAGAAACTGAATTATTACTTATATATCACCACAATATCAATTAGCTCAATTATTTCTGAGGCCATGTATTTTTATATATCTATACAAATTTATGAAAGGCATGTTACACACATGCACTGCACACTTACAGGTTTCAAAAATTTTAATTACTAAGTATTAAACAATGTGATTTATACATTTTATTTATACAACAAGCAATAAATTCAAGACAGGCAGTTTTATTGATTCTCCTTTAAAAAATTAAGGGTAAAACAAACACTTCAGTTCTAAAGAATTAGATTTTCTGGCAGGTATTTAATGTCTTCCAGCAGAATGCAATCAAAACCTTCCAGTAGCGTTTTCGCATCTACAGTAAAGTCTTTCCAGAAGAGGAGTCTTTATGCTCACAGGTTTTTCATCTCGTGCTGTTTAAAATGTAAACAGGAAGGAAAAGGGCTTCCTCCCTACACAGACTGTGTTCAAGTGTGTTCCTGATATGATTTGCATAGAAGGCTGTGCAAGTACAGACCTGACCAGGACTGCAGTTCCACTTCTCCAGAAAAGGATCTTATCATTAATCCTGCTCCCAATACTTTCCCAGTAAACTGACTTTGACAGCACATGGTTGATCAACACCGAGAATGTAAAATCTGTTGAGCTGAGACGCTCACATCAGAAGCACACTGGCAGACGCTATAGTCAATTTTGAGTCAACAGGTTTTCCATTATTCCTCTAAATACAAAGAACCACTTCATTCATCAGCCATAACATTGAAACCACCTGCCTAATATTATGTAGGTCCCCTGTCAAAACAAGCGTGCAGACTCCATATAACGTGGACCTGCAGCATCTGGCACCAAGACTAACGTCACAGCAGAGCCATCAGGTCCTGTAAGTTGTGAGGTGGGACCTCAATGAGCATAGATGAGCCTTGGCTATGACTTTTGTCCTTCTTGGGGCGCCTTTGGTTTGTACTGAGTAGAGATCAACTGATATGGGTTTGTCTATAACCAACGCTGACAATTTTTAATAATAAACGGATGCACAACATTTCTGAACTTAACATTTACTGAACAGTGAGGTGAGCATTCTTTAGAAATAAAAAATAAAATATAAAAAATATCTAAAATAAATTATAGCAGTGCTGCAAACACAATTTTCTGCATTTTATATAAACCAAAGTCCTCAAGTAACCAACTATGAATATAAACTTAAACTTAATAACTTGGCAGCACCATTTGAGTGCAATTAACAGCAGCAAAGTCCTCATTTTGAGTGAAGGAAATTATGTAAATATTACAGAACAAAATCAAATGAAATGCACTTCATTATTAACTCAATTGCAGTCCCTGAATCTTCCTCACTCTTCCCATCTTTCACTGAATGTTCTCAATACTCCCAGATAAATATCTGCAGATTGTGATGCAGGAAACACCAATGTTCTGCCTGTTCTCCGGTGAGGAGGCTCCTCTTCATAAAGCTCAGCACTGCAAACACTACCCCTGGTTTTCCCTGGTGTTGTCTCAGTGAAATGCTGCCATGGATTTGATTTTTGTTCAGCCATCAGACAGCGATTACTAAACAGAAGAAACATTCATGGTTAACATTCAAGTAGTGCCTTCATCTTCACTTCAGTCTATAATTCCAATATTCCAGACAAAATTAAACAATTCACTTCACTAATGTCTCTTTGTTTTTAACAGACTGCTTACAAGTTACAAACCAAAGTACCATAATCTAGTAATCACAAAAAATAATGAATTAAATGACAGTCATGTTGCACAAGGACAGCGCTACACCCTTCGTGATCTGACATTCCTGAAGGTTAACGTTAGACAGGTTTAATGAGGATAATAACTCCTTCTTCCAGCTGCTCCCTTTAGGGGTCGCCACAGCGGATCACCTGCCTCCATCTTGCCCTATCCCCTGCCTCCTCCACTCTTACAAATGAGGATAACTGTGTGACATATATACAGTCATGAGTCGGAACACGAATACAGTTGACAGAAACACGCAGCTGCACATATTCTTTAGCTGAATTTTCATTCGTGCAAATAAGTTGGACAGAAACCCAGTGATTGTCTGAATCAAATGAATCAAGTTTCTGAATGAATGTCCTCCACCGTTCTGGTTTGCTCTTTGTCTGAGCGGAGCGAGTACACACAGAGTGAAATTCTCAGACTCCGATGAAGGAAAAATGAAACAAGCAGCAGCTGATAGTGTTCGACTTCAGTCCTCAAAGTTAACTGTAAATTTAGTGAACCTTCACTCAGCTACAACATTCTGTCAGCTCCCAAAGGTTCTATGCTGGTCATTTTTTCTTTCACTAAGTAAAGCAACACTTCAGAGTTCACTATAGTAAACATATATAGTAAATATATGACCATAGGACTTTGAAATATTAGAATTGAAGCCTTACCTTTATCTACCAGCACTATCGTTGCTGTTGTCTTCCAAATGTTTTGGCTCGGGGTCCTTCACACGCAGCAGCAGCACGTTCCACCACACCAATAAGATGGGGCTGTCAATGGATGTGCCTAACTTGAAGCGGACGCAACTAAACGTGGATATCGCACGATCCCGACTAATTAAAAAATGGCAAATCCAATGATATGTCGGTCAACCTCTAGTACTGACCACTGCATACCAGCAATACCCCACATGACTCTGTCTGGCATATAGAATATCAGTTTGGTTCTTGTGTCTCAGATTCTAACGCTTGTCCATTTTTCCTGCTTCAACACATCAATGTTCACTTGCTGCCTAATACAGCCGCCCCTTGACAGGAGATACAGGAACCAGATCATCAATGTTCTTCTCATCACTAGGATGCAATTAAATTAAGGTAGTGTCACAGGAGAGAAAGTGTAAATTAGTAAAGGCAGACTAAAGCAGTATGATCCAGATGATCAGATGCAAAGGGGTGAGCTTTCCAACCAACCAAGTCAGTCTAACTGTTCTAGGTAGTACCTAGTATTTCTCAATTCTGGTCCTGGTGACACCCCTACCCTGCATTTTAGAGCTGTCCCTTCTCCCGCCACACCTGACTTAACTGATCAGCTCATTAACAAGCCCTTCAGAGTTACACGGGTGTGTTAAAGCTAAAACATGTAAGGCAGGCGTGCCTCCAGGACCAGGCCTGAGAACCAGTGACCTAGATACATACATCCATGGTGGTGCCCAGTACGACTGGGTTCACCTCTGACATGTACAAAATTACTTGCAGCATAGTTTGTGATGCTGAAATTCTGCCATATTTAATGAACCGATAATAATCAATGATAATGCAAAGGACTCTGTGTTTAATTTTAGTGCTGGACATTATATCGATATTTATATCTGTATCGGGATATAAACAGAGCGGGATACGGGCTGAGAGATATATCGGGATAAAAAGCAATCTTTTTCCTCCTCCCTTGCTTTGCTCCACCCCCTGCTCTCAGCTCCTCCTCTACTCTGCTTCCCACTGCCCCTACTCACATACACACATCATGGAGACCAAATATTTTAAAATATAGCAAAGAAAAGTTTTTGTGGGGTGTCTTTTTTTTCACATCCTATATTGTATCATCACTGTTCAGTTAAATTATATTGGCCCACCCTATGTTTTTGTAATTTAGCTCATTTTTATTTTTATTGATATTAATGGCTTTTCTGGTAACAGAAATAATTAGTAACTGTACTCATTATATGACATACTGTGTTATGCACACACAGGAATTAGACCTCCACATTTTACCCACATCACATTTACCCCCATTTACATGCACACCAGTCAATTCACACACCAGGGGTCAGTGAGCACATGTGCACGGAGCTGTGGGCAGCTGGACCCCTTGCCACCAGAGCACAGCCAATTTAACCCACCTGTTAGTTAGCAGGTGCACTTGGTGCCCTCGATTCCCCACCTGCCTTCAAATTTTACTCAGTTTTAATTTAGAAATTGGTTTCAGGGTTATTTGCACGTATATAATCCATCAGGGTGTGGAAAAGACTTTTCTTGTATATGTATTTAATTATCACACGTACTGAGGACAGAAAAACATGTCTCACGCATCAAAACACAAATCTTCCAAATACGGCAACATTTGTGTAGAAAGATCACACCGAAGGATGAATATCACCAAGATTGCAGCCTCGTTATTTCATTCTCCTTTGGGTTCTCCAACTTCTGAATCTCATGGCCCACGGGAAGACGAGCATGTCCTCTTGGATTTCTGCGTTTCTATCCATGCTGACAGTCTGAACACCACGGCTCTCTCCAGTTTCACTTTTACTCCTTGCTTTGTTTTGTTCCCAGTCTCTTACTTAAAGTGCCGCCTCTGCCCTAGGACGGCCTGGAGGACCACCGCACAGATGTCCCCGGCCCGCCGGCTCAGAGCTCCTGACGTGGACCGCATTAAGTCAACCACTGAAGAAGGTCAACTGGCTTCCAGACTGGTGTCTCCACACCGGTGTGAGGCTGAGGACGAAGGGCCAGCACCAACTTCACCAGCTGCCAAGCCATTGTGTGGACAAAAATATGTGGACAGTCAGCGCCTCTTCTGAAATGAAGGGCACCAAAGACTTGGGGTGGGGGGACTGTCTCCATTGTCCCGAGAAAGCTTTCTACCACACCCTGGAACATTGTTGTGAGGGTCTGATTGCATTCAGAGACATGTACGATAGCAGGATGGTGGATGACCATCACCAGCTCACCCAGAAGTTGTGGATGGAGCAGAACACAGCTCAGAGCTGGGGGTCTCAACCCTTGAAGCCCATCACGCAGACCTGCTCCAGGGGGTCCTATTCTATTGGAGGAACCTCTGTCCAGGGCCGGCTGTGGGTGCGTTTGCACACCAGTGTCAGCACCAGGAACGTGTTCGTCGGTGTCCATAAGTATTTGGACACTGAGGTCAGCTGGGGGCGGTTTCTGGAGCTCGGCCGTTATTTAACCGTCCGCTGATAATGCCGTTAGCGGGAAGCTAAGCTAACGAACACAGGAGTCGTTGGGCTAACGGCGCTAAAGCTAACGGCCGTTAAACGCGCTCCGTAACGGTCGACCAACCGCCGCGCGGAGGAGCTCCTGACCCCAGAACCGTCCGGCTTCTCCTCCGAGCGGGTTTCACCGCGAGAACCCGAGTCTAGAACCCTAACCGACAGCTAACAGTGGGCTCCCGAGATAACGAACCTAACGGCCGCTCGGAGAGCCTCAGACAGGAGAACGGGGTTCTGAGACACTTACACTTCCTCAGCGCCTCCTCAGCAGAACCGGCAGCAGAACCAGCAGAACCTCAGTCCGCATCTCAGCTGCTCCCAGCGCGACCGTCCTGAGCGGATACGGACTGCAGACCGCGCGCATGCGCACTGCGCACTCACCCAACCCCCACGTCTACACCCCCTCTTACACCCCAACCCCCAACCTACACCCTTACTCTCCCCTCTACACCTCCCTTACATCCCTACTCCCCATCTACTCCCTCTACCCCCTTACTCCCCCCTATATAACACCCCCACACCCTTAGCCCCCCTCTACACCACACTCCTACAACTTTACTCCCCTCTACAATAAATTTCCCACACCTCTTACTGCCCTCTAAACCACCCTGCAGCCTCCTAAGCACTCTACTCCCTGAACTCCTCTTCTACACCCCCTACACCATCCCCTCTCTACTCCACCCTACACCCTTACTCCCCCGAACTCCTTCTACACCCTGCCCCTACACCATTACTCCCCTCTATACTCCACCCTACACCCTTACTCCCTTCTATATCACCCCTACACCCTTACTCCCCCTGAACTCCTTCTACACCCCCCTACACCCTTACTCCCCCTGAACTCCTTCTACACCCCCTACACCCTAACTCCCTCCTCTACACCCCCTACACCCTAACTCCCTCCTGTACACCCCCCCACACTCTATGCAATTTAGAGATTTTTATTTCAATTTTAATTTTTAACTTTATTTAGATAATTTAGAAATTATTTAGATCTAGATATTTTTAATTTAGAATTTTAATCTTTAATTAAAAGAAGTGTGATTTAGAAATTTTTGATTCAGATTTAATTTAAAATTTGGACATTTTAAATTTAGGACAAAAGTGCACTTTAGACATTTTACATTTAGAATAGAAAAAAATATTTAATTTACAATTTTAATTTATAAAAAAGATCATTAAGATATTTTAATTTAGATTTTTCATTAGAAAAAGTGTGGTTTAGATATTTTGATTTTGAATTACATTTTAGAATTATATTTTTTAATTTAGGGATTTTTTTTTTAAAAAAGGGAAATTTAGACATTTTAAATTTTTTAAAACAATTAAAATTTAATTTAGGAAAAAAGTGTGATTGACATTTACAATTACATTTTCTATTTACAATTAAACATTTTAATTAGCTATTTTAATTGATTTAAATTATGTTGTAATTTAGAATTATCATTATTATATTTTTTTAATTTAGAAAAAAAGAAGATATTTTAAAATTAGAATTTAACTTTTTTAATTTAGAATTTAAATTTAGAATTTTACTTTTTAATGAAAGTGTGATTCAGACATTTTTTTAAACGGATATTATTTATTCTTTCATTTGTGGTTTTGCTTTTCTCGAGTACAGAACAATTTGAAACAGTCAAACTGATTTAACAGAAACACTGAACATCCTCTGAACTTTCATTTGTTTACATAGAACTTCAGGAAGCAATTTCTTCTTTTGGAAGAAAAACATTTTGCATTTGGTGCATCTCATGCATGTCTTTCTGCATATTTGCAGTCCACCATCTCTGGTATGTGTGTGACTCCATATTTACACACAAGTTCAACGCCTGACGATGCAAATACAAAGGTGCATAATACGATAACGGATGGTGAGAAAAACAGTATTCTGTGAAGTGTAAAATAATTTGGGTCAATATAACAAACGCAAAAATCTTAAAAAAAAAAAAAAAGAGTCAGAGTATGTGTGCTTTTATTCGTGGAAAACAGAAAAGTCTGTTCTTTAACAATCATAAAATTATATTTTCTTCCTCGATGAAGGTGTTTCTCACATAACACCGTTGCACAGTTGTTCCAAGGTGCCTGAATCAAGTGCCAGTATGAACTAGAATCTGCACACGTAATCACAATGTCTTTGTAAACAGGTGCTTCAAAAGTTCAATGATCAGACCAACTGCTGAGAAGAAACAGAAATTTAGGCCACAATTGCCAAAACTGATTGAAACAGGAAAACCATGTAAAGTAATTTTTGAGTAAGAATTCTTGTTGAAAATGATTTATATACACACTTTAAAGTGCATACGAAGACCAAAATGAGGAGACTGGACATATTTACATATTACGCTGCACATTTGGCTCTGCTCCGGGATCAATTTGCATACGGTGGCAATATTGTTTATTTCCATTAATGTAAAACCTTTTATTATTATTATTAAGGACTAGTTTGCAAAATCAGATTTTGCATTAGAATTCAAGTGTGTTTTGCTGAACTTTAGGCCTAAAAATGTCTCTAGGCCTCTCTAGGACTGTTTGATTCATTATAAGGCAGCGAAAGAATACAGAAGATTAAAAATCTGTACAGTTACAATACGCTATATCATCTGTAACCTTACGACCCTTTAGTTTAGCACTGCTAGAGTCCTGCAGGAATCTACCAAACTGATGCAAATTGTGGAGAGTGAAGAACTGAGAGTGTGGTCTTACTGTACAGAGTTTCAGGGTTGGAAGTCTTGCTCAATACAGAAACAGACACAATTTTGCCAAGTCATTTAGGATTAGACACAGGAGTACACACACACACACACACACACACACACACACACACACACACACACATTTTTTTAAATAAATTTTAATAGAGTTAAAAATGTAAACAAATAAAAAGCATTTACCCACTTATGCATATTGGCTGTTTCAAAAGGCCAAATGGATTTCAATGGATAATTATAAAAAAAACAAAAAAAACAAAAACAAAACAAAACAAAAAACAGAAAGAAAAACACCAGTTTTTACTTAATGTATCCTCAAATAATTCATGATTTGCAAAGTAAATCATAACAAAAAATAAACAAAAACAAAATCAAATACTATGTGAACAAAACCACAAAAAGGCCTGAACATTAGAAATTAATTTAAAAAACAAAAATATGTGATACACTCAGAATGGATAAAAGAAAACACACTGGTCAAACTGTACAAGGCCTTAATTTATGGCCATTTTAAACATTCAAATTTAGCAGACAAACATTTAAAAGCCTTAAAAGAAAAAGATCCCAGCACTATAAATCACAACACAAACAACATGAGTAAAAGCTGTGCTTATTAAATCTGTGATTTTAAAGGCCAGCGAAATGAGAGTTATGCTGTTATGACACCTGACAACAAAGAATGAGGAAGAAATTATTTTTAGATTAGTAACCAAAAAATTCTGCTACCTGAATTCAGCCAAACATGCCACTGATGTACAAGCACACTTAACGTCCCATCATTCAGAAGAGTTTAGGGAGTTGCCGTAATCGTCCGAGATCCAGGAAGTTTCCAACAGACCCCGGAGTCTCTGGGAGTGGCGAAGGCCTCTGGTTGTCGGACAGAGAAGAACGCCGCTGAGGAAGAAATTTAGGACCGTTCTCGTCTGGACTTGCCTTTCCACGAGTTAGTAGCTGCATTTTGGGACGCAAGTCTCGTATTAACTGGCTCTGAGTGTCTTGAGGGGATCCGTGTGGATGGCTGAGGGGTTCAGGCTGCTTGTTGGATATGTTCCTCAAAACAAACCCAGGTACATTTTCCCTGTTGTGTCCGACATTTTCAGAATTGTTCAGTGGCAGCGAGCACGCGAGACCAGAATCTGTCTGCTGTCTCTGCACCTGAGCTTCCTCACCATCATCTTCCTCTCCACTGCTGCTTCCGCCTTCAATCAGTCCATACCTCCTCATGTACAAGCAGGTGGCCAACGACATGTTGCTGGGGGACAGGATGCTCAGGCCTACGTTACTCTTATCCAACAAAGTGTTTCCAAACAGCACCGCACCAGGGTTTGCGCGAGCTCCAGGTGTTTGGCCCCCGAGGGAGAGCCGGGACAGCTGGGAGTCACTCAGGTACTTCAGGGCGATGGCGTTGGCCTCCAGGCTCAGATCTGCACCACCACTCAGCCCCCACAGGCTGGTCCCAACTGGCTCAGAAAGCGCTAGTCTTGGAATTACAGCTTCTGGGTTTATGGAAGCCAGAGTGCTAGACAAGACAAATGGTTTGTGTTAAAACTCAGCATTTAAAACTTTAAAAGACTTTACAAGTTCCTCTGGGAGATTATTCTAGAACGTCAGGTAGGTTATGATTTTAAAAAGGTATCGGTGGGTTTTCTGTCAACTAAGATGATTTGAAAAAGTTAAAAAAGTAATTACACTGGAAGACCTGGCCGGTTTCAAAGATACTACATCCATTTGTCACAAGCGATATGGCAGCAGAACCCCTTATTGGAGTGAGCACAGTGGCCATTCACACACAGCCTCTGCACAAACACCTGCACAACAAAATTGATCCTAAAGTAACAGTAACATCATCTATCAGTCATTTCTGGGGCGACCGGCCTGTTTTAAACAAGTTCTACAGATACACCCCCAAATAGATTAAACAGTCAAATGGTATAATGTCTATTAAATAGTGACACCAAAAAAGCTGAAGAATCAATTATTTCACAACCAGTGTGGACTGAAGTGCTTTTATAGCAAACATCGGCTGCGGGTTTCCGGGTTTAAAGATAAAAAACAGATAAAAATAAATGTGGGTTATTGAATTTAAGGTCATTTGGTTCGCTTTTAGACAAAATCTCCTTTTAGGTGCAGTCCTGAGCTAAAAGACTTCATTGCAAATGCATTTTTAGAGCTTTTCCCAAAAGCCTCTTTTCAGCGGGTCAAAGAAAATCAGATCAAAAAGAAGAACCTAAAAAACAGAACCTAAAAAGCAGCATGTTGCGTTGTTTTACCCTCAACAGGTTTGCGTTTTCAGATGTGAAACCTTTTAGACGGACCAGGAAATGTGAAAAGGGAATGAAACATCAAAATAATAATCATAATAATCGATCTGAAGTTAGACGAGATCATCTTCAACATTATGATGCATATTTGCATGATGCAAACCGGCGTAAAAACGTCCATCATCATCTATATTAGCCCCATATTCCAAGGCAAACTTTTTTGATTGACGCTGTAGGTCTTCATTTACCTGGCGCTCTCCACAGTGGTCCGACTGGCCTTTCCTGAGCGAGTGTCCAGCTCCACACTCACTCCGAGATGGTGAAGCTGTTTAATGGTGGCGTTGAGCACCTGATTCTGCCCTGAAGCAGCAGCTCTCTGGTCCAGGAGCTGCTCCTTGGGTGAAGGTTTATATGGAGGTGAGCGCCCAGACTGTGGGGGAGACAGGCTGCGTCTGTGGTCGGGCACATCTCTTTCCACCACGTCTTCAGTGACAGTATCCTGGAGGCGACTGTTCACTTGTCCCTGCAAAGACAACGAGAGGTTTCTCATTTTAGACCTGATATAACATCTTACACTGATTTCCAGTGAAACATCAGATGGTTTATGTTTCAACTGTAAGATTTACAAGAATGATTTTAAGAAAAGCTCTCGGAAAGGAAGCTCTTACCAGTAACTCTTGATAAAATCTCTGATCATGCACATCTCTGTCTTCACCGACATCCTCTCTGTCTGGAGAGCGGTAGTACATGCTCGCACTTTCCCCCAAGACTGGACTTTGAAACGAAGACATTCCTACATTTGACGACGTTCTATAACAAAAACAAATTTAAGTGGCATCAGTGGTGGTTTTTTTCTTTCTTCAAGAGCTTCTACTGCCAAAGCTGGCATCCCAGCTGATCTGGCGACAAGTGCACATATCACTGATCTGTTGGTAGGTCCCACCTAGTAGTGATACAAGGGGCACTGTCGTATGCATTGGCTCCCCAGATCATCACACCAGCAGTTGGGGCAGTGCATCGCACCACAGCAAAGACAGGACTGCAGGGTTCACCACGAGTCCTCCACACTCAAACCTGACCACTGCAGCATCCCCCACAGAAACTGGATTCCTGAAATTATGGTTCGAGTCTGTCGCAGTCCTGGTTTCTCGTTCGTGACCACTGCAAACGAAGGATATGGTGGCCTCTTTGAATGGCCTAGATGGAGGGCAATTCATCTAAACCCTCGTCCTGCTCTCGCAATCCAATGATGGATGGAGTCTGACAACTAGACACAACGTCCGAGTGTGTTGTAGAAGCAAGTCTAACAATCAATGACCACTAACCAAGAGGTACACAACCCAAAAGTAGAGGGAGAGCCTTGCTATAGGGCAGTGGGGGTAGAACTTTTACCCTCTTCTGCCACGACCAGGGTCCAATCATTTACTTTTCTGCCATCTAGAGCTAAACATTGTTGTTTTAATATCACCTTTATCAACAACGCTACAAAACAAAATTAACAAAACATGAAAAGCACATTTCATACTCGTGTTGCGGTGACCTTGCAGAGTGCAGGGGTGTTTCAGGGCCCTCTTCTTCTCTACTGTGTTGGACGTCCTCTGAGCACAGTCTTGAAGAGCCACAGCTACTGTCATTACCACTGGTCTGCCACTGAGGCTCAGGATGACCCTCGAGAGCACGACCACTGTGCGTGGAATCCTGATCAGGACCACTCCAAAACAAACTGGCACCTACAAGAACAAGCAAATGAGTTGAGTTGATGCCCTTCCCATGCTCGAAGACACTTCAGAACACATGCAGGAAGATATGCAATCATGCACAACACTTAATGTCCCTGCGGGAACCAATAAAGTTCTAGCTATCCAACCCTGGAGGTTCTCTCAGTACCTGTGCCCACTGCAATGCTCACACTTGTCTTCTTTTGGGGCTCAGAAATTGCTGAGGTTGGAGTTACTTTCTCCTGCTGATGTTCCTCAGATGATGTCCGTGAAGGCTCAGACACCTGACTCTGTGCATCAAGAAGTTTCTGGATCTAAGACAGAAAAGTTCATAAATGTATATGAAGCAGAGGTTGATCTTGAATCCTCAAGATAAAAAGAAGTACAAAAACCCCACATTTGTTTATTTTTTGATTTGTTGTGAGAGAAGAACAAGTAAGAAGAGACACGACCCTCCAAAGTTCAGCTGTTGATATGATTACATGGTCCGGCAGCTCTTACTGGAGGATTACGAGGTGAGAAGACATGTTAAAACATGACTTTTATCCCTATAAAGGCAATTGAGCTTTACAACAGTACACCTGCTCACAGCACAACAGCGCCCACTTCTGGAGAAGACCAGGAAGGACAGATTTATTCTCTGCTGATTTGATCAATGATGTGATGAGCTGGTTTGATTAGTCAGTTTAGTATCATATCAGTGCTGCAATTTGTGCAGCTGAAGTTAAAAACCTGTTATTGCAACTAAAATATGCCTAAATGTATCGATAAAGAGTCAAATTCGGACCTTCCAATCATGCTTGTGTAATGCAACATGCATAGTCTTCTTCTTTTGCCACAATGGATCATCTGCCTCCATCTTGCCCTATCTCCTGCCTCCTCTACTGTTACACCAACCATCTCCGTGTCCACCTTCACTACATCCATAAACCTTCTCTGAGGTCTTCCTCTTCTTCTGCCCGGCAGCTCCATCTCCAACATTCTTTGTCCAATATATCCACTATTCCTCCTCAACACACGTCCAAACCATCTCAATCTGGCCTCTCTGGCTTTATCTCCAAACTGCTCCACCTTCACTGTCCCTCTGATCTGCTCATTTCTAATCTTGTCCATTCTCGAAAATCTCAGCATCTATATCTCCACCACCTCCAGCTCAGCCTCCTGTCTTTCAGACAGAGCCACCGTCTCCAAACCGTACATCATAGCAGGTCTCACTACTGTCTTGTAAACCTTCCTTTTCACTCTTGCTGCTCTCCTTCTCTCACACATCAGCCCTGACACCCATCTCCACTCACTCCACCCTGCCTGCACCCTCTTCTTCACCTCTTTTCTGCACTGTCCATTGCTCTGGATGATTGACCCAAGATATTTGAAGTCATCCACCCTTACGACCTCTACTCCTTGCATCTTCACCTTCCCACCTGCCTCCCTCTCAGTCACACACATGTATTCCGTCTTGTCTCTGAGCGTCATTCCTCTCCTCTCCAGTGCAAACCTCCATCATGAGCTACCCATCTATTAACTGTGATTCACAGGATTTCTTAACAATCCTCTCCTTATATACTGTTTATTTCCATGTTTAAATACATTGTTTTCAGGTGTAACTGGGACCATGAGTTCAGAATCTTGTACCACAGGTTTCACACACACCGCATGTTACGATACACCATTTTAAAATTTGACGATGTCATAGCAGTGTGTCATACAGATTCAGTGTGTGATGATGTACGAATGCACAACAGACGGAGCCTAAATAGAGTTACTCCCACTCGTAATACAAACCTGGGCCTGTAGTTGCTTCAGCTGCCGGTCCTGCTCCATCAGCATCCTGTAGGCGTCAGCAGGTAGAAAGCCCATATTGCCCTCTAGTGGAGGAACCGCAACTGACCCGGGCAGGCCAGTACAGCCTGACTGCAGTTGGCAACACTGGGCCTGGCAGGCTGCTACTTGCTGCTCCAAAGCTCCACTGCTGGGACTGGCATTGGGGACACGTTGCCCATGTGATGGAGTGCAGTGTAGGAGTACACTGGCATGGCAGACAGGGCTCTTAGTGGGGGAAACCTGGCAGCCCATAGACTGACGTGTTTGAGGCAGATAGCAGTCCCCATGAGGGCTGCTGTCAGAGGAACCGAGAATTTGGTTGCCAGCGGCGACGTGGATATGAGCAGGATCAAGAGGAGTGCCTTGCCAGGTATTGCTTTGGTATACAGGCATGTGGCCATGGTGGGAGGTGCAGCATTTGCAGGTGCTGACGGCAGGGGTGCTGTGGAAGAGCCTATGTTGCGAAGAGTGCATCATGGGAGTTTGTTCTGGAACAATGGGGGCTTTTTTGGAGCTGCTCAGGCTTGACGCTGGTGGTCCAGATGGTGCAGTTGGATGAGGGTGGGGTTTACTCACAATCTCCTGACCAGACCTCTGCATAAGCTGATGGAAGGAGCCATTTGGTGAAGAGCCAGACTTGGGAGATGATGTTGATGAGGCAGACGATGAAGCGGAGGAACCATTGCTGGACCTTCTTTGACCTGAGGAGAGAACAGCTGTTTTGCCCACTAAAGGCTTTGGTGTTTGGTGTCCTGAGGTGGACTGTGCTCTATTGGCCTTTGGCTGGGACAGCACTGGTGTCAATGGTCTTCTGATAGGGGGTGGTCCAGCCATACAACCCTGAGCTGGTGTTCGTGGTCCAGGCTGCTGACTACACACTCTAGAGCTCCTTTGATGAGTACTCGGATGGGCAGGAAGAGGAAGCGTGTGGTCAAACGGTTCCATTATCTTCCCCTCAAGGAAGCTACCATCTGCTACCATAGAGAGCTCAGGAACTGAGGGCTGGACTTGCCTTGTCTGGAGATATAATCAATAGTCAGCATAACTTTATTCATCAATATAGTATAAATAATCAGGTAGACGTCCTGACCTGTTGGCTAACAGGATGAGGGTTAGGAGAAGGCCGTGGAGAAAGATCCTCGTCTTCTACTCCCGAGTCGTGATCACTGGTGGACAGTTTGTTCTGGGCTGAGACTGACGATGCAGCTCCAGCACTCCTGAAAGAGGCACAATCACATACATTGACTGGTTCGTGTCCATAAAAAATGCATCAGCAAAAGAAACCAACCATGTCCTTGTTTCTCACACAGAATACAGGAATTCAACACCTGGGGTCACGCTTATGCCCCACCCGAAATACAAACTCAATCAGGTAAGAAGGTAAAAGACTTACACTGTTGACTGTGTGCAGCGAAATCCAACACACCAAGTAGGGGTTGGACAATGAAACTGAAACACCTGGTTTTAGACCACAATAATTGATTAGTATGGTGAACTAGCGCCTCCTTTTGCGGCCAATACAGCGGGAGTGATATTTTTTGGATACAGTTGACTGTTACGGTTGTACTGAAATTAGGTGCTGGTTATTTGGACATGAATCCTTACACTGTAGTACTGACGTCCTTTGGCCAGTTGCCTTAAAAGCACCGACTTTGGTACCCAGCATATGCACCAAAAAACCTAGACGATAAAGTAAGGACTTTATGAGTCCTGCAGTGAGGAATTTCATACCACAGCAAAGGATAATAAGGCACTCAGTCCAAGAAAATAGATCAGAAATAAACTGCAGTGCAATATTTACACAATATAAACACTTCTTTCGGCTGCTCCCTTTAGGGGGCGCCACAGTGGATCATCTGCCTCCATCCCTCCTCTTGACTCCTCTACTGTTACACCAACCATCTCCCTGTCCATCTTCACTACATCCATAAACCTTCTCTGAGGTCTTCCTCTTCTCCTTCTGCCCGGCAGCTCCATCTCCAACATTCTTTGTCCAATACATCCACTATTCCTCCTCAACACACGTCCAAACCATCTCAACCTGGCCTCTCTGGCTTTATCTCCAAACCATCTCAACCTTCACTGTCCCTCTGATCTGCTCATTTCTAATCTTGTCCACCCTCATCACTCCCAACGAAAATCTCAGCATCTTACACAATATCAATACAGTAAATAATAAATAAGTGCAGATTATTTACAAGTACGTGCACACGGGGAGATGGAGACGGAAAACAAAAATCTATAACTCCCACAAATCTACATCTTCAATCAGAAGCAGCCCTTCTTCACGTAACCTCAGCCAGTGTTAACCACAGGAGATACTAGATGCACAGAGCAGGGTCTGAAGTGCTGAGCAACAACTGCTCAGTTGTATCGAACGAGCCAAAACACTGAAAAGGGTTTAAGTGACCGTGTCCTGCAATCAGTTATGTGTTAGTTTAAAACTGAAGAGTGCTTTACTTCACTAGAAATGAAATATCTTTAAAATAAAGACGTAAATCGATCAAAACAAGATCTTCATTAACATTTGGATATTTCACTGACGACATATTGGAGATCCACTAACGCATTACAGATATTTACTGGTTTTACTCCGGTCATCTCTCCGTCGGCAGTGTTGGAGAGGAGGATGCTGTCTATGCTGCAGGCAATTATGGACAATGACTCCCACCTACTGCACCAAACGGTGATGAGACACAAGAGCACTTTCAGAGCAAGACTCCTCCCACCAAAGTGCACTACACTGCATCAAACCCTACCACTCCTCCCTTAATGGGTGACCACAATGGATCATCTCTGCAACTTAATTTACTTATGTTTTAGTGCAACAATGTCCAGATGCAATATTTTGAACTGCTTCACAGGAGAGGTTTCATATTTATTTATTATCAGAGTCACTGCCTTGCCAGAAAAATGTAACATGTACAGAGGTTGGACAATGAAACTGAAACACCTGGTTAGCACCCGAACATCCCTTTCAGACAGCTTCCTCTTGCGTCCACAGTTAATCCTGTTGGATGTGGTTGGTCTTTCTTGGTGGTGCTGACGTTACCCTGGATACCGTGGCTCTTGATACATCACAAAGACTTGCTGTCTTTGTCACAGTTGCGCCAGCAAGACGTGCAACCAACTTTTGAACTCTGGTATGTCCCCTATAATGTTGTGTGCATTGCAATATTTTGAGCAAAACTGTGCTCTTACCTGCTAATTGAACCTTCATACTCTGCTCTTACTGGTGCAATTAATGAAGATTGGCCACCAGGCTGCTCCAATTTAGCCATGAAACCTCCCACAATTAAATGACAGCTGTTTCAGTTTCAGTGTCCAACCCCTGTATATTTCAAAGTGTTTATTTGTTTATATTATTCTGTTTATGCTTTTACATAAACATGTGCATCTGTAAGAATTGTGATTTCTCCCTGGGATTAAAGTATTCTGACATACGGCACAAGGTGCATCACACACACATGAATAAAATACAACATTAATGATGTACAGTATGATTTATATCGGAAACCTACTGCAACACAGTAAAAGTGTGTGTGTGTTTTTTCAGTACTAATATACACCTGCCACCCAAATCAACATCTCACACCATTTACCGATACTCCAATCCTGCACTCATTCTCCACTCCACTTCCCCTCATGCACAAATCTAATTACCCTGCTGCCAAAAGTGTTTACTGTACCTTGATTGTGTTGAACGAGACACCGCTTCTTTAAAGGGCTCGGCTTCCCTGCTCTGGTTGTTGGCATCAAGCTCAAACAGCAGAGAACGTCCTTCTGGAGGTTCCACATTCTATTAACATATGAGCAGAAGTTTTTACATCTTCAAAAATGTCACGTGTATCACAAACTAGAACCTGATTGAACTCGGTTTCCCAAATCTGAACATTTTTGAGTTTTCCCTGATTGAACACATCTCCTGCAACGCTGAAAGGGCTTGTTAATGAGCTAATTAGTTAAATCAGCAGTATTGGCAGCACATGATCCACTAAACATGCAGGGCAGGGGGTCGTTGTGACCACGTACGGGGAACAAAGAGCTCAGAATGAAAGCTTTCCACCAAATTAATGGAATTCCATCTATTAGGTTTCCTTAACTGTATAAAAGATTTTGGTGCCATAAAGAAGTTTGGTGCCAAAGTTCCACCAACAGACCTTATAAAGTGCGACTGATTCTGTGCTGGTAAGAAGCTGAAAGCTCATGTCCATCGGACCACCACGCACTCTGCACTGGTAGAATTCAGGCTCTCTGTGAGTGAGAGAGTAGAGAACCACCAAGAACGCGTCGCTCTCTGACATCACTCTGAAAAACACCAGCACAAAACACACAGTCAGTGCAATACTGATCCCATTAAAGATGGCAGTGTAGGTCTGCCAGACAGGTGAGGCCAAAAGGCTCATCCTGGAGACGGGCTAAACAGACAGGTGCAGCACTAACCTGTCCTGGATGGAGGAGCTGTACAGGTACCTCAGACACCACGCCCACACCACAGGATTATGAATGTGCGTAACCCCACTGAGCCACCTGTCACAAAAGAGGACGGTAAGTCCACCAGCTTCCAGGAACCTCCCACTCAACTGCTGCACAACTCCCATGAGTGTTTTGGCAACGGAGAGATTAATGGGGATTACAGAGTGAGGAAATCGCACAAAGAAACAAAGAAAAGGTTCAAACTGACAAAAATGGTGTACTCGTAGAGGAGTAACACTCCAAAAAACGCCTTTGTCAGCTTATCTTTAGCTTGGGGAGAGAACAAAAGAGCTTCATAGGAACACAGTGAGAACAATACTGGTTAAGGTATGGACCAGTAAACTGTCGGAAAGGCAAACTCAACTTACCCCCACATTCATCGTGGTTCTTTAATATTAGACCTTATTGGTCAACCATTCTCGGTTTTCCTGAAGATTCGGACGTTCTCCAGTGTTTTCTTACCAGGGATTAGTTCGGTTCACAGTGTAAAACATACAAGATCCTTAAGAAACCTTTGCATAGTATTTCATCTGAAACTGTGGAGGAACCGCGTAACTTAACTGAGTTTACTGCACTACCAACATGCTCCCGTCTGTGTCGTGAATCACAGTGTATAGCATTGGACAAATATTAAAGAGACTAGCTTTGTGTTCACTAATAGCATCGCAAAAGCAGCGTTCACCACAACCCCAATACCAATGAGGTCGCAAACCTATATTCTCAACCTATATTCAATTGAATTCACGACAAAAACGAGATTTTTAATGTTCAAACAGATAAACTTGTTTTATGCAAATAATTTTTCCGTCTGAACATTAAATGTCCCGTCTTTGTGGTGAATTCAGTTGAAAACAGGTTGAAAAGGATTTGAAAACCACAAATAAAACCAGAATACGATGGTTTACACAACGTTGTTGTGTATGAAAAATCATGTGCGGATATATTTTATACAATCTATGATAAACAATATACGAGAAACAAAAAATACAATGTGGGAAAAAAAACAACCCATGAAATCCTTCTGTCTTCTTTACTATATTTATACATATGGAAATGGGGACGGAGGGGAGCAGAATAGAGGAGCAGAGCAGAGTGAGCAGAAAAAAAGGCTGAAACAGAACAAACTCAATATAAACAAGATCATCTCAACCCATATCTCACTCAGTTTACATCTAATATCGAGATAATTATCAATATAATCACCCAGTCCTGTTGAATAAAAGTACAGGGGTTGGACAATGAAACAAACACCTGGTTTTAGACCACAATAATTGATTAGTTTGGTGAACTAGAGCCTCCTTTTGCGGCCAAAACAGCGTCAATTCATCTTGGAAATGACATTTTTTGGATACAATCCGGGTTAGCACCCTAACATCCCTTTCAGACAGCTTCCTCTTGCGTCCACAGTTAATCCTGTTGGATGTGGTTGGTCCTTCTTGGTGGTGCTGACATTACCCTGGATACCGTGGCCCTTGATACGTCACAAAGACTTGCTGTCTTGTTATAGATGCGCCAGCAAGACGTGCACCAATAATTTGACCTCTTTTGAACTCTGGTATGTCCCCCATAATGTTGTGTGCTTTGCAATATTTTGAGCAGAACTGTGCTCTTACCTGCTAAATGAACCTTCACACTCTGCTCTTACTGGTGCAATTAATGAAGGTTGGCCACCAGGCTGCTCCAATTTAGCCGTGAAACCTCCCACACTACAATGACAGCTGTTTCAGTTTCATTGTCCAACCCCTGTATATTAAGATGTACGATACCAATATAATTTAGTATAATCATTTTTTATCAATAAGTCTGAATTCTCACCCAATGCGAAAAAATAAAAGAATAAGTGACAAGTACACTCTCAACAGGTGATCACGCCTTCCTCAGTTAATATCTCATATCCTGAAGCTACTTACACTCCTACAAGTGGTAGAGTGAAACTCTTGGGGTCAGACTCCAGTATAAGGAGCAGTTTCCGGGTCTGGTCCATAGTCAGGAATCTAGACAAGCAGGCAGACAGACAGATGAAGGTATTATATTAAAAAACAACACATTCATTTAATATTTGTTAAAAGTCGTTACTTTCAGCATTTAAAAAGTCTCACCCTCGTTTCCTTCCTACAGAATGCAGAGGCTGGGCAATACTGACAGGGCTGCTCAGGTTCCTGGCCAGTGCAGTGGGGATAATGGGCACAGCCCGCACAGGAACAGCCTCCAGCGAGTTGGCGAGGGTCACGCCTGCCCAGTTGAGCCCGAAGCTCAGCCGGTCCATGTTCTCCAAGCAACGGAGACGAACCCGCAGGCTCAGAAGCTTGGAGAGTTCCAGGGCTTCTCTGCTGCTGCAGCAATGCTGGAGCATCTGGCAAAGGAAGAGAAGAGACTTCAGCCATTACACACATGGAGACTCAGATCATTTGGTTCCTCCTAATATACATAACAAAACCCCTACTGTCCAATCAGAGCCCTAGAACTCCTAGACCTCATTAACCAGGCGTTTTAATACAAACGTACAAAAGGTCAACTTTAATCAGATCACCACCTTCCAAAGTGATCGAGGCGCAGATTTATAGGGCAGAACCTTTAGTGTGAACAGCAGTCTAGATGGTTATTCACAGCCCCCACGTCGACACACTAAATACAGAACAATCCTGGATGAAAAGCCAGACTTCAAATTGGGGCAGAGATTCACCTTCCTGCAGGACAACGACCCTGAACATACAGCCGGAACTACGATGGAAAGGTTTAGATCAAAGCATATTCATATTCAGCATATATATGTGTGTGTGTGTGTGTGTGTGTGTGTGTGTGTGTGTGTGTGTGTGTGTGTGTGTGTGTGTGACATAAAAAAGGTATGAATACATTTTCAAGGTTATATAAGAACAGTTGTGTCATCATCACTAACAAGGACGACTGGAGCAGATCCAGGCATATTCGAATGGATCGGGAATCAGATTTCAGTCCAGATTCCGGGTCGTCACGGCCATTAACCGACATAATTCCCAGCAACAGCAGCTGTGTGGACGTCTTCTTCTCAGAGGACGAAGAGAAGAGTTTAGACTCTGCATGAGGAACATGACTGGTATAGAGTCAACCAATGAGAACACACTGCAGAAAACCAAACCGCAGCGCATTCAGTACTCTATCATACGGTCAGTATGAACGGTCAGGGAGTCAGTCAGGCTGGGTTCTCTGATATTAATCAGATAATAAAACAGTCATTTTAAGATACGAGTCCAGAATGTCTCACTATATAAATGGTTACAAAATCACACTGATGTTACTTCAGTATTGTGCACAAACGTCAAGATCAGATCCGACTGGTATCGGCAAAGCCTGGGTGATGAGGACGAAAGAATTCTTCCGGCTGTTCCCTTTAGGGGTCGCCACAGCGGACCATCTGCCTTCATCTTGCCCTATCCCCTGCCTCCTCTACTGTTACACCAACCATCTCTATGTCCACCTTCACTACATCCATAAACTTTCTCTGAGGTCTTCCTCTTCTCCTTCTGCCCGGCAGCTCCATCTCCAACATTCTTTGGTGATAAACAATACAGTGTATGATGTGAACGATATAAAGCGAAAAAATTAGGACATCTCTTTATCCATCCATCCATCCCTTTATCCATCCATTCATCCCTTTATCCATCCATCCATCCCTTTATCCATCCATCCATTCATCCCTTTATCCATCCATCCCTTTATCTGGGGCCGGATACCTTTATCTATTTGCTATAATTTAAACAAATTGAAATTTGATCTTAGCTTCTTCTTTATTTAAGTATTACACCCCTTCATAGTGTGGGAGGGGCATAATAGAGTGTGAATGGGGGGCAAAAGGAAGAAGAATAGAGGAAGAGCACAGGGCAGGGGGTGAAGCAGAGCAAGCAGTAATATAATAAACATATATGACAAAGAAAGAAAAGGTGTGACTTCTCCATAACCAGTAAAAAGACACACAAACCAGTACCAGTACCAGTGTAGGAGACCATTTACTGTACATATAAAACAAGACCTTTAATAAGAAGGACCATTATGTTCCTATTGCCTTTCAAACAGTAATTGCCTCCCCCTGAGACAAGACCACTCCACAACCAGGGCAGCTGTTCCTGACAGGTTGTAACTGCCAGGTGGAGGCTGACTACTGCTAAAATATCCACCGTCATCCCAGCAACAGGAGGGGCAGTTTTTCAACCTGCGCACCACTCGCCCACACCGGAATACAAACTCAAACATTCGAACGGTGTCTGTCTGAGTAGAGAAACACGGGGCTTCAGAAGGTATGGACACGCACCTTAAACGAGACGTCAAACTCATCTGCAGAGAACACGGGGCCGTCGCTAACATGCTGGGCTTCAAATAAGCACGGCACAAAAATGTCCCCGGGGAGGAGGGCAGTTGGAGCCTTCCCAGGGCTGCCAGGCTGTTCTCTGCCGGGGTCAAATCGATCCAGGGTTAACGTCACCCCTTCCTCATCTAAAGGGTAATGAAAGAGGTGCTTGTTATACAGGTCAATGACTGCAGACAGACAGACAGACAGGCAGGTCGATGATAATAAACAGAAAAATAAACAAATGTCATTGTGTTTAAACAGGTTCAGAATAACACAGCAGCTTTGAAAAAAAGTCTACTCACCACTGTCCACAGCTAACGTTCCAATAAAGAAACAAGAAAACTGTGGCACTGTACTCTGTCGAGCATGACGGTGAGCCAACCGTAAAGCCTTCTCTAGGAGAAGCAGCCTGGGGTTTCTGAAACAAGTCAAACAGCAGAACGTCGGGATAGAAGCTCAGTGAGTAAACATTAATGTATAGCGCACTTTTCAGAGTTAGTGCTTCACAACAATAAAAATGCAAGTGTGTGTGTGAGAAAGACCGTAAGACAACTAGCTCTGTACACCTTCAAATGCAAAGACAAATATGTCTTAATTTGGTTTTTGAACCCTAACCCTAACTCTTGACTAGAGGACCTCTGTTCTGAATACAGGACTCCTCAGACACCTCAGGCAGCTCCCCGGGAGGAATCCCGAGGCGTTCCCAGGACAGCCGAGAGACATAGTCCCTCCAGCGTGTCCTGGGTCTTCCCCGCGGTCTCCTCCCGGTGGGACATGCCTGGAACCTCCCCAGAATATAGATTTCAGTCCATCCCTGCGCACTGCTTGGCAAGTTGGCACCAGAAAAACCCAACAGACTCCCTTCTTTTAAAGCCAGTAAGCACCCGAGCCTGGAGTCTGGATCAGCTGCAGCCATGTCACAGCTCCATGAGTAAGCCATGTAAACTAGACGTTACATTAACAAGTCGTGAGGATATAAAAGCATGGACGCATCTCTCCTTACACTGAAAGGAAAGCAGTTTCTGGTTTTGTGATCTGTATTTCTCATTTGAAGGTTGTATGCTGCCACTCCAGCCCACTGACGCAACCCAGCTGAGATATTATGAACATCAGTGTCCAAAGCCACACTGACATCCAATAATACCAGAAAAGACACAGCTCCAGCTTCAGCACTCGTTCAGAGATAGTGTAGAATTCTCACTGCTTGCCTCTGTAGAACGCTGCCACCTGAAACTTGTCAAAAGTCAAACTGTCCTCCAACACAACCAGCAGCTGATCTGCAGCCACTTCCTCCAGAATCTTCAGTCTAGAACGTAAACAATCTGTCCATTCAAGCCCAGCTAAACGCAGGGGGTTTACAAATTGACATGAAAATCAAACTCACCTATATAACGAAAGGTGGACGCGGACGAGATCCCCGTTAGGCGTAGGGTCCCAAAGGTGCACTTTAGATTTGGGGAACGTCAGAGGGCCGATCCCTCTCTCTGATGACCTTTAGAATAAAAATCTTATTGTAAACATAAAGATTCGAGACTGTTTATCTTATGATAACGTAATGTAACAACCAGTTACACTGTGCCATGAAGTTCTTACACTGCTAATCCATTCACACTCGCACACATTACTAATAAACTAAGACACAAAGACAATAGATGTAATAAGTACATTTGGTAAATATATATTACTTTGCATTATTATGCAAAGTGCATCATCAGAGCAATGTGGGCATGTACAATACTCACATTGCAGGATATGTACAGAAGTTGGACAATGAAGTTGAAACACCTGGTTTTAGACCACAATAATTTATTAGTATGGTGTTCTAGGGCCTCCTTTTGCGGCCAAAACAGTGTCAATTCGTCTTGGGAAGGACATTTTTTGGATACAATCCGGGTTAGCACCTGAACATCCCTTTCAGACAGCTTCCTCTTGCGTCCACAGTTAATCCTGTTGGATGTGGTTGGTCCTTCTTAGTGGTGCTGACATTACCCTGGATACCGTGGCTCTTGATACATCACAAAGACTTGCTGTATTGGTCACAGTTGCGCCAGCAAAATGTGCACCAACAATTTGTCCTCTTTTGAACTCTGGTGTGTCCCCCATAATGTTGTGTGCATTACAATAGTTTGAGCAGAACTGTGCTCTTACCTGCTAAACGAACCTTCACACTCTGCTCTTACTGGTGTAATTAATGAAGATTGGCCACCAGGCTGCTCCAATTTAGCCATGAAACCTCCCACACTACGATGACAGCTGTTTCAGTTTCATTGTCCAACCCCTGTAATTCCATTATTAAATGTTGCATCTTATTGCAGCTTGATACAAATGTAAAAAATACATTACTCCAATTACCCTTTTACATAAAGGGCATTAATAGTGTCATGATATGTTGGATCACTGACTTCTAGTGAAAATTCTTTCATTTTTTGAAACCACAATATATGTTGCAGAAAAAATATATATACAACAATGTCAGTATTCTCCAACAATGTGCAGCCTTCTGCTGAATTACTGTAAAATAAATAAAAGAACAGTAACCACAGCAGTGATGAATGTGAGTATAGTTCAGTGAAGAATGCAGGAGACATCCGAGAGATATCCGATAATCACATATAATACGTAGATGAATATGTTAGACCCATCTTAGTGCAGGAGTCCTGATCCATCTACACTGTTCTTCTCTTTTGCACACAAATATGGGTTTAAAAAAACAGCCATATTGAAAATTGACTTTTCTGACGACTCCAATAACAAATTCAGCATTCCTAATATAAACGGACCCTTGTCTTCATTTTCTGACTGGGATCCATGGAGGTAAAGGAGAAAATGTGCTGGTAAAGGAGCCAAAACATGGAACATCTGCCTTTACCTCATATTTTGTACAGTGTCTGGTCTGCACACAGCTTCCAACACGTGGGAGGGTAAACCTCGCAGTTTCACCTGAACTCCATTCATTCTTCAGAATCCTGTAAATAAAAATAAACACAGAATTAAGGGATCTTACATCTCAGTTTCCAAAAAAACATGGGGGATCAGGTGGATGGCACATCTCAGACTGTAAACAAAGGAAATGAATGAAATATAAGAATCTAAAATAAGATCAAATGTAACTTTTACTAATTCAAATGTACTTACTAATAATAACATGGAATAATAAAGATTGGATATAAATACTTCATAATAATAAACAACAATAATAGACAGTAGGGTTTAAATTAAAGAGTGAAGATGTTTAAACCTGGTTAAAACTGCCTTAAAAGTTTTTTTTAATCAACAGGAAATTTGATCACGTTCCCTAAAGCGTCTCCAAAACTGGAAGAAATTTGTTTCTGCACATTTCTGAAGCGATGGAAATTCCATCTCCTACTAAAATGATGATGTTTATCTCTCTGCAGGACCTTTCGTGAAAATGATAAGAGTCTCTATTATAATGTAGAAAAAAGAACTGAACAGCTGGAATAAAAAAAGAGTGATTGAATGCTGTCTTTCTGAAATGTGAAGAAAAAATAGATTTAGGCTTTAAAACTGTAGTAAATCGTTTAATTTTAGGGGATTTAGTGAAGGTGGCTCGTTTTTACACTTAGGACACAGAATGTATACAGAACATTAAGAAATGAGGGTTTAAAAATGATAAAGATATATATCACAATAAGTAAAAATAAATAAAAATAATAAAAAATAAAATTATATTAAAAATTATAGTTAATAATTGAATCATTAAAATAAAGTACACATATATAAAAAGATTAACAATAAAAAACATAAAATAAAATACTAAAGTAATATTTTAAACATAAAATAATAATAATAATAATAATAATAATAATAAACTCAATAATCCCTTTAACGATGTGTCTTTTTAATAAACATACACACAGAACGACACTAATGAGGGTGACTTTAAACCCTGACTGAGAGTGACTGGGAGTGAAAAGGGTGAACTGATTTCGTATCACTTTCTGTTAAACTCAGTGTTTGTGTTCAACGTGAGCGAGAGCAGCCAGTTCTACTGGACAGGACAGCAGGTAACAACGGGTCTGAACAAGTGGAACAAACTCAAACCTAGAGAAAATAAACCGGATTAACCGCGAACAAACCAGGTTATACCCGAACAAACCGGATTAACCCCGAATAAAGCGGAATACAGAGTGGTCAGCTCACCGGACTGCGCTCTGTCCGGGGGAAAGGCCTCCATGGGCTGAAGATCAGATCGGATCGGTCTGTTTGCGGGCTGTATGTCCGCGGATCGGTCGGTTTGTAGGCTGTAGGTCCGTGGATCGGTCTGTTTGTAGGCTGTAGGTCCGTGGATCGGTCAGTAGGTCCGCGGATCGGTCTGTTCGTAGGCTGTACGTCCGCGGATCGGCTCTCTGTCACCAAAACAAACGGTCACCGCCTCGAAGAAAATCAATTATGGCGCTGTTTCTAAGAGCCAGTGGCGGGGCATTCCGATCAGCCAATCGGAGACAGGCAGCGCAGCCCCGCCCACACTCGAATGACGCCTCGGATTCAGGAAGTGTTAAAGTCTGAGCTGCTGCTCAATGTAGTTACTCCGAGTAGAGCTGGGCGATACCGGGAATTTTGGTACCAAAACCGCTCCCCTCACTACACATCTTTTCTAGTTCCTTCGTTCTTTTTCTTTTTTTTATTGTATTGTTTTAGGAAAAATAAAATATAAGGATTTTTCTTCCTTTCAGTGCAAATCTGTGTCTTAAATAAATAGAGTCTAAAATATCACTCAACACAACTTCAAACACAATCTCCTGAGGAAGAGACAAACCACAATACAACAAAATTAACACACCACAACAAACACTGTAAACAGTTTCACACTTATTCTGTTTTTAAAGTCGAACAAAACAATCAAACAGAGAGTCTCTGAGTGGAGGCTCTGGGTCTGAGGGAAGGGGGGATGACTCTCCGTTTCTGCAGCTCCGCGTTTTCTGCTGCGTGCTTTTTCATCTGCTAGTAGAGGTTTGTTGTGTTTCCACTCTGTTTAACAGCCCTGTTGTAAACTATACAGCTGCTGTCGTTTCGTTTTCTGCTATAAAATTAAGCCGAACGGCGCTTCTCTTCCTCTCAGACACTTCAGCGCTCCGGCGGCTTCTCTCTCTCTCTCTCTGTACTGTGACGTGTCGACTCGAGGAGACCGCTGATTGGCGGGCCAGGCCGAGTGGGCGGGCCCTGGCTAAGCCTACCTGCATGGCCGATTGGCTGGCGCCGATGAGCCACGTGACGTGAAACAATAAAACGCGAGCGTTGGCGGGGCAGTGTGCGCGGTGCTCTTACATTGTGAGACCCAGAGCATCGCTGCACTTACACACTCAGCGGAGACTGCACAACGCGCCTGCACAGCAGTCAGTAAGTGCGGGAGAGGAAGAAAGCTTGGTATTGATCTTTTTACACGTGTATTGATCAAAATCAGTTCCAGCGTTGCTATCGATATTATCGATATTTGGATCGATCCGCCCACCTCTAACTCCATAAGAGCACATACAAACATTGTATTAGTAAGAGTATTATTAGTAGTATTAGTATTAGTAGTAAATGTAGTGACAGATGTACTAATATATGTAGTAATAATAGTGATAGAGGTACTAATAGTAGTAAATTTAGTGATAATAGAGTACTAATAAGAGTAGTAATAGTGGTAAATGTGATAGTAGATGTAGTTATATCAGTAGTAATAATAGTAAATGTAGTGATAGTAGATGTACCACTGAGTAGTAATAGTAGAAATACTAATAAGAGTTTTAATAGTAGTAAATGTATTGAAAATAGAAGTACTAATATCAGTAGTAATAGTAAATGTAGTGATAGAAGTACTAATATCAGTAGTAAATGTAGTGATAGAGGTAGTAATATCAGTAGCAACAGTAGTAAATGTAGTGATAGAGGTAGTAATAACAGTGGTAATGGTAAATGTAGTGATAGAGGTTGTAATATCAGTAGTAACAGTAGTGATAGAGGTAGTAATATCAGTGGTAATAGTAGTAAATATAGTGATAGAGGTAGTAATATCAGTAGTAACAGTAGTAAATGTAATGATAGAGGTAGTAATATCAGTAGTAATAGTAGTGATAGAGGTAGTAATATCAGTGGTAATAGTAGTAAATGTAGTGATAGCGGTAGTAATATCAGTAGTAATAGTAGTAAATGTGATAGAGGTAGTAATATCAGTAGTAATAGTAAAGGTAGTGATAGAGGTAGTAATATCAGTAGTAATAGTAAAGGTAGTGATAGAGGTAGTAATATCAGTAGTAAATATAATGGTAGAGGTAGTAATATCAGTAGTAATAGTAGTAAATGTGATAGCGGTAGTAATAGTAATAAATGTGATAGAGGTAGTAATATCAGTAGTAATAGTAGTGATAGAGGTCGTAATATCAGTGGTAACAGTAGTAAATGTAGTGATAGAAGTAGTAATATCAGTAGTAATAGTAGTAAATGTAGTGATAGAGGTAGTAATGTCAGCAGCAACAGTATTAAATGTAGTGAAGTGTTCATTAGAGCCCTGTTCTTTCTTTTTTGTGAATAAAGCGTAAATAAGAGCGTTGCGCATGCGCAGTACGGGGCGCCCCGATCCGTTCCCGGAGCAACAGGGAAAATGGCAGCGCTCACCGCCCTCACTCAGGTAATGCAGATTAAAGCAGATCCTTTCCTCTGAGCGCACTGTGCGACTGTTTGCGACGGACACGGAGGACGCTGTGAACGCGCTGGCCAGCCGGGTTGTCCTGTCCGGCCCTGACTGTCCGGCGCTCGCGCTCAGTTAGCCGGACAGCTAACGGTCCGTTAATCCAACAGCGGAGCTAAACGGGCTTAACGGCTAACGGAGCACCAGTACAACTAACCAGTACAGCCCGGACTGAGCCTCACCCAGCCGAACAGGACACCACAGCCGCTACCGCAACCGTTATCACCACAGCCGTTACCAAAACCGTTATCACCACAGCCTTCACTAAGCCGTTTCCATCACTGACTTAACTACAGCCGTTACTACATCCGTTAGCACCACAACCGTTACCACCACAGACTTTACTACAGCCGTTACTACATCCGTTATCACTACAACCGTTACCACCACAACCTTTACTACAGCCGTTACTACATCTGTTATCACCACAGCCGTTACCACCACCGCTTTTAGTACAGCTGTTACTACACGTTACCACCACAGCCGTTATCACCACAGCTTTTACTACAGCTGTTACTACATCCGTTATCACCACAGCCGTTACCAAAACCGTTATCACCACAGCCTTCACTAAGCCGTTACCACCACAGACTTTACTACAGCCGTTACTACATCCGTTATCACCACAACCGTTACAACCACAACCTTTAGTACAGCCGTTACTACATCTGTTATCACCACAGCCGTTATCACCACAGCTTTTACTATAGCTGTTACTACATGTTACCACCACAGCTGTTACCACCACAGCCGTTATCACCACAGCTTTTACCACAGCCGTTATCACCACAGCCGTTATCACCACAGCCGTTACCACCACAGCCTTTACTACAGCCATTATCACCACATCTGTTATCACCACATCTGTTAGCACCACATCTGTTATCACCACATCTGTTATCACCACAGCCGTTATCACCACAGCCATCAACTTAAGTCGTTACTACAGCCGTTATCACCGCAGCCGATACTACATATGTTACCACCACAGCCGTTACCAAAGCCGTTATCACCACATCCATTACTACAGCCATTACTACAGCCGTTACTACAGCCATTACTACAGCCGTTAACACCACAGCCGTTTTCAAACCTGCTCTGTAATTGAGTTGTTGATGTAAACAGAGTTTTTCAGAGATTTGTGTGGTTTGTGAAATGGTGCATTGTTGTGAAACTTGCTGACTCAGATATCTCTACAGTAGGTGTTTATGGAACAGTCATTTACGTTTTCTGATCATCAGTGATAGGGCAGCACAATATATTGTTTCAGCATAGCAGTGTGCTCAGTAGTCACATGACTTGTGCAGTGTCAGATTATATCTTGTTAGAAATTCGGCATACAGGAGTCAGAAGATCTCAATCTGCCTAGTATTGCTATATTTACCAGAACATTGGACATATGAAGTGCATTATTACTCTTATGACATGTTGGATCATTGAAATGTAGTGAAATCTGGGGAAAATTCCTGTATTTTCTAATATTGCCAGTGATCTCACTAGAAAAAATTGAAATGTAAATTTTTTTGTGTGGCCTTTAAAGGTGATTTACCTTTAAAGAGTTTTTGTTAAATTTGATAAAATGTTCTTTATGTCCCACAAACAGTCATACATAAGTTTCTGATGTCATAAAGAAAATGGTCAGTTTCTACTGAGGCCACAGGACAGTAAAAGCCACTAGTCATTTCCCTCGGACTGAATGAAAAGATTAGATTCCATGCCTGTCTGTCTTCCTGCCTTCTTAATGACTCCATCCACATTTGCAAGCTCCAGGCGTGTACTGATTTGTGCATCTGCAGAATCCTTTGCACAATCTCACATAGAAATAAGCTGTGTTTTTGAAGCTTGCACTGCTAATGACAGAAGTAGAAATATCTTGGACCCCAAGAACCCAGTTTAGATGGATACAGTTTACAAAAACCTGTGGAGTACTGGTGTTTGCTAGTTGAAAGCCAGACAGTTTTCCTGTTCAGCAGGTAACAAAATATGCATCCTTGGGATTTCTAAGCTATTGTCCTGAATTATGTAGCCAACGTAGGCTACATAATTCAGCCTACTGTGTGTGGGTGATGGAGGCGTGCTGTATGAGCAGTGAGAAGCTTTTGTTATGAAGTAAGTTGTGTGGCTCACAGCGCCAAAACCCAGGCTCTCATTGTGGCATTGTAGTCTTTTAGTCTATACCGACTTTATTGGGGACAATTGAGATGATTATTTGTGTTTGTATTTCAGAATCTACAAGGGCTGAAAGTAGGGCTGGGCAATATATAGTAAATATTGAAATATCAAGATACTTTGTATAGAAAATGGCCATATCATAATATGGCATCTGTTCTGCAGGTATCTGTGTATAGTTCCAAAGAAGAATGCGAGTTGGTCGTTTGTGTTGAAATGTTTGGTTTGTGGAGGGATGAAAATTTGAACAGTGGTCCTACCTTTTCTGAACACACACTCCTGTGCACTATTGCATGAGGACATGTGCTCATCCACATATTGCTGCTGTCTCAGAGACTATACCAGTACCATTTGCATCACCAGACCTAGCCATGATTGAAATATGTGGAATGCGCTATCAACACTCCACCCCTGCTGCGCAATCTGCAGGAACTGAGTGAGAATATTCAAGCTGCATGGGATGGATGATCACATGATCTCTCCATTAGGAACCTCTACAGCTCCATTCTGAGACATCTGGCTGTAATGAGAGACACTACTTTAATCTTGATCATATCAATCTAAATTTTTCATCATTTATTGTTTCTGGTAACCTTTATCTTCCTTCCCAAAAGCACTGCAATCCCACACTTCCTTTTGGGTGCAACTATTTTCTAGTTCTTTTTTCTTTTTTCTTTTATATGATGAGTCAATATCTACCCCTTAGCAGGAGCGTTTGAAATGTTGTTCACTTCGCCTCTTGTTTTAAAGTTATGACTTACTGTTACACAAAATGAACCAGTGCCTGCTGCTGAAGTCTAAAGGGAATTACATCACATTATTGCTTTTAACTGTAATTTGCATTTTTTTTCTTTGTAGCTGTCAAGCGGGAACCCAATGTTTGAAAATTTTTACAGACAGGTAAGTGATCTCTGTTTTCACTTCCTTCACATGTACTTTGTGTCATTTACTCAGAGGTGCTGAAGAGCTGGATCAGTTCCAGATGTCAGAAACAAGCCCTGGACTATTTTTACTGTTTTCACAGCTGTAACAAACGCAGCTGATTAGGTCTTTAAAGGCTTGATAATTAGCTGATAAGTCTAATGTTTGCTGGAGCAGAGATGAGACAGGCCTGTGCTCTAGGGGCCAGATTCACAAAAGCTTTCCTAAGAAAAAAAATCTGTATTTTCTCACAATTGTTTTAAAGACACTTTGTTGTTTTCTTATTAGTTACTTTTCTAATTTTATGCTGCATTTCACAGCATATAAAAATGTGTCATATCATTTTTTATTGTCCAGTATTCCGTTAAATCCATGCAGTCGAGTAAAACAGAGGAAAAACGAATCAAAACAAACATTCAAACATTTTTTCATCTCGAACATGAGCACATGCCTATTTTTGGTGTCTTTCACTACAGATCTGAGAGGGACAGACTGCAACCCTGCATTAACATATCAGTCTGAGCCTGATCAATTTTCTGTAAAGTCGGGTGTGTTAAAATATGGCTGATAAATCAAAGCTCTGTTATTGATGCTGCAGACCAAACAAATGAGCATCAAGACACCAGCAGAACAGCTCACCTTCTCTGAAGCAGAACACAAAAGCTTATATGACAGGAAACACAGAGGCAATAAAAATGTGGAGGTTAAAGTAGATACAAGTTTGAAGCAACACTGAAAGGCTGTGGAATGATGGCAAGAAATGTACAGTCACTTACGTAGCCATTTTTATACTTTCTGTAGGTGTATTTTAGTCTATTTGTTGCCTAAAACAGCCTCAAACTCCCTCACTAATAAGCACTGGTGTGGAGGTGGAGAAAAGGAAAGGAAATTTGTGAAGGCTTTGAGTTTCTAGCCCCAGTTACGGAGCACCAAAGGAAATAAAAAAGGTCAAACTTGGAATCAAAGGTTCCATTATGTTTAAAAGCCCATAAGACAAGAGTAAATAGATTACACTTGTAGTAAAATATTTAAATTTTTTAAGAATAACATTTTATCTTAACTTTTAAGAAGAATTTTTGTCTTAAGACATGTTTGTGAATCCAGCCCAGACATTGTGGTGTGTTACTAAAACGATAATTTACATATCATAATTATTTAGACACATTCCTTACTAAAGTTACTTAATGACTTAATATTTGGTAAATCAGAAGTCTGATGCATGTTACATTTTAAATGTATAAGATTTAATCTACTGAATTTAATCTAATGAATTAATAAAACATGTTAGAGTAATCTTATTAAGAATTCATTCTGTGAAAATAAGATGAAGTTTTCAGTTTGTCAGTACATATTTATATATCCATTTCTACAGCTGTGCAGTTACATGTATTTTCATAGATTTGTATATACTTTGTTTTTCAAATCCTGCTTAACAGAACGTATGTGTGTTATAACACTCATGTTACACTGTGTAGGGTTACTTTGATACCATCTGTTTATAAGAAGCTGTTGTTTTGAGAAGATGTTTAGTGGTGGTATTGCTTTCTCAGGTGGATCCAGGAAACACAGGGAGAGTAGGTCCCACAGAAGCTGCCTTGTTCTTAAAGAAGTCAGGACTTCCTGACATCACTCTGGGAAAGGTTAGTGAAGGACAAACTGTAGCAGTGAGACGTACATGTGCCTGAATCAATGGAGAAGAACATTGGCTCATAAAACTCCAGTCAAATACATTCTGTAACTTTTTTAATTGATTGTTTTTTTTAATGCTTTGGTTGTTGTTTCCTTCCCCAGATTTGGGACCTAGCTGATCCAGATGGAAAAGGTTTCCTGGACAAACAGGTAGAGCAAAGTGTTCCATCTTGAAGACACTGAGCAAATCTTATATCAGTGATTAACCCTCACAAGTTAGGATTCTTTAGTGGTAACAAAGATGACTTGCATCCTTTACATCTTTCTACAGCTGCTATGTGTCGACATAAAAATACAGAATAGGTTGTACAGTCAGTTAATCCTGGGTTGATACTGAATAATTCATGGTGGAAACGGAATAATTAATAATAGATATTGAATAATTCATAGTAGATGCTGAATAATTCATAAAGGATACTGCATACTTTTTAGTGGATCATGAATAATTCATAGCAGACACTGAATAATTCAAAGCAAATACTGAATAATTCATAGTGGACACTGAGTATGTTATAGTCACTACTGAATAATTTATAGGAGTTACTGAAAAAATGATACTGAATAATAATCTTTAAAGTTTTTAAACTTTAAAACCTTGAAGCGGGTGAGACAGAGTGGTTGTTTTCATTAATCATATAATTGTATACCTCCTTTAAATGGAACAGGGAAATCACAATAACTCAGATTAATAGATGTCTATTATGCATATTTACTGATTATGATGTGTCTGTGTTTATGTCAACAGGGATTTTATGTTGCTCTTCGACTTGTGGCCTGTGCACAAAGTGGTCAGGAAGTCTCTCTTGCAAGTTTAAACCTCACTGTACCCCCTCCTAAATTTGTAAGTCAATATTGTTTTGTATCAGAGGTGTCAGCGTCTGAGTGGCAGTGACTTTACCACTGTAAATATCTGTTTCACAGAAGGACCCGAGCAGCCCTTCTCTAACTGGTGCACCACCAAGTGACAGCCACTGGGCAGTTAGGGTAAGCTTTTTCTAAACACGACTGATTTACTGTTTGAGTTGACTGGTAATAATCCTAACAGGAAAAACAAAACAAGTACTGTTTGATCCTAAGATGCGTGACCTTTTCAGTGTGAAAAGGTGTTGTATTATAGAGGGTGTTCTGTCATTGTGTGTAAATATCAATGTCTGGTATATGTATGTTTTACGTTTCTGTTATACACATGGATTTCTTTCTATGCATGTTCGTGTGAAGATAATAGACACGTTCCATGTGCACTCTTTAGATTAAGCAGAGCCACTGGACCTTTATTCTTCGTGTTTTGATGTTATTGTCTCTGTGTTTTGCAGCCTGAAGAAAAAAGCAAGTTTGATGGTATTTTTGAAAGTCTTGTGCCAGTAAATGGGCTCCTCTCCGGTGAAAAAGTCAAACCAGTGCTTATGAACTCAAAGTTGCCTGTGGATGTTTTAGGAAAGGTAGCCTGACATTCTCTGTTTCTATGTGTTTTTTAACTCTCACGCAAAAACCTTGTATCTACATTTTTGTCGTTCCTCACCTCGTACGTCATACAAAAGGGATGTTTCACTTCCAGACATATGAAGTTCATATCATCTACCGTATTTTCCCGACTATAAGACGCTACTTTTTTCCGCGCTTTAAATCATGCGGCTTATAATGAGGTGCGGTTTTTCTGTGGATTTTTCTTCACCCGCCGGGGGGGCGCTTTAGCAGAAAGTGAAAAAGGTGAGAAGTCAAAGTTGGAAATCACAGAAGAAAGCATTAATTTTCAGTTAGCACATGCAAGCAGCAGTGTAAATCGAGTGTTTAAAGCAGCACTCCGGGCTGAATGGGAGGCTTGGATGACTGACGTCAATAAATCCTTCACAAAAACTGGCTGCATGAGCAGAGCATCATTATCTGATGTCTGTCAGTGGATCCTAACAGCGTGGAGCAGCGTGAAGGAATCTACCCTCACCAATGGGTTCTGAAAGGCTGGACTGCTGTGTGAAGCACAGCTTCAGAGCCAGCTTCACCCCGGGATGACAGCGACACAGAGAGCAACACTGACATCGACACAGAAAGTACCAGTATGTGACGAAGCTCTTCTAAGGCTGTTCAACTCTGACACTGAAGAAGATGAATTCAGTGGTGTCAGTGAGCCGGAGGACGATGAATAAACCAATCAATAACTTTTCTGTTTTGTTTGATCAGAAACTGTTCAGAAACGAATCAGTTCATTTACGTTCAGTTAAACTACGTTATCAGTTCAGTAGATGTCAGCGGCTTTTAGCCCGGTGCGCCTTATATATGTTACTTTACAGTTGTTTTTTTTTTTTTTAACTTTGCGTGTGCGGCTTATATTGAAGTGCGCTCTATAGTCTGGAAAATACGGTAATATGCGGGAGACTCCCAGAACTTCACAGACTTTCTGTAATGTGGCAGTCATTATAGGAAAACGTCATTAAATTTCAAGCTGAAAAATGAACATGGGGTTTGCTCTGCTGTTAAACATGGTGGTGGGTCACTTGAGGTGGAACACACTGTATCCTGTTACAAATCAAATCAAAGTAATTTGTATAGCAGTGAGAAAGCCCAGTTAGCAAGGCAAAAGCAAAACACCCTCAGAGCTGGAGGAAGAAATCTTAGGAGGAACCAGACTCACAAGGGAGGAGCCGTCCTCCTCCTGTCAGACTGCTTATGCATTATTGATAAGGGGACACTGTACCACCACATCTGCTGCTGTTCAGTTGTATTGAAGATTATTGATAATGGTTTGATGATGATCGTAATAGTAACACATCATTTGGGTCTGTAATGTACATTTTACATAGTCAATATAATACCAGTTTTTGAGTGTGTGCATTACAGCTGTCAGTCAACATTGTAGTTAAACATTTCCTGATGAACGGACCAGTAGAAATCCTCTGAAAGGAATAATGCTTCTCCTGTAAAGTTTCAGATTTAGAGTCACAAGGTTTTTGTGTGACAGCTCTGCATATTTACAACTACAAATAGAGTGAATCTAAAGTAAAATATCATGATTTCACCAGGTTTGGGATCTAAGTGATATAGATAAAGATGGACACTTGGACAAGGACGAGTTTGCAGTGGTAAGATGTTTTGAGATTTTGTACACATTCCATGCATGACTCATTTTAATGGCAAGTTTTCTTGATCTCAGTCTCAAAACTGAGCAACTAACCTTGTTTTTCCTCCAGGCCATGCACCTGGTGTATCGTGCCCTGGAGAAAGAGCCAGTTCCCTCTGTCCTGCCCTCCTCCCTCATTCCTCCATCCAAACGGAAGAAATCTGCAGGCTCATTACCTGGCATGGCCCCTGTGCTGCCAGGCAGTCCACCACCACCTAAAGACAGTCTACGCTCCACACCTTCCCATGGCAGCATGAATTCCCTCAACAGTGCTGGGAGCCTCTCCCCGAAGCACACTATTAAATCCACACAGGTATGCAATGTTGGTGTTCTGTCCCCCAAACACACCCTGAGTTCCACAACAATATTTCTGTTCTTTTCTGTATGCAGGAGAAACCCTGCTTTCTCCCTGGCTGGGTACAGAGTTGCTAATTAATTAATAAAACAATATAATAAAAAAGTGTTTTGGGGGGTGTAACAATATGTGTATTCGTGCCACACCGTTACATTTATTTGTACCAAATATTTTGGTATGCACAGTGATAAAAAAAAAGAAAACATGGTATGCAGTAAGCCAGGGCATCCACTGGCTGCTGCACATGGTTTTGGTTCTTTTTCTTGCCTTTATTTATTTTTGATTAGACATTTTACTGGTTGGAAATGACATGCTGGTCTTTCCCAGCTGGTCTTTCCCAGCTTACTGTAAACCATGAAATCATGGTGGATTAGACTAGGTCTTTGTGTTGGTATTGTTAACCAGCTACCTCAGAGAATACTTTACCAACAAAATGAAAGAAACCATGCTTAGTTTTACGCCTAACGTGAGATGGATGGGTGTTGCTTTTCTGTTGTACTGAGTTTGCACAGAAATCTGAAGTCCAGATTTGAACTGAAGCGTGTGAACTGAACTGAACTTTGGTATAGGGTTACACCCATAGTTATCATGAATCATTTTCAGATCAGAACGATTTTTGTTGTGAGTACTGGTTTTGGTGCAGCTCTGTAACACAGCGTGGAGCAGATTAAAGGTCTAATGAATGTGTGTTCTGTGTTTTTTTTAAACATTAGCACTCCGTGAACTGGGTGGTGCCAGCAGCAGACAGACAGCGCTACGATGACATCTTCCTTAAAACAGATGCCGACCTTGACGGCTTTGTCAGCGGACAAGAAGTCAAAGATATCTTCATGCACTCTGGTCTTCCCCAGAATATTCTGGCACATATATGGTGAGCTGTGCACTAATGTGACAGCTATATTTCTGTTGTAGTTAGAGATGGCATTTCAGTGTGGATGGGTATTGGCATTGGGCTGATATCAGCAGGAAAAGCTGGATTGGATATCAGAGAAATAAATAAACCTGATCTGAGCCTGTAACACAAATCTAGCCTGAAATAGCACACACGTCGTTGTGTGTTTCTTCCTGTGGGGAGTAGAATGAGCACGATAGCCTGCTTTTAGAGGCTCATATTAAACATTGTATTTATTCCAAGCAGTTTATTTTGTATTAAAAGCTAGTGTTGCCTTGATCCTGAACTGTGTATTGGGATTGGGACTGTCTGTTTTCAACTCAATACAGTTCCATGTCTTAGATTCAACTACAGCACCATCTGGTGTCCATGGAACTCTATGTAAAGACAATAAAATAAGTAAGAAAGCTGCATATTAAGTGAAGCTTATTAGTCCTCTTCATATCCAAATGACAAATCCAGTTTTTATTTGCTACTCCTTAAATATATTCACAGTTTAAATGACCTGTATTATGTCTTACTTACAGCATGACACTAATTATTATTTTCTTCATCCAGGGCTTTGGCGGACACTCGGCAGATGGGCAAGCTGACCCGAGAGCAGTTTGCATTAGCCATGCATTTCATCCAGCAGAAAGTGAGTAAAGGCCTGGACCCTCCGCAGGCCTTGACTCCAGACATGATCCCACCATCAGAGAGGGGCACTCCTGTAAGTTGTGGCATTGTAAGGAAAACTGTAATTGCAATTACCGTATTTTCCGGACTATAAGCCGCACCCGCAAAGTTTTTAAAAAAGCTGGAAAATAACATATATATATATATATATATATATATATATATATATATATATATATATATATATATATATATGAAGAAAAAGCTGCACCTCATTATAAGCCGCATGGTTTAAAGCGTGTAAAAAAAGTAGCAGCTTATAGTCCAGAAAATACGGTAGTCACATCAGTCTGTCAACTGGGCAAAATGTCTGAGTGTGTTGCAGAGGCATTGCTAGCAGTCAGCATTCTTTCACCAAGAGGTACACAACCCAAAAGTAAACTCTGGGAGCCTTAATATAAGGCAGTGAGGATGCACTTTTATGTCTGCTTGTGTCAAGAACCAGTATCTTATCAGACCACACCTGTAATCCTTTACATACCCGCGTACCAGTTCGGTCTGTACTGGTGTTAAATTCCCATAAACTAAGGTATGAAATGGAAGCATGTATAATAGTCATATTAATTTAAAACATTGTCTTCATTTTCTTGCAGAATCTATCTGGGTACATGACGCCCGTGGGCTCAGAAATGGCAGCTCTGACTGAGATGCGCAGAGTGAGTCCATCTTTTGATTCCCATGTTCTGATTCTTCCACTTTACTGTGTTTCTCAGTCAGGCTTTTTATGCGTACCAGAAAAGAGGAGAACATTAATGCAGGTTGTTGTGAATGTCAGCTGTGAACATTCTCCTAAAGTTGTTTGGAGGTTTACTAGTGGACATGCAGTTCAGGAGCTAAGGTCATGGAGGAAATCTCATCAAATATTTCTCTTTTCCATATTTAACGCTGCTGATGTATTTGCGTACATCAGGCAATAATGTACAAGTTATGGGTATGTAACATTTGCACACAGAAAAAGTACAAAGAAATATGAACAAATGCTTTTGGTGGCCTGTTGGCAGAGGTGACATGCTGAAAAGCATTTGTGAGAGCCCAGTGGGTGCTGTGAATGGTGATGTGCCTTGCCTTCCCAGTGTGTGGAACGTGGAGGTGGAGCCCAAGCACCTTGTGCACTCTCTTCTCCTATCGTGGTGGCTTCCCATGTGTGATCCTGCCCTCCTGTTTGTGTGGCACTGTGGTGTTTTATGCCCTGAGAGAAAAGTGAAAGCTGAACTGCTTGTGTGTGTGTGTGTGTGTATGTGTGTGTGTGTGTGTGTGTGTGTGTGTGTGTTTCGGCATTTTTTAGGATAGTTCCAGCTCTGTGGGATCTGGCGAGTTCACCGGTATCAAGGAATTGGATGACATCAGCCAGGAGATTGCTCAGCTTCAGAGGTATGTTTACGTCCGTTTCAGTTTTCTCTTGTTAAAGCAAAAGCAGAGAGACATGACGTACAAGTGCATGTTCATCATACAAGATTATGTCAGCTAAACTTTAAAGCCTCTGTTTATATTTTCTTTGTGGAGTGCATCTGTTGGATTTAATTTGGGTGGAACTAAGGTCAGATCAGCCAAAGAACCAATCAGACTTGACTAATGTCAATAAGCTTGTTTCCACTAGTTTATCTAAAAGCCCGCAGTGCTCTCTGATCTTATCGGCCTCATGTTTACTTGTTTAAGATTGTTTAAACTCATGTAAGCTGTTCAGAACTCTTTGTGCTAGTGGAAGCTCCTCATTAAGCTTCGTGCTTAAGTGAAAGCTCAGAGCTACCATTAGTTGAAGCTCCATGTGCTAATGAACGCTCAGAGCTAACGTTAATTGAAACTCTGTGTTGGAGCTAATGTTAGTTGAAGCTCTGTGTTCAACATACACTCCTGTGATGTTTGTTATTCACTAAAACAGCGTGAAGATATTCTGTTTTAAACCTTTCCACAAACACTGCTGCACCAATGAGGCTGGTGTTATTCTCCAGCTTAGCTCTTGGAATTAGCTGTTCCACCTTAAATGGTGCAGGACGTGCAGGAGGCAGAGTAACTGTGATCCTGTGTTAAGGTGGAATTTCAGCCTCGTGCTGCGAAATGAGCACACACCAAACCTTTTATGTTTATTACTTTAAAAATAAATGTATTAATATACATCAGTAATAGTAATCTAATATTTTATATGAATAATATATATGTCTAAACAATATATAATTTGTGGACATAGCACTTATTGATTTTATATGTAACATTTCAGTGAAAAGGTAAATATATTTTAGATCATCTGAGTCTGGATCCACTGTATTGGCTCAGGATGTCCCTAATAATTGTTGCTGAGTTTCAGAATTCTCCCTTCACTTCTCTTTCCTGACAGTTTTATATGAAAACTAAACTGCAAATCAGCCTGTTTTGAAATCCTACAGCCTACCACAGTTTAGTACAGGGGTGGGCAACTCCAGTCCTAGAGTGTGTGATTCCTGTTAGAGCAGGGAAATCAGAAAGCTGCACTTCAGGACCACGGTTGCCTACCCTTGGTTTCTCAATTATTGTCCTGAAGTACCACTGCCCTGCTTGGTTCCTGTTGTAACAAACACAGTTCAGCAAAGGCTTTTAGTATTTAGTTTTACAGTAGATTGTTACAGAAAAGCTCACTATAAGGCAGTGCTTCTCAACCCTGGTTCTACAGGCACCCCTGCTCTCCACGTTTTAGCTTCAACTCACCCCATGCATTTCCAAAAAGGCTAGTTAATTAGCTTGACTAGTTAAGTCGGGTGTCTTAAGAGTGCAGAAAGCACTACAATGTGCAGGGTAGGGGTGCCTCCTGGACCAGGGTTCAGAAACACTGTTCTGAAGCACTAATTGAAGAAATGTTCAATGTTTCTCAGCCCTAGTTGTAGAGGCACCCTTGCTTGCACAGTTAGCTTTAACATACCCCATGCACCTCTGAAGGGTTTGTTAAGGAGCTGATTATTTGAATCAGATGTGTTAGGAGCACAGAAAGCACTAAAATGTGCAGGGTAGGGGTGCCTCCAGGACCTGCTATGTCTTATTAATTTATAGTGGCAATAAGAGAAGCAAGGAACACTAATTCAGTGCCTGAAGCTTTGTATTAACTATTCAGTGATGTTTCAGTCTGGCTTTGAGTGTGAACATTGAGTTTTCCTGCCCTCATGAAAAATGCCTTCATGCCTCCTCCTGCCATCAAGTGTTTTTGAGTGTGTTGTTTAGCACATCCTCCTCAAGCCCACAGTGAGTGTGTCCCTTTGAAACTGGTTGCTTTGTAGAGATGTTTGGACATAAACGAAACCGCCGCTAAAATGCCCACATGGACGGTAAAAAGGAAAGGTAAAGCAGAACGCCTGTTCCTGGTGGTGGATGAGTGTTTCCCTCTCACTGCCGAATGTAGCTTCATCTTCACCTCCTCTGCCCACCTCCTTTAACGTGTGTGTTTTATAAAATCTTTTGTTCTCACTACTTACTCTTCATGCTGCCACAGCACACTCGCTTTTACTCACTGGGACACGCTCAGGTAAAGCTCTCTCTGTCTCAGCTCTTTTGGTTTTAGATTCTGTGACGGTGTTTGTGTGGAGGAGGCACATTTGGCCGATTGAATCTCTCTCTGCTCTTTCTGCTCGAGCTGATGAGGTTTGATGAGGTCTTCTCCTGCTTTCTTTTTTTCTGTGCTGTCATGTCTTTTTGTGCCTGTCAGGGAGAAATACACACTGGAGCAGGACATTAGAGAAGCAGAGGAAGCCATTCGACACAAAACTACTGAGGTCCAGGTAAGGAGTTGGCGTATCTGTTTTTTTAAGGGCTGCACCAAATGGATGTAAAATGGGATGTTTGGTAAAGCTGCTGGATATCACAATGATGTGAACTTACTCAGAATCCTGTAGGTACATCCATCCATCCATCCATCCATCCATTTTATATACTGCTTATTCCTGAATAGGGTCACGGGGGAGCCGGTGCCCAGCCGGCAACTCTGAGCGCAAAGGGCAGGAAACAACCCTAGACAGGGCGCTAATTCATCGTAGGGCTCACACACACATTCACACACTAAGGGCCACTTTAGAGTCTCCAATTCACCTACCGCACATGTCTTTGGACTGTGGGAGAAACTGGAGTACCCGGAGGAAACCCACACAAACATGGGGAGAACATGCAAACTCCACACAGTAATAACAACAAAAAAGTACAAAAGTGCCACTCACCGTTGTGCAAAATAAAATGAAAAGCTCTTGAAACTGCATGCTCCATTTTGGTGCACTGGAGTGGCCAGAAGAGGGCACTGATGGACCTTGAACAGAGGGAAGGGAGAGCTACCTTCCTGAGCCACCTCACCAATTACTGCATTCAGACGTTCTTGATTGAAGGTAAAACCTGTAGGAAGGTAGCTCTCCTAAAGCAGGGTCAGTCTAGATGAAGGGAACCTTCTAGCATCAGGATCACTGACTATCAGACAGTCTGCTAAACAGACTCTGTTAAATTGCAAGAAACTCTTTTCTGGTTTCGATCTTTAGGAAATGCAGAATGATCTGGATCGGGAGACATGCAGTCTGCAGGAGCTCGAGGCCCAGAAACAGGATGCTCAGGACCGTCTGGATGAGATGGACCAGCAGAAGGCCAAGCTAGAAGATATGCTTAATGAAGTCCGTCAGAAATGCCAGGAGGAGTCCCAGATGGTAAACTGAACCCTAATGCTATCCTTGGCCAACCTGAAGTTTTAGGGTCCAACATACAAAATACAAGATGATTGATTCTTTTGTTCAAAAATGCATTAATCAGAAATTTAAAGAACAGCTGATCTTAAAAAGTGAGCTTGTGTTTTAATATGAGGCTTGGAGACAAAACACCACTACTTTGTTTAATCTGTATTACATTAGAAAGAGTCACTCTAAACCAGTGGTTCCCTACCACCACTTCAACCCAGGATGGGCTGGTTAGTAGCTGATTAGCTAGATCAGGTGTGTAGGGATCTCGATTAACACGAAAAGACTACTGGTCTTCCAGGACCAGTGTGGGAAACATTGTTAAACAGTTCTATGGGTTTAAGAAAATATTGATACACTTGAGCATCACAACATTACATTTCACAATACTGTGATTCCTATATCATATTTATATCACAATATATTGAATTGTGATCCCTGTATCATGATACGTATTGTATCACCAGATTCTTACCAATACCTATAAATAGTGGTGTCTCCAGGACCAGGGTGGGAACCACTGCATAAATTACTCTCAGAAAATTGTTCAGAAATGATGGTTCTACTTTTTTCAGAATACTTATCGTGTGTGTGTGTGTGTGTGTGTGTGTGTGTGTGTGTGTGTGTGTGTGTGTGTGTGTGTGTGTGTGTGTGTGTGTGTGTGTGTGTGTGTGCGCTCAGATCACCTCTCTGCAGACCCAGATACATTCTCAGGAGTCTGACCTGTTGAACCAAGAAGAGGAGTTAAGTCGAGCCAAAGCGGACCTGAGTCGACTGCAGCAAGAAGAGAGCCAGCTGGAGCAGAGTCTTCAGGCTGGCAAGATCCAGCTGGAGACCATCATCAAGTCCCTCAAGGCCACACAGGATGAGATTAACCAGGTAACTGTAATGACACATTAGGTTGGAAACACCAGAATCACAAAATGCCGCATATTAACAGTTGACCAGTTTTCTAGTCCTGGAAAACTAAATGTGTCCTGGACAAATGTTGTGTTGTCGAGGAAAATTTTTGACTAATTGATAATTTTGGCTCATGGACTCCCGCTGTCCTTACAGTTGGGAAATGTGCTTCACTTTAATTCAGCAGCAAACAGTTTGGAGCTCCATCTGAAAGACATCCTTTACATGTGCATTTGTTGACAAGCTGAGAGATACAGAAACAGCATCTGAATTGAAAGAAGCATGTGGCCTAATGTAGTAGAGATATATTAAGGGATTTTATGCTAATACCACTTGGGTTATGCATCATTACTCCGTCCAAGAAAGAGGTTCTCGTGCAGCTTCACCAAAGTTCCATAGTGCAGTATGGACTGGACTGGGAATGATTGAGATGCCATTTTTCCTGTTACAGTCAGTGTAGCATCCACATGATTCTAAATATTGGCTAACAGTATTTTTTTCATTTTAGTAGATATGAAATGTCAGAAAGAGGCAAGGTTTGACACGTTCTGCCATACCAGCTAGATCATGAATGTCCTGGACAATCCTGGAATATGATTGGCAACAGTGGGAACACTTTACCCTAACTGTCCGGCAAAAAATCATGTATTACAGCATGATTACAAAAAAAGTCTACTTTTAATGGAAGTCAAAAAAAGGTAAAAAGATTTAACTCCAACATATTTTAGAGCATTTTATTTGTCTCATTTAATTTTGATACAATATAATGAACTATTGCCAAAGTAAAAAACTAACAAAACAATGTATTAAGTGACAACAGAATGCTTTTTGATCAACTGAGGTTGAATCAGAGTCTACTGCTGCATGTTTCACTAGTGTACACTAGGGGCTGCTACAATCATTCATACTGCATGTTCAGGTGCGGTACACAACACTGGTTCCAAAGTATACAGTATATATGTTTGTGGTATTTAAAGGTGGAGGAATGTGGTGATATTGTGAAATACCAAGTCACCATAATCAAAATCTGTGGCTTACAACTTTCCACCTGAACCGATAAGCGTGACTGATAAATAGGGCTTGGATGTATTATGTTAGTAATGAAATGATTAGCTGATACTTCAATTAATCATGCAAAATGTTAAGCAATAAAAATGCAACAGTAACAGGATGACTTGTTTTGAAGGCTCGCAGCAAGCTGTCCCAGATCCAGGACAATCAGCATGAAATGAGCAAAAGCATTGAGCAGTACAGCAGCGCTCTAAATGGCACACACGGGGGCAGCATGACCAACCTGGCCGACATGAGCGAGGGCTTCCCTGAGAAGGAGAATGGAGGCTTCGGAGCCATGGTGAGTTTTTGAGCAGTAGATAGTGTTGCAGTTTGGGAGATGTTTTTAATTTGAGTTATAATTTAGACTGAGTGAATTACACTAACGTGGGGCATCTGTCACCTTGGGTGGACTACACAGGTATTAAAGTCATAGCAGATTATGAACAGACTGGCAATCTCACATTTCCACGCTTAGGATTGTTGATCCATAATGAATGGACAAATATCCATTGCACACTAAACGACTAGAGATCACACACTACACATCTTCAACTTGCTGCTGAACTGAACACGCCCCAAATTATGCATGCCTGAGTCCTGTTCCTGGAGTTCCACTGCCCTGCAGGTTTTAGAGTTTCCTCTAATTCCAAAGCACCTGATCCAGATAATGAACTAACTGAGAAGCCCTTGCTGACCCAAACTGGATGTGTTACAGCAGGAAAACACTCAAATAAGCAGGGTAGTGCTACTCCAGGATTTGATTTGAGAACCACTGACCTAGAGGATCAAATATAGAAGTGCAACAGCATGCTGCTGACAGTCGTTATGCAAAAATGCGAAAACATCTTTAAGGGTGTGAGTAAGAAATAACTGGAATATATTGCAGACTATCCTTTGAACTGAGGCAGATGTTGGGTTTGTATAGAAATTCCCATTACACCTTAAACGTTGCTGTCGTATAAGACATGCACTAGCACCAGAGTGAAGCTGCTGCATCATTTAAGGTAGAACGAACACTTGGATATGAACACTTAGCCCACTCTTTGTCCACATGCTGTGTTTACTTTTTGTGCTCCGTTTTCATTGGCTGTTGATGGGACCTGTTCAGACTGAGTCGCTGACCAGTATAGGCTTCTAGATAATGCTCACAGTCAGGTCGGAAACACGTGTGATACGCTCTGACTGGCCTGAAAGCTGATTTAAGCTGGGGATACACTAGATTTTTTCGTCAGTCTGACTGTCAAGTAGTGTATGAGGGGCACAGACTCTGATCTTTGGCCTCTTGATCACCCTTCACGACTGAACAGGCCTCATCAACAGCCAACGAATACAGAGCGTGAAAAGTAAACGCAGGAAGTAGATGTGTTCACGTTTAATTGTACGTTCCACCTAAAACGATGCGGCAGCTTTATTCTGGTGCAAGTATATGTCCATTTAAGGTGGAATGGAAATTAGTTCACAGAGTCACCATGTGCTACATATGACTGTAAGCCTCCAATACTGCTTATATCCCACCCACAACATCAAACACGCATGCTTAACATAACGCGTCAGCGCAAATAGCCACACAATCAATGACCACAGCACACTGCTGCACTCCCATGTTTAATCTGTGTTCAGTTCAGCAGCCTTTGAGTCATGGATTGTATGATCCCCAGTCATTTAGTGTGTGATGGATATTTTTTTTGTCGTAAACAGCATAAGTGCTATGACTTAACGTCTTGTTATGTAACCAAACTTTAAGAGGCCAAGACATCTAAGTCTGTGCCCCTCAGACACCCAGTTCTGTCTCCAACCATCAACTTAGACTGACGGAAAAATCAACACTCGTGTCACCCAGAGAATCATTGCTAAAGGTGTGTAGTGTAATCCCTTCTTAAACTCTATTTGGTGTAGGCACAAATCAATAAAAGTCAATTAAACTGTGGCTTAACACAAGCTGTGATGTCATATGATCTCAGTCACGTGAAGTTTCAAATGACTAATATTGATTAGGGTGGAGCCATATTTAAGCAAGAATATAAAAGAGCTCACACTGGCCTAATTCACACTGCAGTTATTAGATTTTGCATACATTCATGCTGTACATGTAAGAGCAGAAGTCTAGGTCTAGTGTGAAAGTGGCCACTTGAATCAGTGCTTAACAGATGCATATGTTTACTCTTCTGCCTTCAGGAGGACCCCTTCAAAGTGAAGACCAACGTGTTCAACAGCAACTCTCAAGAGATGCACACAGACCCCTTCCAGTCTGAAGACCCTTTCAAATCTGACCCTTTCAAAGGTTGCTTCACATGTTGTCTCTTTCTTTCTCCCTTATCCATCGCTCATCTGCTGCCCCCCACTGCTTCTGTCTTTTTGCATGTTTGATCACATAAGCCCCCAGCCTTGGCTTACCCGCAGGCTACATATCCCTCTGAGCTGGGTGGAAGCCTCTGCGGAACACAAGTGTTGGTGTCTTTACTTGGTTGTGGGATGTTATGTGGCAAGGCTACTAAACCCTCTTTATCTCTGTCCACCTGCCTGTAGGGGATCCTTTCCAGAATGATCCTTTTGCCAAGCAGCCTCCCACAGCTACAGGTATCCACTCTGTCTTAATGCATCACACCATAACCTTTTTAACATGTTTAAACATACAGACAAGAAGCTCTTTAGATCTGACTATGATGATCCTATTCATTTGAGCAATTAAGAGAAAAGCAGGATAAGTTTAAATACAGGACTGGGCAATTAATCGAAAACTAATTGAAACCAACATTCAGAGAATCTAACTGAATTCATCTTTAATAAATCAGTTTTTAATACTTTTCCCACTGTGCCTGTTATATTACTGTGGAACTCCACCCCTTCCAGTCTACGACATGGAGGAGAGCCGAAAGTCTGAGCCAACCGAACAACTTGAACAGTTTATACCAAAGAAACCTGTCGTGCCCATCGATCACTAATATAATCATTTATTATTTGTAATCAATGTAAAATGTGCATATAATCATGATGCTGATTTGCGGTCATGTCTCACAGCACTATTTAAATAAGATGGATTCCTCCAAAAACCTCCCTAACCATGTGTAACCATGTGTTTATTGCATTTTACAGATATTTTTTAAAAGACGTATCTCCAGTTTTCTATGTTTCAAAATGTTTCCAAGGGGTGTCCTGAACATTCACAACTTATGATTTATTAAACTCAGCAAATAAAAGAACATGTTCTCTAAAATACTCAGTACAACTCAATAAAACGTTAAAGGAAAGGCTTGACGGTGGTGGTCCATGGCTGCCCTGGATTGCAGCATCATGTTCAGTTACACTGGCACACTTCTCTCTTTCTAATATGTAACTTTCAGTTCTCCAACTCTCATACTAAATTAGGGTCATTTTGAAAGTGTAAACTCGGGTCATTTTGAAAGTGTAGCATCTAAGTGATGTTGTGTAACTGTTGTGTGAGTGAACTGTTAAAGAGTAGGTTTGTGAGGGTGTAGAAGAGGTATAGTAGGTGCATGGACAGGGTGGATGAGATGCAATGAGTGCAATGACTAAACTCAGTATTTAATTAAATGAATTTCTATCTGTTTGGGTGATTTAGTAGAATGGGGCTTAGCTTTGGCACCTGTACGTGTTTTCCCAATTCTGTTTCTGCTATATTTTTCCTAAACAGAACTAAATTTGGTCTTTCTGATGTAAGATAGGTCAAAGAATTAATCAGTTTGCAATAGGGGTGTCATTTAGCTCGAAACCACTTGTTCATCTAACCCGCATCCTCAGCACACAGCACCCGGCAAAACACAGCAACTGAATTTTTAAATGAATACTTTATATCAGTCAGATCCATGTGGTTCAGAGGTAATATGTGCTAACCGTCACCCTCCCACCACTGGTGGCATTGCATAGGCATTACTTATTCCATACTAATGCTCATGCAGCACACTTCTGTAGTTTTAGCTTTAGTTTTAGTTATTGTATTTAGTATATTTACCGTTTATTATGTTTCTTAGTAAGGCTTGAGTTCTGTGCTCTTTCTGCTCTTGTTTTCATTGCGTTGCTGTGATATGTGACTGCGATATTGATCTATCTCTCAAGAAAGTTCCTGTGAAGGTTAAATATTTATAATAAATAAATTATAAAAATAATAAAGGACATTCAGTTTTTTTATGTCAAGTATTTTAAACAACTTATTATTGTAAATATCCTTGTTAATCTATTCTTTACAAATTTATCTTAATTTAACTCCATTCAGGATATCCTGAAAATAACATATGAGATGTGTAACATATGAGATGTGTAACATATGAGATGTGTAACATATGAGATGTGTAAATACTTATAATAAATGTCTGTCAGAACATTGTTGCTAAATTAGCTTAAACTTTAATGGTTAGAAAAGGAAATTCTGAATGACATGGTTTTAATAATGATTCTAAAATGTTGCTTTTGTGAGAAAGTTTATAAAAAATCAATATCAAAACAGAATTAAAGTTGTGTAAGGGGGCAAAAAAATAACAGCTTGTTGATGAACATAAGAATGAAGAATGATTCTGTATCTGCAGATCCATTCGGGGGTGATCCCTTTAAAGAGACCGACCCATTCAAGACCACTTCAGAAGACTTCTTCAAGAGGCCAGCCAAAGCCGACCCCTTCACCAGCTCTGATCCTTTCAGTAAAAGTGCTACTCTCCCAGCTAAGGTAAAGAATCAGCCAGAACATTGACAAAATTCACTTTTCTGCACAGTTTAACCGTTAACCGTCTCTTATCTGCTCTCTACTTTGCAGCCTCATCACTTTTCAAGCAATGACCCATTTGCCTCTACCAGTCCTAAACCGAAAGGCGCAGGTACTTGTTCCTCTACTGCTGAGTCATCTCAAGCCTAGTACCTGCCCTCTCATGGGTTCCACACTGTGACAACACATTTCCTCACTCTCCAAATACCGTTTACACAGTCCCACCTCAGGCCCTAGATCAGTGAAATGGCAAGGGCAATGTCTCATTGTCTCTCTGTTCACTGAGTTGCACGATGTAAGCGGGGGCTGTTTTCACACCTTATGCCCCAAGGTGATTTCTAGGCCAGTGGAGGCCTCGGAGAAGGTGACAAGTGTTTCAAGAAGTGAGAGGAAGCTGTTAAGTCAGTTTCCATGTTCATGAGTCCTGACTGTCCACGCTGCCAGTCTGAAAAGATGGGACGTTGTATCGAACATGTTCTAGTGCAGGCTGTTTTTTTGTTTTTCATTCTAGTTTGATGCCAGGAAGTCTTTTTTTTTCCTAGTAGTGGGTTAGAAAAAAAAAATCTAAGAAATAACTTTGAAGATGTCTTCAGTGTCTTTGAATATTGCTTGAAGGAGGGCAGCAGGTTTTTTTTGTATTTTTTTTTGTCAGTGATGCAACTGTGAGTTTCCACAACCTGTTTCTGTCACACAAACATTTAAAAATAAGTTAAATATAAGAAACAAAGTAATAATCTCTTGCAGTGATAAACCTCCCGATAGTATAATATATAATAAATATACAGCTTAAAAGTTTATATCTTAATTTCCTTGAGGGAATCCTCCCAAAGGGATCAATAAAGCTCTACCTGTCTATATTAACATCAGACAAGGCAGGAACACACAGTCATACTCACCCTCACACCTTGGTCAGTTGCTACCATATGCATTTTTGGGAGGTGGGAGGAAACCAGAGTACCCAGAGGAAACCCTCCTGGACACGGGGAGAGCACAGCAAACTCCTCGGGAAAGTGTGAGGAATGAACCCACGACCCCAGGTCCCTGGAGCTGTCTGATACACGCACTGCCTTCGGCACTATATATGATATATGATGATGATGATGATATGTAAAAACTAAACACACACACACACAGACACACACATTTCCATATGTTTAAATATGATAAAGAATGTCAAAGATGTTATTAGGGTTTTTCACATGACTGTTTATAGGAAACCGTGCTAATCATTATGTGCAGAATTATTATCATTTTTGATATTCTATATAAGATATTCAAGATAAGACAGCTTTACAGTGTCTCACACTTGTTTTTGCTTGCAGACCCCTTTGGGACTCTAGACCCTTTTGGAAGCAGCTCCTTTGGCAGCAACAGTGGCTTTGCTGACTTCAGCCAGATGTCAAAGGTAGGAAGACCATTTCTTAAGCATCTTATTGTCTGTATTTGTCAGCCATAACATTAGCAACACTAACAGGTGAAGTGAAAAACATTGTTTATCTCAGTGGCTGTCAAGTTAATGTGTTGAAGCGGGAACCGTGGACACTTATAAGATTCTAAGACATTTTGATCCAAACTGGTGTTCTAGACAAATAGGTCATGGGCACACCAGGGTCAGTGAGGTTCATGAAGGGCCCCCATGATCTGCTATAATGTTATTCTTGAGGCCAGACACCATCAGAGCTGCTGTGGTAACATGAGGGGGACCTATTCACTTTTGGACAGATGTTGCTAATGATATGGCTGATTGCTGCATGTTTTTTGTTTTGTTATATTTATACAGTCTAATTTTTTTTTTTCTTTTTCAAATTGGTGCAGAAGTATTGGATAATGCCTGACTATTACCTGCATGATGCTCTAAATGTTTGTCTCTTAAGTTGCTGAATTAGCAATTCCTGAGCATGAATTGTTGGCCTGCATCTGTGACTGCTTGTGGAGTTGACCTCCTGTTTTCTCTCTGTGATTCAACACAGCCAGCCTTTGTAGACGACCTCTTCAGCCGAAAGCAGGACACTCCAGCACTCCCGCCCAAGAAGACCATCCCACCACGGCCCAAACCGCCCAGTGGTAGGTTTGAAAGTTAGTGACGAAACTAACACTGCAAACTATGCTGCTTTTACAACATCCACTGAGGGAGAGTGTGGCCTGACACTTGGTTCATGGTTAAATAGGTTCGAGCAGAATGTGGTTTAGATCACCGACAGCATTCAGACAGATATTTCTCCAAACTCACTCAGAAGACCTGAAGTTTTATCATACCATGATAAGTGTTAATGGCATGCACACAAAAACTGTAAACAGTAAACAGTTACCTTTGTTAGAAATGTGCAGTATAAAATAATTTATACTTACATTTTATTTCAAAATTAACTTTGTTCAAAGTCAATTTTGACCAATTCTGACCATAACATGGCTAATGATGTTTAATGAGGTGGAGAAATTTGACTGGACAGCTTGTCTGATTTAAACGAACTTTGAGTAATTGTTTAACATCAGTTTAACAAATAGCTGCAAACTTGGACTGTTAAGTGAATCCAATCAGACGGCTTGTTTATTATTCAGCTTCATCAGAGCCAATGTCTCACACTTTTAAAATAAAGTCTAAATGGTTCTGGGCGTAAGCATAGCAGGATTACCATCTTGCTCTTCACCCGCGATACCAGCCATGTTTACATCTGTAAATTAAACAGCTAACATCTCAGAGTTTGTAAAAGGTGTGGAGGAGTGGATCGGGGCCAAATTTGGTAAAGTGCACTAAACTTGAATGCATTAAATTTTCCAGATTAATCTAATGGGTTAATGTGTTGACGGCACTAATTTACACCTATCAAACCAAACGTCTTAGTAGTGTTAGATGGCACTGTCTTCCAGTTCACACCCAGTGCGATGCTGACTGGCACAGGCATCTGTTAGCCATTGTAGTGGAGCTGTGAACCCAGCGCTTTCCTCTGAGGAAGTGGGTGGCTTCACATGTAGGAGGCATGTGCTTCACCCTCCAAGTGTCGGGAGCATCCAGTGTGATAGGCTTGTACCTGTTCACCTGGTGCAAAATGTATGGGTAAACATATGCTGTAGTGGCATCCAAATGTTTGGGCACCGCTGTTCAAAATGAGTGTTACTGTGATGAAATGACCTCCAAAAGGCATAAAGTTGAAGATGAACAACACATTTTAGCAACAATTTAAGCAATAAGTGTATTGTGTGTTTTGGTTTTGTAGAATTTGAGTGACAAATGGAAAGGAAAAACTTGCAAAAATATGGGAACCCTGGTAGATGTGAGCACTCAGATAACTTAATTAGCCTGTTTGGGTTATGGCTTGTTCACGATCGTTGTTTGAAAAGATCAGGTGATGCACATTTCAAAGCTTTCTAAATACCCAGACTCCTTTAACCATGTCCCAAAAAACAGCAGCCATGGGTTCTTCTAAACAGCTGCCTAGCATTCTGAAAATGAAAATGTTTGAGGCCCACAAAGCAGTAGAAGGCTATAAGAGGATAGCAGAGCTTCTCTGGTTTACCATTTCCTCCGTTTGAAATGTAATTAAGAAATGGCAGTTAACAGGAACAGTGGAGGTCAAGATAAGGTCTGGAAGATCGAGAAAAATGTCAGACAGCTGCTCATAGGATTGCTAGTAAGAAAATCTATTTGTACATGATGCTGTATGTTGTGCCCTGCTCTCCCTCAAACCCTGAAACTCTGACGCTCCTTTCTATAAATTCACAAATAAAGAAACTGTAGTGAACTGTAGAAATCTGCCTACACGTTCACACACACTTTAAGTGTGCACCAGGGTCACACAGGAGAGGTTAAGAAACACTCACGATTGACCACACTGATATCAGTCACTTTTGCGTTCTTTATGGAGGAAAACAGGAAGTGAGGTTTAGAGCAGTGTAGGTTTTAGATGTTTTTTTTAGGTTAGATTCTGTTGATTTCTGTGGTGGTTTGAGTTTAAAGATGGCGTGATAAATGCAGAACCTCTTCCAATTATTCTCAGTGTGGAAGAAAATAATTGTTGTAGTTTTCATTGTAGAATCAGTGCTTCTCACTCCGAGAGCAAAGCTTCCTAGAAACTGGAGAAGATTGTTGTGGTGTTGTAGAGGTGTTTTAATACGAGGTTAGAAGGGAGGTTTAGTTGGTATATTAAGGGGAGGGGGGGGGCACAGCAGCATCTCAGTTGCTTCAATCATCTGCGGTTAGCCTGCACTGCCAGCATCGTGTGCTGATCTCCACACCCTTCCCCACTTCCTCTGTGTGTTGGTGTGTGTTTTTACTCACACACTTTGGTGAACAGGATGACTTGAGTGCCACACATTAACACAGCTCTTTTTTACACTGAGTGCCCAACTAATGCTTTCTTGGAACTGTCTGAAGAAAGACATTTGGCTTCAAAGTACATGAGTTATCACTAGGTTTAGTTTTGCAGGTGTCGGGAGTCAGCTCGACTTTCAGAAGGACTTAAAGGTATCCGACATTGTATCAAATGAAGCTTTTATCACAGGTGATGCTCTTTAAAATGATTCTTTGAGGGATGTCACAGAAAAAACACTTATTTTAGAACTGATGTAAGAATGTAAAGAACCTATTGAAGATTTTGCAATGCACCACTGGAATGATCTCACTCCCTCAGAATGGGATCATTGTGTCTACTTCTGTACGTAACTCAATAAATATTACCCATTTCAATGTAATTTTTTACTCATTTATTGTTCCTGGTACCCTTTATCTTCCTTCCCAATAGCACTGCAATCCCACATTTCCTTCTGGGTGCAACTATGTGTGTAAAAGTTTTTTGGTTCATATATAATTTTATAAATATAAATAGTATATATTTATATTTATAATATAAATAATATATAGATATATTATAAATATATATATGTTTCCAAGCCTACAGGCCTGGAAGATTTGCAGATTCACACTTCAGTTCACGTCTATACAGCAATGCTCCAAAATCCAATAGAAAGACTCCACGAGACAGTTACTTTAAAAAAAATCAGGAAAAACACTTTTTAATACTTTTAATGCGTTTTTTTATCAGTGAATGACTAATATTCCAATACAGTTGTTCACATAATGTGTATCCTATGTGGTTCGCCAATCATTATATTTATACACAGTTATTTATACACATATACAGTTGCTTTATGGAAAAAGATTGTATGTAATATTGTGAGTTCACATATTTTGAAGGTGACTGACAACCCAAGTGTTGGCTTTAGAGCCAATTTGCATCCCTGTTCAGGTTATATTTTTGTGTCACTTACTTCTGCATTTTTATCTTTTTGGTAACCCCAGAGCAGTTTCAGCAGCATACCTGAAAAAAGCCGAAGCTGTTCTGAACGTTCCTATTAAGGCACTACTCTGCACCTTTTGTTACGGCTCTGAATGAAGAATTGATAAGCTGTGCTTGTTTTTGCTGGCTTTGACCTGTCAGGGTGGAGCTCTGCATTGTGGTTTGCTATTCCGTTTACTGAAAGAGAGAAACTGATTGCTGGTCTGGTATAAATAACAGCCCAATTGACACTGCGGTTAACACCTTTAGAGGAACCAGCAACCAGTTTAAAGTTCTCACGAGCGAGACTATGCCAATCGTTGCAGGCCAGAAAAAAGTGTTACGTGTAAGCATTTTTGGTCCATCTTTTTTTGTCTCTCATATGTAGCCAGCATGTATTTTTCAACCCCCCCCTCCCTCCCCCCTTTCTGTAGCTTTAACCTTTATACAAACCCATATTCCAGAAAGCGTGGGACGATAAGATTAGGCTGTGTGTAGCATTGGGTGGCAATGGTGCACCACACAAATGTAACTGAAAGAGCTGTGGTTTCTTGGTTGATTTGGGACAAAGGTGGGGGTTAGTCACAACATGATTGGCATCCTACACCTTCAGACAGGTGATTGGCACATTTTTATGTGGCTAGATGATCATATTGGCAATATTGCAGAACACATTGTCTTGCATTCAGGGCCAGTGGAAGAGGACGTCACCCTGCGCTCATGACTAAAAGCAAGCTTGCATCTAGAACAGGGTGTGGTAGGGTTTTTTACACTGTGAGAAAGGAAATGTGAGCAGTGTGGGACAGCATGATCATGGTTGCATTTATAATTTGTGATTATGAAATTTTTCCTCATTAAAACAAAAACAAAAACGAATCCCAAATTCATCAAAACCACTTCTTTATTTCTGACCTCTTTCAGGTAAAAGCACCCCGACTAACATGTCTGGATCAGCGGACTCGTCCAAGTCAAGCGATCCCTTCCAGCCCTTCGGATCCGATGCCAGCGACCCGTTTCAGAGTAAAAAGGGGGTCGGGGACCCGTTTAGTGGCAAAGATCCTTTTGCACCGTCTGCTTCAAGTAAAGCCTCTAAAGACTCTTCCTTGGGTTTTGCAGACTTCAGCTCTGTAAGTTGAGCTTAGTGATACTACTTCTCTTGTCCAGTCCACCTTTTTTTTCTTCTTTTTCTTTTTTTTTTCCTCCCCAAAAATACTCTCTGCTTTTAGTAATCATGAGTGAGATTTTGTGGAGCAGACCGCACCATTGGCTTCTGTACCTCTCCGTCTATGCTGTTGCCTCATGCTGGCTACTCTCCATCTCTACTGCCATTACTATTTGTAATTAACCAACTCCATGGAATTATCAGGAACAATGAAAGGAACGATCTTGAAGCCAGACACGGCTCCAAAGCGACCCATGGTAGATTCTGTGGTTTGTTGTTTATGCTGTTATCTCTTATCTTGCCTTTAATAGGTTTCGCGGAATAAAACGGACCACGTGTCTTGAGGGGTGAAAGCTTAGGTTGTCTGAGGTCCCAGCTTAGCACACTGCTATGCTGCTGTCCTATTAACACGTGATTCATAAGTGATGCCTTTTAGAGCTATGTAATTTTATAAAATCTGAAACGAAGACTGTCCTCGCATTTTGTCAGGACTGTTGGTTGCAAAATTTAGTAAAATACTGTTTCAGAACAAATGATGGACGTACTTATCATAGCTGGTATGGAATGATGGCCAGTTTGTGTCTAGAAAAGATTTCCCCCCCCATTTTTGATGGTTTTTATTTTGCTGCATCATTGGAACACAGCAGCTGTCCTTCACATTGTGTGAAAAAATTAAAATGAATTGATAATTTATTATAGAATTAAACTGGAATTTCATTTATGGAAAATTTTACATTTTATAATAATACAAATTTGGATATTGACCATGCTTAAACAGTGCTGTCCAGCTGCACGTTTCATTACAGAGAGTGTAATTAGTGCTCGTTTGAATCACTCCGCTCATTCACTCACTGTATGGGAGACTATTTGAATAGCAGGTTTTAAAATCTGTCTCTACTGATGTTTCACTGATGTATATTTTGTCTGCGTGTCCGAAAAGGTGACTATAATATTTTGACCATATTGCGCACCCTTTGTGTGTCCTAACTTTTTCCTCACAAGACAATCGTTTCATCACTATTTTCTCAATATAGTTAAAATGAAGATCAAATGTCCACGTTTTAAAAAAGACAAAGGTGTTTTTCATTTGATTTGTTTGAAAGACTTCCTCCATTATTAAGCATGGTTTTACCAAACTAAATGTACAGTCATGTGAAATTCAGTTCTTTACAGACATTTGAACAAACATAAACTATTAGAACAGATTTAAAAATAAAATACATTTAACTAAAACAAATCTGGATTGTCAGACACAATGGTATCAAACTTTCCTAGTGAAAATGAAACCATTGTCCCTGACAGTCTCAGTTGTCTAAATTGATAACCCCTTAAATAAGTTGTGATATTTTCACATCAGGCCTTAATTTCTAGTCCTGAGGAGTACGGTACAGTCTCCAATGTTCTGCTGATCAATGACTTTGGAATTCCAATACAAAGACCAACCAACTCCATATTAAAGCCTGTGGATGTAGAAGGGGATGTTGGACGTGTCTCAATACTTTTGTCTGTGTAGTGTAAGCTACTCGTTTATCACTCAGGCATTAAAGTAGCTTCATAGCTTATCTGGATGGTAAACAGCAGTCGATAGATCTCTGAGCCTTGGCTACTGGTGACGTAAATGGTGCCAAACATCCAACTCCACATTTTCCATTTGGTCAGTATCTGGAAAAAGTGTGACAACATGCTGGAAAAAAGCCCTTTGGCTTCTTCAAACTGTTCGGACGTCCTTTTGTAGAAAAACGGAAATTGAGCTTTAACGGAGAAGCCACACTAGCATTTCCTTTGATGACCTATTGTAGCAGCTAATAACTATTTGTGGAACCTTGCGTGGCTCATTATCTCGCCCTCCAAGCGGTCAAGTATGTCAGAGTCTTCTAGACACAAACTGTCTCTCGATCTGTATCTGATGGTCTTCTGAGAGGTCTCATGATTTGACTGTGGAGTCTTTGGGGACATCTTCTGTATGCGTTTAGTTAAGTCTTAATTGAGTTGCTGATGCTAACAATAGATGTTTAGACCCTGGGCTTTAGGTACTGACTGTTCTCCCAGAGTGCATTTTGTGAGGAATCTAAGGAGGAGGTTAGTTTTACACAGTTTTGTTGTGGACTCACTTCTGTTTGATTGTCTCTTTTTACTGTGGCCCTTAAACACATGAAGTCAGAAAGGGTTCTACATTGTACTGATAAAGGGTACTATAGGTACTAAGTCACATATAGAACCAAATCGTTTCAGCATTTAAGAAGCATTTCAGCATTTATCCATTCAAATGGTTCAAGTTCAATGAGAGTTAATTATAGCTCTTTAAGGATCTTAAGAGAGGAGCCAGAGCCATTTTGAACCATTTGATTTATTGTATGATAGTTTTAAATACACTCATTGTCAAAAAATTGAAACCACCCAAAAGGATCGGTGCGCCCATGAACAAAATTATTGTTGATTGCAATGAAGTCCTGCATTTTTCTTGGTGGAGACACCCCGTGGTCAGCGCCAAGATCAAATTTGTTGTCACTGATCACACGTCCAGAAGGCCTGGTGTCATGGTCATGGCTCTAATTTTGTATGATGCCAGATTGTCTTTGGTCTTCATTACAGGCACTTTAACAGTCCAGCGTTACGTTAATGAGGTCCTGCAACCAGTGGTCCTACCTCTTCTGAACACACAGTGTTCCAGTGCTCTATTCCAACAGGACAACGCTGTATCACATACTAGGCCATGACCAGTCCGCCAGACCTGTCCCTGATTGAAAATGTGTGGGATGCTATTGGACGCTCTATCAACACTCCACCCCACCACACCATCTGCAGAACTGAGTGAGAACATTCAAGCTGCATGGGATGGATCATCACAGGACACCATTAGGAACCTCTACAACTCCATGCAGAGACGTCTGGCATGTTGTGTTAAACCCGACGCCGTACTGAGACATGACTTCTGTACGTGTAGATCAATAAATATTTATCTAAAGGTTTAATCATTTATTGATCTTGATCACCTTTATCTTCCTTCCCAACAGCACTGCAATCCCATAGTTCCTTCTGGGGAAACTGTGTGCCTTGTTTTTTGACAATGAGTGTATGTAGCATTGAAAATGCAACCGTTTTTCTCTTGGCCTTAAAGGGCCCAAAATCAGACTTAAAAAAATTAAAATGTTAATTTTTAACACTTCAACACAAAATTCAGTCCATATGTACAAAATAATCTGCCTGATTATAATGGGTTGATTTTGTGACAAAAACCAACACATTTACAGTACAGATATGTGCCCATTCAGTCTGTTTAGCCCCTCCCATTCACACTGATGCTATAAAGAGTGTTTCAACCTACTCTTACTGTTTCAACTTACTCTTACTGCCAATCAGAACAGACAGAATTGACATCCACACTATATGTGCAAATGTTTGTGGACACCCTTTCTAATTAATGCATTCAGACACAGATGTGCAAAAGCACACATAAATATCCTTGTAGTGATTAGAGTAGGACTCTGTGGTGCAGTGGATCTGTGTTGTGGAATAATGGTGCTCCATCCAATACTTTGAGGAGAGGAGTTGGAGATGATCCAACATCTTGACCTCACTAATATGCTTGTTGCTGAATGCAATCAACTCTACACAGCAGTCTAGTAGAAAGTCTTAGAACAAAAGCAGGATAAACACTTTTTAATACTCCCCTTTCAAAAGAAGTGGTGAATGAGCAGGTGTCCCAATACTTTTTGTCCATATATTGTATTATCAGTCTTTAAGGTTGTGGAAATGTTCCCGTTTCTGAAAGCACCCCGAAGCTTGTCTTTGTAGTGGACTTACTGGCAGTAGGGTTTGTGGGGGCACAGTTCCCAGTGCATGGTGGTGGAGGTTATTGGAAAGCCGCTGGTCTTGGCTTTTGGAGTTGGTTCCATGGTGACTGGTTTACAGGAAGGAGCAGTATCACTACTCAGCTCTCAGGCTGGAGATTTCTCAGCATGGGATTTGGTGTGCACCCTAGTTTCTGTATAATGCAAAAACCCACTCAATTTACGACCCATTGATTTGTCGTCATCATCATCCTCCTCAGCCTTCTCCTGTCATTGGTGTTGGTGTGCATGTGATGGGGGCGCAGGGCTTGCTTCATCCATCTCTGATTTTTCTTCTTCTCTCATGAGCTCAGTCTCATCAGAATTACTGCTAAATGTACGATGTACGATATTTGAGAAAGCATGCCATCATTTTTGATCTTGTGGTTTAAGAACTGTACTGTAATCAGTAATATCAGACGTTTTAAAAATAATATTTCATCACCGTTACCATTGTGCTTGAATGGTTGCTGATATCCTGATAACCAAAACACCTCTACTCTTACTTTAGAATTCTGTTTGGAGTCGTCTGAACACTATATGTACACGACTCAGCCATAATGTCCGCCACCACCTCCTTATTTCTGCACTTATTGTACATTTACTCAGCTCCTCTGACCACACAGGAGCACCTTGTGGTTCTATAATTCCAGACTGTAGTTCATCTGTTTCTCTGCAGACTTGATTCTCCTCCTTTCACCCTGATCTTCAATGATCAGGACCCCACAGGACCACCACAGAGCAGCTATTATGTGGGTGGTGGGTCATTCTCAGCACTGCAGTCACACTGACATGGTGGTGGTGTGTTATTGTGTGTTTCACTTGTACAAGTGGATCAGACACAGCAGTGCTGCTGGAGTGTTTAAACCCCACAGGATCACTGTGTGACTGAGAACAGCCCACCAACCAGAAATATCCAGCCGACAGCGTCCTGTGAGCGCTGATGAAGGACTAGAGGACGAACAAAACAAACTGTGCAGAAACAGATGAGCTTCTGTCTCTGACTTCACATCTGCAAGTTGGAGACACTCGGTAGGAGTGTCTAATAGAGTGGACAGTGAGTGGACACAGTGTTTAAACACTCCAGCAGCACTGCTGTGTCTGATAGGAGGAGAATAAAGTCTGCAGAGAAACAGATGAACTACAGTCTGTAATTATAGAACTACAAAGTGCTCCTGTATGATCAGAGGAGCTGATAAATATGAACAGGGAGTGTATAAATATGGAGGTGGTCATAATGTTATGGCTGAGGAGTGTATATTACAGTTAGTTTGCGATTACACCATGTAAACGGTAGCTTTTGGTCACAGAACTTTGAAAGCTTAAGCTTTAAGTAGGGATGCCTGACGATATCCATTTCAGAATCAGCAGATAATTGCACATGTTTACATTTAACCATCGTTTCCAACTGATGTTTGATAATGTGTGTATTAAATTTATTAAACCAGTATATTGTTACGGTGACACTGAACTACTGTATTAAAATATCTGCGTTTTATTCATTCTACTGCATTTATAAAACAGAAAAGGCCACTAAATCCGATCCCACTTTATACATGTACATGTTTGTGGGAGTCGGTATAGAAAGCTGTATGGTGATGCGCCAAAACATTATGACCACTCTTAGATGCAGTGATTCATTAATTGTGAAGGCTAGACAACTGAATCAGAAATCAAATCAACATTTATTTGTGTAGCGCTCTTCACAAATAAAGTTGTCACAGAGCAGCTTCACAGAAATCAAGAAATAAAAAGGTGAACACAGGAACAAAGAGACAGATCCCCTAGTGATCAAGCCAAAGGGCGACAGTGGCAAAGAAAAAGTCCCTCAGCTGGAGGAAGAACCCTTGGGAGGAACCAGGCTCACAAGGGGAGGACCCGTCCTCCTCTGGTCAAACTACTTATACACAGTTAGGGGACACTGGAGCCCCACACCTCTGTTCTATTACTCAGGTATACTGAAGTAATGTTAGTTCGCTGGTGGACATAATAGTAACAGTTCATTTCTACACAGTTGAAATGATGGTGGGTGAGCAGCTAGCCATGTTCAGAACATCAGAACATCTCCAAAACATCAGGCACGTCTTGTGTGGCCATCCTATCTGGGATTAACTGACAGGGATGCCAGTGAAAGGGCTACTCTGATACGAGAAGAGAAACATTACAAATACTGTGCAGGTGCAGACCAGAGTGCCCAATGCCGACCTCTGTCCACCATTGAAAGCACCTATAATGGACACACAAGCTTCAGAAATGGTCCTCGGAGCAATGGAAGAAGGTGGCCAGTCCCTGTGAGGTCCAAGGTTGGCCAGGCATGTGTGCACTGTTGACCTGTGGGAGGCACTGTATCAAGTCCAATCCAGGCCTAACAGGTGCAGCTGCACATTACAATAGCGTCCCAGCCAACATGCTTGGGGCTGACAAGGGCAAAAGATGGGCTAAGTGGGTTTCAGGTGGGCATGGCTCTTAGTGGTTATGTACGTGTTGTTACTCGAACCCACCTGGGCTTCCCAAATGGGTCCCAATGTTACAGCCCTCCTTAATCTCACATGGGTCGCATTTAAGTCATATATGCAGTGCACAACCCAGATGGGGCCCATGTTTAACCCACTATATAGGACCCACACTGGAAAAAGTACTTCAAGAAACCTTCAGTAAAAGGACAAAGGTTTCTTGAAGCACCTGAAGAGGTTCCTCCACAATTTCAAAGTGGTCATAATGTTTTGTCTCATCAGGGTTTATCGGATATCGGACCACAGTTGTCCTGTAAGTTTGTTTCCACTCATTGTGATGTGCATGTTCATCTCAAATGTGCCCTGTTTGTTCACTGCAGTTCACCATTTCTGTCCTCAAAGTGTACAGAACTTGTCTTCTTCTGTCACTCTCTCCCAGCTTCAGATCAGCGCATGTGTCTTTTTGTCTGCCCATGAGTTCATTCCTTTCCTCAAAAAGCCTGATTAAAAGATCCATGATGTGTCATTGGTGTTGGTGGTCTGTTCAGTATCCACTGAGCCATTTGTCCGTGTGCAGTGAAGTGAATGGTGTGTGGCAGTTTGCTGTATCTCTTTCTCTATCTCTCTTTTTTCCGTTTGTGTGTGTGTTTTTGTAACCCGGTTTTCTCTTGCAGGGACTGAGAGAGTTAAGGTAAGATTGTCCGAAAACGTGGTGAAGTAGACATTGTTTGTTCGTTATGTATCACATAGATTAAAGAGGAAGACGATGCACAGTCCCTGCATGCTGATGTTTCATCCAGACTCATTAGATTCCTTTAATGAACAGAAAGCTACAGTCGTGGAAACGTGGACAGCTGATAGATAGAAGACTTGTATTTAACATAGTGAACCATATATGCACATTAGATCTTTATTTGAGCAATGCTGAGGGATGGAGAAAATGAAGACATACACCTGAAGAAATTTCAGTGAGACATCATTGGTGGAATGATTAGAAATACGATTTTCTTGTTAGCACACCCCCATCCTTTACTACAATGTGTGAAAGTAGAACCAGGTGCAGCACATCGGCTACAGATGATTAGAACGTGGTCAGAGAGGTTTTTGGAGGATGCTGTCTTAAACCTCAGACATTTAGGCTGCATTCACAGCAGGTAAAAGTGGCCCAAGTCCAATCTTTTTGACCCAGATATGTCATTTGTTTGGCAGCGTGAACAGCAAAAAACAGTGAATCTGATATTTTCACTTTCATATGTGGAATTGAAGTCCCATATCAGGTTCGTGGTAATGCAACTCAGCCTGAAGAGCCAGATGGCAATTCAGTGCGACTTTCATATCAATCCAACATGACTTTTCTAATAAAGTGCATCCACAGGAGAACGGAAAATGGACCACAGCAGTCAGGGAGGTTTTCAGGGAAATGTCTGTATCTAATGAACTGGATGAACAAGACCGTAGGTGGACGAGGCTGCAGCATCAAAGGAAAACATAAAGAAGCTTAAAGCATAAAGAAAAGTTTAAAGGAACCAAGAGCAAAATCCAAGGGAGTGTAATGTTTTTTGCAATTCATATGTGGAATTGTAATCCAATACATTTCCGATGTGAGTCTCAACAGCCAGATCGGAATTCGCGTCGCTTTTAGTCCATCCAACTTGGCAATGAGGGAGGTTTTCACTGCTGCGATAGTGAGGATGACGTCCTCATGGGCTCATTTTTGTGGGTCTACTTCATTTTCAGGGCAATAAAGCTATTTGTGCTACTTCTGCCCTCTTTTGGAGAAAATTCTAAATTAAACAACAGATGAACAACGTTTTTACAACGTTATAAACATCTTTAGTTATATTTGAATAATCAGTACATTCATTTTCTATGCATTCATATAATTTCTATACATTTCTTGTATAGTTACAGTTGATTTTGCATATTACCTTGAAGGAAAAACCTGCAAAAAATGAATAAATAAAATAAAAAATGTTAGCTATTCAAATAATATGATAATAAGAATAGTATGAAAAGTCAGTTTGGACAACTAACTGCTGTGTGATTGTAGTCTGAACATCTGAAATTTAAATAAGACAGCCTCCTCCAAGTAGTAATAAATGTTGGAGGTTGTCAATAAAAATGGAAGAGATCTTACAAAAATAAAATGGAGGAAAATGGATTTCATGGGGTCCTTATTTGCAGCCATGTAAGGACAAGTCTGCAGTACTAAAAGCTTAAAACCAAAGTTTAACTCTTATAATCCAAGATCTGCCCTTATCCGGGTAGTCACATGTCTGTATCATAGGCTTCAAATCTCAAGATCACAGTAACCTACAGACATGATACACATACCAAAAAAATGGATCATCAGTGTGTGATCCAGCTCCGAAAACAGCTAGATTCACTTGTTTCCAACTAAATTCATTCCCAGTTTAAAGGCCAAAGGAGCTTCCAGTGCATGTTTACTGCTCTGTCCACGTTCTCACAAAATTAGCCTAGGGTTGTAAAGGGTAAAGAAACATGCCCTTTTTACACTGAGCTCACTTTTATCTGTTGTGTGAACGTAGCTTAAGGTTTAAGTAAGACAGGCTCCTCTCAAATGCATCATTTTAAGTAGAAATAAAAGTGGGGGTGTCAATAGAAATGTAAGAGAAATTGCATTTTTATGACTTACATTTTATGAATTATATTGAAAAGACATTTTAAATATAAGCTGTATGTGTTCAGCTGTATCACCTCCATCTCTCAGTACAGTTAAAATGAAGATTTATATGTTTAAATAGAAGACATGGTTTTAATAAGGTGTCTATTCACATCCCGTAAAACTATACAGATGAGTGCAAAGAAATGTGTTAGAATATGTATTCTGAACTCAGCAGCAGAAAGAGAACTGTATAAAATGTTCCACAAGCCCACAAGGGTGGCATCAGTGGTCCCATGACTTGGTAATATTAGTTTAGAGAAGTGAAAACATTGAGGGACAGTGAATTCAGAGTCTCCACTAGCAAAAACCGTTAAATGTGCAGAAACTGAAATTTGCTTATTTTTGAAGCATGAAAAAAATATTTTATTTCTATGATTGAATTGAATTGAATTTTATTTGGTTGAAGTGTTGGGTTTTCCAGCAGTGTGCCATTGTTTTGGCCCCAGAACAGCATTCCTCCGTCTATCCCATACTCACCATATTATGTGACTGCAAATTGAATGCTAGCTCATTTTGTCCGACCACAGAATGCATGAGATTGCTTCCAAATGACGAATTAAAATTATAGATCACAAATCATGCTTTTGGCAGGGAGTGCTCCTTTAAGTGTTTTCGACAGCCATGAATAATGTGTTCAGTTGCTGTGCTCATGCAAACAAGAGTGTGTACAAAATAACGGAAACACCAAACTAGGCTGTTTTATAAGGCACACGTACACGTGATAGTCTGTAGCCCGTCTGTTACTGTACCCTTCATCAGACCCCTTTTTCCCATCTATTACCAGAAGCAGGACCCCAGAAGACCACAGCAGATACTGCTTTGAGTGGTGGACCAGTGATACCTGCATGGTGTATATAAAAGACACAAATCTGGCCAAGAGTGGCTCTGTGGTCAGAAACTGAGCACTGATGAAGGGCTGGAGAGGAACTTATACAAATTGTTCAATATATGGTCTCTGCTAAAGCGTATGGATAAAGAGGTGAGCAGTAAAGGTACACACAGTGTGTAAAAAGCTGGTGTAGCTTTTTTGTTGGTGCCACTCCAGTGCTAGGATTGGTCCACCACCCAAATAGTGTCTGGTCAGTATAAAGCTTGGTCATGTAAATATAGTGTGCACAGGTGACCAAAATCAGGCTGCACACACACATCTCCCAATGAATTGCTTAATGCTCAACATGCAGGGTATACACTACCACCAACTGTTGGTATACTTGCTTCAGTGGTTTCCACACCACCCTTTACTCCACACAAGTGTCCAGTTTGATTAAATCGATGGAGACTCTTATCAGTTGGCACTGGTCACTGGTGAAACAACTGGCCCTATGGACACATAACCTTTCAAAGATTGCTTTCAGCATTCTGAAACACCGATAGCTCCACACTGTGCTCTCCCAGAATTGTCTGCTGCGTTTGTGCTGGTGGACGTTGTCAGGGTGAGATTTCAGCCCTCATTAGGTGGCCACTGCTCATTCTGCCCGGTGTCTCTGAATTGCAAACACAGCCGAGAAAAGAAAGCAAACAGCTGTAAAGATGATTCTGATAAAAAACTACTTGTCTCAGTGCTGTTCCTGCTCACAGTCTTCTACATCATCCAGAGTTTCTCTGACCTACTTCACTATTTTTCACATAACTTTTGTGAGACGTTTGTTCAAATTTAGTATCTTTTAACAGTGTTGTATTTGTATACATTTCTCTAACAGTCAGATCGACCATTCTCAGCACAGCAGTGATACCTGCATGGTGTATATAAAAGACAAAAATCTGGCCAAGAGTGGCTCTGTGGTCAGAAAAACATCTTACTACGATATGATTTTTAAATGGTTAAGTGAGCATTACACTGTAGACTCCTTCCACTTAAAGAGAAGATCTCTCCACAATGTCTACTGATGTCCTGTCTTCTTAGCATGTTTGAAAAAGGGTGGGGCATAGTCAGTGGGAGGGGTAGAAAGGAGCCAGTCAGAGAGTTTTCTGCTTCACCTCTTGCCCCTGCCATGAATGATAGTCAGCATTCTTAAGGTCGTTGCCCACCTCTACCCAAGAATGGGAAACATTCTTATTTGAGGAACAGTTGCAGCGGGGTTGCAGAATTTAATTATATCCACTGGGGGATGCACTTACCAGGTTTGGAATAATAAAATTATAACGCGAGGTTTATTCAAATTGGACGATACTGAACGATCTCTGGTAGACCAGGTTTCCAGGGTTTTTTCTTTGCACTGCCACCTGTTGTTTCAGAGTAAACTGCAGCTGTAGCTGCAATGGAAGTGCAAAGTATATATACACACAGGGCAGTTTAACTGAGCATTAATTTATCTTTATAATTTGGGACAAATTTCAGTTGGACAAATCGCTTTTTTAAATAAAATATGTACATTTTTGTAGGTAATACTTATTTAGGATGATCTTAACACCAATGTGTATTTGGGAATTTAACCATAAGCGATTGTATTGGTTAAGGTAAGTATCAACGGGCCTGTGTTTTTGGCTCAAGTCAGCGGTGGTTCTTTGGTGGTCTATTATTTTGTTACTGGATTGTGTATGATAATGTTAACATTGTGTATCCCAGTCTCATAATGTGCTACAACAAAGGGGCTACAGTCAGTAACTGTAAATAAATGTATGTATTTTAAGTTAAAATTGGCTGTAGCCTAATTCTAGAGTTTATTGGTTATCATATTTTGTTAACAGAACAAACATTTTAGCTGGAATTTATTATAACATTTTAATAAAGGTTTAATTAGATATTGTTGGAGTCACACTGCAGCCGGGAATAGCCGTGGCCTGGTGGTTCGGGAACCAGCCTTGTGACTGGAAGGTTGCTGGTTTGAATCCCTGAACAGGCAGGATGTGACTAAAGTGTCCTTGAGCAAGACACTGAACTCCCCAGCTGAGGATACCGTCCACCGCTCGGGGCACGTGTGCTCACTGCCCCCTGGTGTGTAAATTCACAAGTGTGTATGTGTGTATTGCTGTGTGTGGATGGGTTAAATGTGGGGGTCTAAATCCTGGGAGTGCACAACACAGTGGGTCAAATGAGTATAATTATTATTACTATTACATAAAAAAACCCTGTTATCGCCGTTGTTTTTCTGTTTGTTTTTTGTTTTGGACATAATGTGAACCTGGCCGTTCTTCATGTTGTGTCATTTCTTGATGAAGGGACTAACAGAAATGCTCCAGAGTGATTTGGAATAAGATCTTTTCACTGAACATTAAGAAGGTTTCTCCTGTAAAGATTCCATTGAGTAGTTTTGGTCAGTGTTTCTCAATCCTCCTCCTGGAGGCTCCCCTTCCCTGCATATTTTAGAGCTTTCCTTGCTCCCAACACACCTGATTCAACTAATCAGCCTGTTAACAAACCTTGTCAGAGTTGCAGGGGGTGTGTTAAAGCAGGAAATCCACTAAAACATGCAGGGCTGGGCTGCCTCCAGGAACAGGTTGAGAAACACTGGATTAGGTGTACAGGATAAAACAGCCACAGTGTGTCATGTAGAGTTTCCATTATTTTGTCCACCCTCTGTAGGTCGTGTATATGTTCTGTATGTGTCATAAGATGTTTAGATAGTCATTTTGTCTTGTGTCTTGAATGTGTGTTTGAGTTTGTGTAAGGGCCAAACGATGTGTGCTAGATATCAGTGGCTACTTTCAATCTAGCTAAACGATTGTGTAAGCAGGCACTGACAGCACACGCTCCTGTGGTTTGTTGTCTCCCCATCAGTTTGGTAATGAGGCACAGCAGATGGAGTGGGCGAAGCGTGAGAGCGAGAGAGCAGAGCGAGAGAGGTTGAAGAGGCTCCGTCAGCAAGAGCAGGAAGACCTGGAGCTGGCCATCGCCCTCAGCAAGGCTGAAATGTCCAACACCTGACCGCCCTGTCCTCGCACGCGCCTTCCTCACGCCACTGACCGAGGAAAGTGTGTGTACGTGTGTGAGAGAGTGAAAGTGAACGAGTTGTGTCTGTAGGGGTTGGGGGAGTGTATAAAAGAAAAGGGAATGAGGGAGTTCTCACCGTTTAAACCGTTTTCCCTTCCTTTTAATGTGACTTGTCGATACAGGGCGATCATGTTCATTCTACATGCACTGCATTAACCTGCACTACTCTGACAAAAATAGTTTATTTAAGGTGTGTGTGTGTGTGTGTGTGTGTGTGTGTGTGTGTGTGTGTGTGTATGTGTGTGTGTGCGTGTGCGTGTGTGTGCACACATGCATGTCTGAAAGCAGTGAACCTGTTAACCGAGCCATAGAGATTGAGTTTGGTTAATAAACCCCTTCCATAAACATTTTACTGGAAAGAAAAGAAAGAATGCTGCAGACGACTGATGAGAAATGACTGAGAATTCACAAGTATCAATACGCCTGTTTCTGTTGCTCCCTCTGTATGTCGGCTCGCATGGTACCTCACATAGGCCCGTGTAGTTCACGGCGAATGTTAAAGGGATTTCAGTTTGCGTAATAAGTAGGGACGTGAGCCGATATCAGATTCAAGATTGCGCCCATTTGACGGATCTTTCGTACAGATTTGAATCAATTATACAAACACTGATCAACCAAGACCCTGCGACCATCTTCTTGTTTCTACATTCACTATCCAGTTCATCAGCTCCTCTCACCATTAAGCACTTTTTTGTTCTATAATTCCAGACTGTAGTTCATCTGTTTCTCTGCAGACTTTATTCTCCTCCTTTCACCCTGATCTTCAATGATCAGGACCCCACATAATAGCTGCTCTGTGGTGGTCCTGTGGGGTCCTGATCATTGAAGATCAGGGTGAAAGGAGGAGAATGAAGTCTGCAGAGAAACAGATGAACTACAGTCTGGAATTATAGAACTACAAAGTGCTCCTGTGTGGACAGAGGAGCTGATAAAATGGACAGTGTGTGTAGGTGGTCCTAATGTTATTGTTCATCCATGTATTCCATTGATATGCTATGTTCTGTAGATCATTGCTGTTACACAAAAAGCGTTTCTCCCCATTTTTCTCTCTGTGTTTACTTTTGACATGATGTGAATCATTGAATCATCTGGCAGTTGATTCATACATTGAGGCTGTGATGCAACTCCTGGAGTTTGAACAGCATGGGAGAGAACTTGAGACACATTAATACTTGTGTTGAATGTGGTCAAGATCTGGTCAAGAACTCTCTGACCACCTTCAGATGTGCTTTGAGTGATCACAGTGCATCCTAGATGAGTTAACACCTGGCTTTTATGTGGTCGAATGCAGACGAAAGGGGTAAACAGCTGTTTATGGTGTTAATGTAAATGTATGAACATTAGCATCTGTGGAAATGTACAAGGTAAACAGTGGCTATTGTAATTAGGGCTGGGCAATATGAAGATATTTCTTCGAAATATCAGAATCTTATCGAAATAATAAACAACTGCACGTTTCATTACAGAGAGTGTAATTATTGCTGTTTAATTAGATCAAGTGCAGCACATTTTGACTGACTCAGTATTTTTAAACAGCAGTTTGAGTCTGCCACTGATTGTTTGTTTAATTGACATATTTTATCTGCCTGTCAGAATATGATAAATATCCTTTAAAAGTTCTAAAATATCGTAATATTCTATTTTTACCATATCACCCATCCCTAATTTTAATCTGTCCACAATTCCCATATCACTACATCCCCATCTGTAATCTTTACTCTTGGTCAGTGTGTGAAAGAGTCTCTAAACTGTGCAGGTTGGACAGATCACGGTGCTAACCAGTCCATGGGCCTATACACGACCCCCCTCCAGAAAATGGTCAAATTAAACTTGTGTTGACTTGTTTTTTTTGTTTTTCAGATTGCAGATCTACAGTACTGTGCAAAAGTCTTCAGCACTTGAGCAAGCAGTGTAAAACCATTGACTTGGGTTGTGACAGTATACATTACACTGTGCAAACAAACAATCATTAAATCAGTAAAAAGGTTACAAGAATGACCTGTTTTCAGTAACGGCGCTGACATATTTTGACGTATAGGTATAGATACATATAATACAGAGAGATGTGAAGTGGCTATACAAAGAGAAGGAGACACATGTCTTTTGTAGCATTTATTCTACTATTCATGATTTTCTGACTATGATTTGTTCCCGAAAGCGTTTTGGCACACGGTCGAGGGAGCATTGCACTGTGCACTCTCTCTACCAGTTAAGACTTGCATTTACATTCAAGGCTTTCAGCTGAAGCTCTAATCCCGAGTCAGACGGGTTGGCGAGTGTAGAGTTGGCAGTCTTGCCCAGGGACTCTTGTTGGTGTGGCTTGTGTGCTTTGCCTGGGAATAGAACCCTACACTGGTCTTAACTCTTGAGTTGCCTTTGTGTACTGGGTGTAGGATTTGAGGTATTGATACTTTTGCATAGTACTGTATGTTTGCGACCCCCTCACCCCGCCCCCCACACCGTACCCCTTCAGTATTAGTCAGAAGACCCCTGCGCTGGGTTACATTGCTGAAACACCTCTGTACTGTATTTTACTTGAACCGTACGCTGGCGGTACTGCTTGGCGTGTTTAATCCTGTGGTCTCACTTCACCTCATGCATATATGGGCCTTATGTTCTCACCCCAGCTAAGAACATCCATTGTTTACTCTTCAGCTGTAATGAGGGGCTGTGTGTGACCGTAAATTAGCTCAGTTGGGGTTTGATATCCGCCACAGCTGCTACTCCATGTGCAGACGTTTATGCTGTTCAGAATTACAGATTCTAAAAGCTGTGACATGTTATCTGCTTGTTTCCGTTTTTTGGCCAGAATTTGTCCTCAGCTAATCATCTTATGTGGTTCTTTTCTTCATCACAGTAGCTGCTTGACCTTCCTCGTTTCCTTCAGCATTGCTTTAATTTAACAGTATTATTTTGAAAACTGTTCACCCCAGGAACACGCTGGGCTCGTTTTCTGGCCTACCACCCCGTTACAGGTCACCCTCCACTAAAAGCACTGCAAAGGTCATGACTAAGCTTAACTTGTGCGCAGAAAATCATGAGGTTTGAGTTTTGGAGTCGGCCTGTGCAAGAATGGTCAATATTAGACCTGAGTGATGTCTGGAGTCGAAGAACAGCCTCACATTTCCGCCGCATTCTCAAACATTTCATAGGTGTCCATTCATGCTGTACTCGTCTCTGATACCTCCATTGTGCAATAGTTTGTATATTTTTTATTTGTGTGTTGAAATGTCTGTAAATCCATTTTGAATCTTTACATCCAGTTTTGATGTTTTTATTTTTGATTTTTGTTGAATTTTTAATGTGAGTATTTTGAATGCCTGTCCTATTAAACATTATACGTTGAGGTAAATGACCCACAGCTCTGAAGCGGAGCACGTTCTGTTTGGCCTGCCTTAGACCCTCGCCTCTGTAGATAACAGAAAAAAAGACAAACAAACTATTAATCACCACTGAAATGCATTTTTAAAAGCAAAGTACATAAAATGTATATTACATCTGCTCTGTTTGTCCTATGAAACATGAATAACTCCAAATGTGTAAGATTGAAAACATGGGTAGTCACTAGAGACATGCCAATGCTGAGTATGTGGTCCCTTGTTTCATAGAATAAAATGCACCATTTCAGATACAGAAATGTGTCTCTTATTATTTTGGATACAACTGGCTTTAATTGTGGTTTATTAGAATCTGATACTTGATGTTTATTTACGGATGAAGAGTTTTAACCAATTTATTCTCATTTGGTGATAATGAGACAAGCAGGATAATGAGGATAAATATATAAAAAGGTCTGTAATGGCTTTTCGTGTACAACAAAAATATTTCTGAGTGTGTCCTGAATGATGAAGATGGCTGAAGATGACTATAAAATGAATAAGCTGCAGAATATCAATATTGTGAACATATGAGGTTGTAATAACATGAATGTCTGATTATTGTGAGAAACAGAAAATGGTTATATAAGGTAATTACATCTACATTTTCCCAAAAAAGTGTCTTGAATTGTTGCCTAAAAATGCAATGTTTATGTTGTTTACAACTATTGTATAATCTAATAAAACTCAGAATAAGTTACTGGGGGTCCTGACATAGAGCCAGGGGTCTGCAGTCCAATATAAACCTATTACTCACTTGATCCAGGACAAAGAATGTGAATTACCCATTCTAATGACTGCATTCAGCTACTTTAAGTCGCACCCATTGCTGACACGTGCAAATGCATACACACACACACACACACACACACACACACAGAGACAGAGCTTACGTATCTAGTCCCTGTATGGAGGTATTGCCAATAGAATAGGACTTATGACAAAACAAACATGAACCTTTTGGCACCATGCCTAATGACGGGTGTGGACAATAGGGGTATAAAGCCCCCCAGCACTGAGCTGTGGAGCAGTGGGTCTCTGGAATGATGACGCTCCATCCATTACTTTTAGGAGGAGTTGGGGAGGAGATGGGCTGGTGATCATCCAACAACCTGACCTCGCTAACACTCTTTTCGATGAATGCAGTCAAATCCTCACAGCAGTGTTCCAAAATCTTGTCAAAAGCCTTCCAAGCGTTAAATACATTTAGCGTGGAGGAATGGAGAAATTTGTGCAGGACTAATTAACAGTTACCGGAAATGGTTAGCAGCAGTTATTGATGTACAAAGGGGGTCATAGTGAAAACACAGGTTCAAATACTTTTGCCCTCACAGATACAGGGGTTGGACAGTGAAACTGAAACAGCTGTCATTGTAGTGTGGGAGGTTTCATGGCTAAATTGGAGCAGCCTGGTGGCCAATCTTCATTAATTGCACCATTAAAAGCAGAGCATGAAGGGTCAATTAGCAGGTAAGAGCACAGTTTTGCTCAAAATACTGCAATGAACACAACATTATGGGGGACATACCAGAGTTCAAAAGAGGACAAATTGTTGGTGCACATCTGTGACCAAGACAGCAAGTCTTTGTGATGTATCAAGAGCCACAGTATCCAGGGTAATGTCAGCACCACCAAGAAGGACCAACCACATCCAACAGGATTAACTGTGGACGCAAGAGGAAGCTGTCTGAAAGGGATGTTCAGGTGCTAACCCGGATTGTATCCTAAAAATGTCATTCCCAATATGAACTGATGCTGTTTTGGCCACAAAAGGAGGCCCTAGTACACCATACTAATCAATTATTGTGGTCTAAAACCAGGTGTTTCAGTTTCATTGTCCAACCCCTGTATATAATATTGGATCATTTTCCTCAATAAACAAATGATCAAGTGTAATAGTTTTGTCTCATTTGTTTGATTTGGTTCCCCTTATCTACTTTTAAGACTTGTAATATCTTATAGATCAAATTTATGCAGAAATATAGACAATTCTAAAGGGTTCGCAAACTTTCAAGCACCACTGTACAGTGGAAACCCTGGTCAAAATGACTGTTACTGTGAAGAGTTAAACAATTTGAAGAGAAGTGATCCACAAAAGAGCAGTGCATGCAAGGCGGCCCAGGAATCTCACAGAACTGGAAGACGTTTTTGCATCAAAGAATTGAAATGAAAATGAAAATCCCTCAAAACAAGAAAAGACTGTTGGCTGGCAAAAAAAAAAAAAGAGTTTACAAGCTGAGATACTTGCCAAAGGGAGCGCTACTAGGTACTACCCATGCAGGGTGCCCAAAGTTTTACAGGATTTGTTGTAGGTTACACAGCGGGAAAGTTTGCTTTGGATAAGCGGAGTTCTGTCATTGATTTTTCACGTTTTACTGCCCTCATGGAGACCCAGTGGGGATAGCACTTAAGCTTCTTGTGGGAGCATTTCAGAGAGCCCTGACTTTCAGCAGATCATGAAAACTCTGAGCAGCTGCGGAGTGAAAGCTGAGGAGAACCTGTGCTGATGTTAGCTGACTTTTGTGGTATGAACTAACAGGAAATTCCACGTTAAGTTTTTATTGACTTGACATGCGTGGCCAGTGCTGTTGGGGAAATGAAAATGGAGGAAAGCGGGGAGGAGGTAGAAATGCTTACCTTCCAAATTCGGAGTCCGATGTTTACTTGCTCTGCATTCTTTCCCAATTATTTACCTTTCTCCTGCTGGATCCCCGCCCGGAGTGCCGACCTCGTAACCAAGAATAAATAACTAAACTGGTTTTCTTTCTTAAACAGGCCACAGTCAAATACCTTCTAGGATGTTTGAGGCCTGCTGGTGTAGAACAGTTCACCAAATGTGGCTGAATTCTGAAAATATTGTGACACCTGCTCATTGATTGGTTCTTCTGAAATCAAGGGTATCAAACAGTTTATCCTTGGAGTAACTGTCTCTACGGTCCAGAGAAGACTTTCTACTAAATTCTGGAGCATTGCTGTGAAGATTTGATTGCTTTCAGCCACAAAATCAAGATTGTTAGTGAGGTAAGAATGTTGCATGATAATTACCACCCCAACTTATCCCCAACTCCTCAAAGCTGTGGGCCTTTATACCTGGCTTATGCCTGGCATTAGGTATGGTGCAAAACGATTCACGTTTTTCTGCTCCAGAGAGTCCTATTCTTTTGGCAGTTCTGTGTGTGTGTTTTTGCATATCTGTGTCAGCGATGTGTGCAGCTTAAGTAGCTGAATGCATTTATTAGAAGGGTTGTCCACAAACATTTGGACATATAGTGTATGATGTGATTTCCCAACGGATACAATGAAGAGAGGCAGATTATGCTATAGCTGAAGGCATTTTCAAGAGCTTCCTGAGGCCTTCAGAAGCTTGTAGATACAGATGAGTTTGGGAAGGGAATGATCTCAAAAATCATGAGAAATCAGCCAATGCACTGTCTGGAATATAATTTACAAGTGGAGGACATTAAAAACAACTAACATGGCCAGGTCAGGCCGTCCTTGCAAGTTCAGCCCAAGATCAGACCACAAAGAAGTCTCCAACAATCCTAAAATATCAAGGGAACTACAAGCAGCTCTCACCACGGGTGATGTCAAAGTACAGCTTCTGCTTTGAGAAAGCAGTCTGAATGCAGTCATCAATGTTTTGACAAAACATTTTTCAAAAAAAAAAACAATGATAAAACAACAGGGAAAAGGGGCCAGAGAATACCTAGACAGAGAGCAGGACTTCTGGAACAGTGCTTTGGACAGATGAATCCAAAGTTGAATTATTTGGACACAGTAACAGAAGACATGTTTGACGCAATCCAAACACAGTATTTGAGCTAAAGATCCTCAAACCAACTGTGAAACATGGTGGTGGAAGTGTCATGGTTTGGGGCTGCTTTGCAAGATCATAGAAATTCCTATGAAATCTTTGTTTCTATCAGAGGACGCTTGAGCAAAACGTAAGACATCTGTACAAACACACTGAAACATCACGTAGCTGAAAGAATTCCGGATGGAGGAGTCAATGTCAGAGACTGATAGGCCATTATAGGAAATATCTACTAACAGGGTTCTTAGACAATGAGTTTTTTTTTACCTATTGCTGCAGTAACAGGTAGTCCTCAGTAACTCTAGTCCTCTGTAAATGTCTTGCATTCCATTTTGGAACATTGCTGTGAGGATTTGATGGCATTTAACCATGAGTTTAGTTAGGTCAGATCATAGTGGATGATTGGTTAGAGAACAAAAATGCCACTTAGACTTATCCCAGAGGTATTGGCTGGAACTCCAGCACTCTAGGCAGGTCAGGTTCACTGCTCCATAGTCCAGTGTTGCAGGGTTTTTTACCCCATTACCTACTGGATGGAATTGACCATGGTGTTCCATGGTCTTCCATAAGCATCAATAAGCCTTGGGCCCCCGTGACCCTTTCATTGGTTCACCAGAAGAGTTGGGGAGTTGGGGATGAGGTGAGGTGGTGTTCATCCAACACCGTGACCTCACACTTATGTCACTGAGTGCAATCAAATCCTCACAGTAATGCCCGCTGACATCTAGTAGAAATCCCTCTCTGGAAAGCTGGAAAGCATAAACTCTTTTTAATACCCTGCTGAATGAGCAGATGTCCCAATACTTTTGCCCACGCAGTGTGGAGTGTACTGAAGATCCCTGCTGGTGAACGAACCCCTGCGATCAGTGCAGAGTTGTCGGTTTTACTGCGTGGATTTGATCGGAACTCACTCGTTCTCAGGCATTCATACAAGCTTCTTGGAAATAAGGGGGTATTCTGTGTACAATAAAGGCACGCAGGTGTGCTGTGAGTGGTGTTCTGTTGGTTTGGGGGAATGTGATGTGGATGCAGTGTGTTTTAAACATGTCCGTGGAGGGGTGTGGATATCAGGCCAGTATATGTCACACAGGTAACCCGATCCGTCCCCGAACTGCTGTGGACGTGAGCGAGGCCTTAATGGACATAAACATAAAGGCAGCTGCCTTTGGGAGGAAATCGTGTTTTTAAAACCTGCCCTTAACACAACTAATGGTTGTGATGGAGTATTGATTTAACGCAGCGTGCCAGGTTGTAGGCCTAATCTGAGATCAGGCCGCTCTTGAGGTGTTCCAGACGAGGCAGAGTTTGGCGTATTTAATCAGCTGGGCCTGGGAGCGAAGGCTCTCTCTGCAGAGTAATGCCGCCCAGGGGATGTTGTGGTACAGACAGAAATGCTGGTGCTTTCCAACAGGACTGTCAAGAGAGGTATGCCGGATAATGAGAGCCAGATGGACGCCCTCCATTATGCTGTCACACCAGTGTGGTTTTCCATCAGCCGCGGGGACTATCGCCTTGCTGGCTCTGTTTTGCTATGTTACGCCAGTGACGTGCAGAAAAGGACGACACGTGGTGTCATCACCTCCTCCCCGAGATGTTTTCATTCACCAAAAGTTTAATTGCTGCTGGCTCCGGCCCACGCTGGATGATGGATTCAAGAATTTGACATGGAACGTTAAGTCCAGTGGTACAGAAGGATCGTGCTGACACTGTTGTCTCAGCACTGGGCCATGGCTGAAACTAATTACACATGTTGGGAAGGTTCCAGTGGAGTTCCAGCAGGTGGCAAACTTGTCCCATGGCATTCCAACCCGGCCCAGAGGAGGCAGGAGGCAAGCCAGTAACTTGAAGCTTAGAGCAGTGCTGCATGTGAATACACAGCCGGTGTGTACAGGAGCTGCACTTCAACCATACCAAGCTTGATATTCTCCTAATAATGGTGGTTCTTGAGCGATGCCATGAAAGAACCACTTTGGATCCATAAGGAACACTGGGCCTCATTCAGCAAGGATCATCCTATCAATTTTCTTAAATTCAACCTTGACGAAGTGTCTACGTCAGATTCACGATACGTATTTAAAGCATATTATTTTGATGAATAATGGATCCCTTTAGGAAAACATTGGTCAAGGTCAGAATCTTCATTAAAACTGCGTAAGATGTTTCTTAATGGTTGGTGCATGAGACCCATTTTTTAACAGAGATATGTAAGAATGGAGATCCTTCTAAAGATCGAAAGAACCTTGAATGGAGGTAAATCTATGATCCAAGGAACGCCATTTCGAATCTTGAGTCATGCTGCTTGCCATCGGTAGCCAGAGACTAAGAGAGCAAAATCAGCCTTACTCTCTTTGGGTGTGATGCTGGGTGGCACAGGCGTCTGTTAGCCATTGTATCGGAACTGGGAACCCGGCGATTTCCTTCATGTATCGGAGGAAGCGACCTAAATACATCTCCATCTCCATCCACATCCGTCTGATTACTGAAAAGAGACAAGTTTGTTATCATTTATTATTCAATTTGTACGTAAAAACGTCCACAGTAGTAACTGTAACTGTGTGAAACCACCTCCACCAGGTGTGGAAGCTGTACTTCAACCAGACTTGCTCTTACTGTGAGCTGTTGTTTTACTGCAAAACAAGCACTGCTGTGTTGCACTCTGTTATGAATTTTCATAAAGGTTGTTGTTATGGTATGAAACACTTTGAATATGGAGAACGATCTGTCTGATTGCTGAAGTTCACAGGGAGGCCCGAAATACAAATGTCTGGTGTTCAAACTCAAAGTGCTGATAGAGGACAAATCATTAAATTAAACCAAAAAGACATTTGATTGGAATAAAAAAAAAAAAAACCCACACTGGTGAGAGAAAACAACTGTCGATCCCCTTGTGCAGTTGTGATATGAAACTACGCAACTGCATGCAAAGCCAGTCAACACATCTTAAAGCATTTGCATTGACATCCTTGAATAAAGTATGTTTTGGACCTTAACGTCACACCTGGAGCATAAGATGAGCAGAAATACTTGAATCTGTTTACCTGAACCTCTGTCAGATGGCATTGGTAGGTCTTTCACATTACCTCCAGAAGATCAGAGTTCTGTACTCGAAGCGTGTGATTCTCCTTCCACAGTGTGTTTCTCTTTAGCGGCTGACCTTTCTCCATTTGGTTGCAAAGCCCTTGTTTTCTCGAACCCACCTTTAAGCTGAAGAAATATGACGTGCTTTAAACAATGCTGACCGAGTGAAAAATGTGTCTTGGTTGACACCATTGCTGTTGGAACCTGGCTCGGTGCCTCTCTTGGACTCTCTTGAACTGTGTGAGTGAAGTGAGTGAGAATGTGAGTCTTTCATTCCAGTTCATTTACTATTGGTTTCAAAAAATGAAAGGGTTTGGTTTTTGGTTAAGCCCAAAGTCAGGATGGTCCAACAGGAGAACGGCTGAAGAACTTTTCTACAGTCACTTTCATTTTTCTTCTCCAGCATCCAGATAACCTGCTGACCCTTAGATTATTTTAGATTTTATCTGCATGACAGGTCCACACTGGCTCAGAGCCAGGCTGAGTAAACCATCATCAGCTGCGTATGAATGAACTCATTATCTCACAAGATGTAACTGCAGTTTCAGAGCATCTGTACTTTCTGAAAGTAAAGTAAAAGGAGGTTCTTCAAGGGTTCTTTTGGAAAGGCATTTGATCTGTCAAAGTCAACCCTCTTCAGAAGCAGAGAGCACTTCAGCATCCTTCAAAGATGGTCTGCTAAAGTACCAAGAAGGGTTCTACTCACGTTAAAAGTCCACAAACCCTATATGTATATGGTCTTCATTGCTGAACTTGTCCGTCCTGTCGTTTTGAGATGAGTTGGGGATAAATGAGGTGTGCTGATGGTCATCCAACATCATGTAAAAAAAAAATTCCTGGACAGTGGAGACAGTTACTTTAAGAAATGTGGGATGAACTCTTTAATATCTTAGATTTCAGAAGAAACGGTAAATGAGCAGGTGTCCCAATAATTTTGTCCAGATAGTGTACCATAAGTGGATACCCTATCAACCTCACATATAACTCCAGCTCTTTGAAGAAGCTCTTTATTTGAGTTCATGTTATTTCCAGTAATTGGGCCACTGATTCTTTTGTTCAAGGTTTAAAAAAAAACTTGTTTGGATCTGGTTCAGAGAGAAGTCTGGAAATATGAGAATGAGTGTGTGAGTGTGTGTGTGTGTGTGTGTGTGTGTGTGTGTGTGTGTGTGTGTGTGAGTGTGTGAGCGCGTTCCATCAGCCCACACAGTTTGAGCTTCGGGTTGGCCCGAAATCAGCCAATTTGGCAGTAAGGAAATCAAGATAGGCCATAAATAATCAGTGCTGTAGGTATCGGTCACTCGAGGCTAATTTGGTGGAATGGCTTGGAAGGCAGAAGAACGGCCTTGAAGAACAGCTTTTGCGGCAAAGCTGAAAAGTGATCTGAAAACAAGCTTAAAGTGATATGAAAATGTTTCTCTTTTGCCTCAGTGAATATGCCAGCTACTCACAAGGTTGCATTTCCTCTTTTCCCTCAAAATAGCACCCCGATCTTGATACGGTATCTCCTGGTATCTCTTAGTAGTGAAAGGTGTTGTGTTTCTGCTTTACTGCACACAACCTGACTGTCTGCACAGTAGAAAGCTCTCTGCTTGCATTCTGGCGTGGACGTCTTCCAGACTAGGTTCTCACAACAGCCTGAAGGACCATCAGACGCATAACACACTAAATGAGTGGTTCCCAAACATTTGGATCATGTGCCACCCGTGATCCTAATACAACTTCTAGGAACGTATGTGCCACACACACTTAAGAGTGTACACAGTAGAGTACGCTAGATGTGGCCTTTACACTTGTCGTCTCTTGGCAGTGGTTCTTCACCAGTTCCTTTCGCTTGCACGGTAGGGTGTTTGATGAGGGTCTCTGGTCAGTAGGCTTATGGAGATGTATCAGAAAGCTTGAGACAGAGGAAACAGTTATGCAGTGTAGTGAACTATGGGGTCTACATGGCATCCCCTCACTATTGTGAGTTGTTGGGTAAGTGGTCAGTTTAGCAGATCGTCGTGTCCAATGAAAAACATATGTCCAAAATAGAGACGGGACAAAGCAACAATTCAAAAACGTCAGTTAATGTTAAATATGGAGCATTTCCATTGGTCCATTCATCATGACATTCTGATATAACTGTCAACAGTCTGACACAAATTATGGAGAAAACTAATAACGGAGATACATGATTTTCACTGGACAGCAACGATATGTTGCGGAGTTCCCCAGGGTTCTATTGTAGGTCCTATGACATTGATGTTAATAACTATAGAACCGTAGTTATGAGTGGAGATCTGGAGTAGGGGCTTATGTACAGGCTCCAACGAGTCAAGCACAGAATACAAACAAATGTAATGTTATGAAACTGACATTATTTAGTGCATGCAGCAGATTTTCTGAGGTCATCTGGTGTACCACTTCGGGATACTTTGTGTACCACCAGTGGTAACAAGTACCAATTTGCAAACCACTACACTAAATGAATACTCTGACTCTGAGAGCCGTTTGTCTTTGTTGGACAGGATCCTGCGTCCTGTGACCTAAACACACCGGCTGGATGTCCCTTATTATGTGAAGATAGGTGTGAGATGGGTTTTGTGTTGTTCTGTTTACAGCGTTAAGAAGACTGGACTCTTTGTCCCTTTTTTTTTGGCTGCTTTTTAATGCCGTGTCCTCTTCATAGAATACAAATGCTTTAAACTAGGAGAATAAGTGATTCGTCAACGTTGGTTTAGAAATGAATTCTTGCATTCTTAAGCCTGTTGAGCTACCCGGCTTTGAAGCCCAGCTTGGAGCCTTATTCCACCCTGCTGAGTATTTTCATTTCTTTTTTTTTTTTTCTTCCCCTCATCGAGGCACCCCTCTGCCCAGACACGGCTACATTTAGTCAGTTATGTAAAATGTAACATTTGTATTTATAGTCATGCCTCAGAGCTGTGGCCGGGAGACATCGCGTTCTTCCTCAAACCCCAAACCCTCAGCATCTACAGCCTCAAAACAGGAGCACTGGAGCAGAAGTTGGCAGTGCGCACTACAAACAGACCAAAGACCCCAGCCATTCTGAAGAACTACAGCATGAAACAAGAGTAGATATCTCAGTTAGGTTTAATATGTACAGTAAATACACTATTTACATTGCATAAATTATGTACAAGTCAAAAGACTTTGGTCTGAAGACACATTTGTAGCCCTTGTCATGTCCAGTTGAACATGGGACAGTCTGGAATACACTTTAAAAAACACGTAGAAACCACTGAAAAAATAAAGACCCTGATTTTTACAAGTTAATATGCAAGTAAGTTGAGCCAGAACATTCAGTCTCGTGACTTGTGTGGCCGTCCTAGAAAAGAAACATCAAAACTGTCTACAAGCTTATTCCTCGTAGTTGAACACATCAAAACGACAACACATTTATGGCACTTGAGATGTAAAGCCTGCGTGGAATATAAAAACAAGGCACTGCGGTCACCGACTCGACATTCTGAAGCACGTCTGTCTGTCTCTTTTCTACTGATCGATTCCAGTTGCGTCAGAGGTGTAGGTAGTAGGTCCAGCCTAACGTTGTCCAGCCTGTACGAAGTGGTTTGGCACTTCTTTTTTTAAAGCTCCTTGACCAACAAAGAAAAAAAAACACTTTAGTCCATGATGAAAGTAGTACCAGCTACAATATGTGAGAACATGGGTCACTGGTGCGTGGGGGGCTGGGCCCAATGTCCAGTTGATGTTTAGTCTCAAGTCTTATACGGTGATGAATACTGAACAGATAAGGGTACAAAGAAGCCCACCGGTCCCCCAGCACGTCTGGATTTGGATCTGAATGGCACGGTTCATAGTTTGTTGCGCTTTGGTCCAAGCAAAGTCCTCTCCTACATGTGCCGCTTCATGTGCAGGGCCAGGTGGTCGGACCTGGAGAAGGCACGTTCGCACAGGTGGCACTGGAAGGGCCGGTGCCCGGTGTGCTTGCGGAAGTGGCGGGTCAGTTCGTCGGAGCGGGCGAACTTCCAGCCGCAGCCTTCCCAGCTGCAGTGGTAGGGCTTCTCGCCTGGAAGGGGGGAAACAGAGGTTTGGTTAGGTCATGCAACACCAGTGACGGGGTTGATGGAGGGGTGGAGTGCATCTGCTTACCTGTGTGGGTCCTCTGATGGGCTTTCAGATGGGAGCTCTTGGTGTAGGTCTTCCCACAGCCCGCGTAGGTACACGTGTGCGTGGCGGTGCGCTTCCTGGGCCAGGTCCTGCGCCCGCGCTTGGGCTTGTTGCCCTCCAGCTCCAGTGGGGAGGAGGGCGGGGTGAGCAGCGCCCTCTGGGGATAGGGCAGCTGCAGCTGCGCCGGGAAGCCCGTGTGGAAGCCGGACGGGAAGGACACCGGGCGGCACATCTCCCCGGGGCTGAGCGGGGGGGTCAGGCTGCCGGAGCCCTGCGGGGAGCGCGCCAGCAGGGGGCGTTCGTACCCCCGCATGCAGGCTCCGCTGCCGGACGGCTCCTGCTTGATCTTGGGCACCAGCCCCCCCACGGGGCCGTAGCTGTCCGCGCGCGGCTCAGTCTTCACTGCATCTGGGGGCCCGTCCTGAGAGGAGTAAGGGGGCGACCGGACCACAAAGCGCCCCTGGAGGTGTGCGGCGGGGACAACAGGAGGAGGAGGGGGGCAGTACGTGTCCGCTTCGGAGCGCAGCAGCTCGGCCATGAGGCTGGCGCTGTAGCCGGGGGGTGCGGCCCCTAGTTCGGCCGGGGAGTAGGCCGTCCTGTAGTCGAGCGGCGGGGGGGGGACGTCGGCCGTGTTGGCCAGGATGAACTCCAGGTCCAGGTACCGGTCCAGCTCCTCGTCGTCGTGCAGGCCGGAGGACAGGTCGGACAGGCGGCCGGGGAGCGCGTCGTCCCTCCACCTCTGCGGGGTTAACAACAACAAAAACGTCAACATCAACAACAACAACAACAACACGATGCAGCGCGCATGCGCACACGGCGGCGGCGCACTTACGTTTTCCCAGCCGCTCTGCGCCGCGAAGGTGGAGAAGGAGGGCAGGACGCTCCCGCTCAGCGCCATCTCCCGTCTGCAGCTCACTCTCTCTCTCTCTCCCTCACTCACTCTCTTTTTCTCTCTCCCTCACTCACTCACTCACTCTCTTTTTCTCTCTTTCGCTCTGTCTCCCTCACGCTCTGTCACTCTCTCACTCCCGCTCCGTCTCTCCACAGCGCTCTCACGCTCCGCTCGCGCAGCCTGACGTTTAAACTCGCCGGCGGACCTGATTGGTGGTTTATAAGCGGTGCGTCAGCGAGGAGCAGCCAATCAGAGGCGGCGCAGGAACAACGTGCGGGGCGGCCCTAATTTTAGCTCCGCTATAAAGGAGTGAGAGACTGAAGGGGGAGTGAGCGCGCCGCTGAGCACCCCGAGTGTGTGTGTACACACGCACGCACACACACACACACACACACCACTGCCTTTATAAAGAACCTGTGGTTCTAAACAGAGAACCCCTTAACCCATAACACAGGACCACTGTCTTCACTTAAAGAACTACTTGGTTCTACGCCACTTAACACTTAAACCCAGTCTGACCAGGAAGGGACCTAATCTTGTACGGAAGAACCCCCTAAAGAACATTCTTTAAAGTGTAACCTGACAAAGGAGCACTTAAACATTAGAATGGTTCTTTGATCTGACATGGTTCTGCAGGCTTTTCTTAACACTTAACCCATAATGTGACCTGGTTTTATACAGGACCATCCATCCATCCATCCATCCATCCATCCATCCATCCAATCATCCAATGGTTCTGTGAATTTCTGTGATTCTATACCATTAATAAAGAACCCACACACAGACCCTTACAAACTCTATAACCCGATATGAATTTGTAAATTAGGTGACGTGTGTTTAAAATATTGTAAACATAACGAGAGATATAGACTGTGCTCATTTATCAGTAGACGTGTGTGAAACGGTTATAAACAATCAAATAGTTTATGAAGGCCAGGCATGTGTGTGAAGAGTGTGTGTACAGTGTACAGGATGTGTACAGGATGTGTATGTAGGTATGTAATACCATTGAGCTGTAGAGCAGTGGAACTCTCATCATCCAGCATCCTGACCTCAGTAATGCTCTTGTCACTGAGTGCCATCAAATCCTCACAGCAATGCTTCAACATCTAATAGAAAAACCTCACCTGGACAAGAGATACAGTTACTCCAACAAAAGCAGGATCAACTCTTTTGATTCTGGCAGAAATAATGCATGAGCAGGTGTCCCAATACTTTTGCCCACATGAGGCACATACTACGGGTCAAAAGTTTTAGAACTGCTCCAGCATTTTCAGAACTGCACTGGAGAATCAACCCTGCTTTTCATATGTTAGTTCCACCTCAGAGCCGCAGCTCCAGCTGTTCTCCTCACAGCCGTTGATTCACAGAAGCTTGTCTTCTGATGCTGTTGTAGATTTGCGTCTCTTCCTGTTTTCTCCACCTTCGGACGTTTCTGATGGTGTAGGAAACTTCACTCTCCAGACTTTGTCTGGAGCTTCTCTAAATGAAAGAGCTCCACTGTTGGGAGTTATAATGCTCTGTCTGTGTTTCTGTGTTCAGTGTCTTTGTCTGGTTAATTTCAGGCCAATCCAGATGTGCAGCGTTTTGTAAATATGTTTATACAGATAAAGTGTTTAGAAATAGTAAGTTGACTTTTTCACTTAAAACTCCTTTTAATACCCAGCTGGACACATGACTGACCTTCAGATGTGGTAATAATAATGTCCGGTGTTGCTTTAATGCTGAACAAACAAACACGTGTGCATTTGTTGCATTTGTTGCATTATTGAGTAATAAAATAAATAACATTAAAACAACACTGAATCAATGTTGAACGTGAACAAAATGCTTGTAAATCTACATTGCATTTATTGATAAAACCAATAACTTTTAAAACAACATTAAAAAAAACATTGAAACATTGTTGAATGTAAGGAAGTGTAAAACACTCTTTCATTACTGAGTAATAAAATAACATCAAAACATTGAACAAACATTGAAACAATGTTAACAAAACACATCTAAATCTGCACAGCATTTGCTGCAGTATTGAGTTATTAACCCTGACCATGACGTTGATTCAGCAGTGGGTAAATGCTGAAATGCTGACTGGGAGTTGACTGGACCACTGGAGTACTGGGCTGGTGCTTGAAATGTTGAGAACTGGAGGACACTGGGGGTGTTCTAAACGTTCTAAGCAGTGCTCCGTATCGGTGTGTTCTTCTTTATACATATCAATGTATATTTGCTGCTGTGGGTCACTGCATCACAATGAGGGGGGCAGAATCAGTGATGGACTGAGTGTGTGTGTGTGTGTGTGTGTGTGTGTGTGTGTGTGTGTGTGTGTGTGTGTGTTTTTTTTGTTTTGGGGGGTGAGGGGGTAGGGGGGTGGGGGAGTGATACCATCCATCCATCCATCTATTTCCTGAACCGGTATATAAGGTATATTTAAGGTATTTTATATATATGGAAGGTATTTAAGGTATGTACTTGTGTACTACTGGTGCCGGTCCCAAGCCTTGCTGTGGTGACCCCTAAAGCAAGAATATGTATATTTATGGTATAAACACCTTTTTTTCTCTTTTTCTACTTTTTCTCACGCACTATATATATTGTATATTGTAATATAGTCTCTATATTATATATTCTTTATATTTATATAGTGTTTCTTAACTAAATTATCTCGTTCTACCTTTCTGTACTGTACTTATGCTGCGGCTGGAACCTTAGTTTCCCTGAGGGAACCCTCCCAAGGGATCAATAAAGTTCTATCCTATCCTATCCTATTAGGTATTTAAGCTATATTTAAGGAATATTTAGGGTATTTAAGGTATTCTTAAGGTATATAATGTGATATTTAAGGTGGACTGGAATAATCCTCAATTTGTTTACAGCAGAGCATCAGGGATTATTTATTTCTTTTTGAAAGGAAAGATATGAACTGAACAGTGAACATTAATTCGGTTTAGAAACCAGTCCAGTCACAGTCCAGTCCATTTCAGTCGCAGTCACAGTCACAGTCCAGTCACAGTCCAGTCCAGTCCAGTCCAGTCACAGTCACAGTCCAGTCCAGTCCAGTCACAGTCCAGTACAGTCCAGTACAGTCACAGTCCAGTCACGGTCCAGTCCATTCGCAGTCACAGTCACAGTCCAGTCACAGTCCAGTCCAGTCCAGTCCAGTCACGGTCCAGTCCAGTCCAGTCCAGTTCAGTCACGGTCCAGTCCAGTCGCAGTCACGGTCCAGTCACAGTCCAGTACAGTCACAGTCTAGTCCAGTCCAGTCACGGTCCAGTCCAGTCCAGTCCAGTCGCAGTCACGGTCCAGTCACAGTCCAGTACAGTCACAGTCCAGTCGTAGTCACGGTCCAGTCACAGTCCAGTACAGTCACAGTCCAGTACAGTCACAGTCCAGTCGCAGTCACAGTCGCAGTCGGAGTCGCGGTCGGAGTCGCGCAGGCGCCACGTCTCTTCAGGCCGACAGACGCGCACAAAGCCGAGCTGCTCCAGACTCTCCGCTCATTCACTTGCAAACAGGCGGCATTAAAGCTCTGATTGGGATGAAACACAGCTGATTACCATCACAGCCTTTGAACCCTGCCTTTATTACTGGGTTTTACTGGTGCTGATGGTCAGGTGAGCAGTGAGCTACTGTGTAAACATTAAAACACATTTAAAGGAAATGTTCTGGAACAGGTTCTGCATCAGTCACCCTGTCACATCACACACTCTATAATAAAGGTTCTGAAAAGGTTCTCTGGACTTAAGAGCTGTTTCTTTATGTGGGCACTTTAGTACAATCTGAATAATTAGTGTTTATGTAAAGCTGAATTATGAGTAGGTACCAAATAATTAGTATTTATTGAATAATTAGGTAACAAATAATTATCATTTGTTAAACAGTAGTTACTGAATAATTCATATTTATTGAGTAGTTAGTACTTTTTGAATAAATCATTAAATTAAGAAAAAATACTACTTTTGAGTATTTAGATCTTACTAAATAATGTTTATTTACTAAATAATTAGTAGGTAAATTGTAACAAATAAGTACTGGATAATTAATTAGTACTTAATTTGTAGGTATTGACTATTATTGTATATTTTGAGTTACTAAATAGTAATAATTAGGGGATACTAAATAATTGCTATGTAAGAACACTAGGTGTTAAAAAGGGAGGTTTCAAGGGTTTGAATAAGGAATCAATCATATTAGAGTTTGAGTTCAATTATTTTCAGTAGGTTTCACGTGTTAAGGTAACAGAGTCATTCACAGGGGTTTGGTGTGAAACGATCCATTAGTGTCACCTACTGTGTTACAGAAGTCCTGAAAGCATCTAGACGGCTTGGGTTGAATGTCTGAATGCTGAGAGTAATTAGATGAAATGGTTACTAACAGGCTGCTTGAGACACAGCAGTGCTTTACTGATAAGCTTCTGTCCTAAAACATGATTTTAATGGAAAGGAGGGGCATAAAGGCAGCCCTAACCCCTAACCCTAACCCCTAACTCTAACCCCTAACCCTAACCCTAACCCTATCCCTAAACCCTATCTCTAACCCCTAACTCTAACCCCTAACCCTAACCCTAACCCTAACCCCTAACCCTAACCCTAACCCTAAACCCTATCCCCTAACCCTAACCCTAACTCTAACCCCTAACCCTAACCCTAACCCTAAACCCTATCCCCTAACCCTAACCCTAACCCCAACCCTAACCCTAACCCTAACCCTAAACCCTAACCCTAACCCTAACCCTATCCCTAAACCCTATCTCTAACCCCTAACTCTAACCCCTAAACCTAACCCTAAGCCTAACCCCTAACCCTAACCCTAACCCTAAACCCTATCCCCTAACCCTAACCCTAACCCTAACCCTAACCCTAACCCTAAACCCTAACCCTAACCCTATCCCTAAACCCTATCTCTAACCCCTAACTCTAACCCCTAAACCTAACCCTAAGCCTAACCCCTAACCCTAACCCTAACCCTAAACCCTATCCCCTAACCCTAACCCTAACCCTAACCCTAACCCCTAACCCTAACCCTAACCCCTAACTCAAACCCCTAACCCTAACCCCTAATCCTAACCCTAACCCCTAAGTCTAACCCCTAACCCTAACCCTAACCCTAACCCCTAACCGTAACCCTAACCCCTAACCCCTAACCCTAACCCTAACCCCTAACCCTAACCCTAACCCTAACCCCTAACCCTAACCCCTAACCCTAACCCCTAACCTGTTCTAAATCAATTTTTGCGTCTTTTTTTTCTTTGAATCAGAGTTTGAATGAACCCAAATGCATTAAATTATATGGTTATATTTGAGTTCATTTCATACCTAAATATAATGGTTCTTTGTATTGTGTGACCTCTGGTGACCCTTGATAACCTCGTTGCTCTCAACAACTGAGTAATGCAGAAATTTTGCACTGTCAGTGGAAATTCCCAGTTTTTGGATGATACATTTGTTCAATCCCGAAATGTTGTAGCTTTAGCATTTTCTCAGTAGATAAGTATTTTTTATACTGAAGTCAGGCACTTTCACTGAAGTAGCAGTACTGTTAGGTTACTTTCACCCATTACGAATTATTCATTAACCACTATGAATCGAATGATGCAATACAGATGTAAGAATGAGGCCTTTAGAAGTTCAGGAGTTATAAAGTATGAGCGTCAACTCAGAACCTTACAGGTCTATATATCCAGAGGTGGGAAATCCAGGTCCACAAAGCTCAGATCAGGCGGTTGGAACAAAATTCTGGAGCAGAGGTTCACATTCTGGACCTGGATTTCCCACCTCTGTCGTATCATGCGTTGGTCACTTCTATGACAATGCTATTTTCAGTTAGTGCTCTTTTAGAATTTCTGATACGATGTTAGGACTCAGCTAAAAAACGATCAATTCAGATGTTTAATTCTTGTGAAAAGCTTATAACCGACAAATTCATAACATTAAAAATATCCCCACGTAGTTTCCTAACAATGTGAACATCTGTAGATAATCAGTGCTTGTAAATGGCCCTTATGGGTAGTTCAACTGGGAGCCAAGTTCTGTCCACAGGTTTCATGTTGGGCTCTGATATGGGTCCACCAGGGTCAGTGATGGGACCAGGAGGTGTTAAACATGTGCCCCATCTGCGTTGTCAACTGCACATGGTTTTATGACGGCCCCACATATGAGTGCCCACCAGGGTCCTTGGGACCAGGAGGGGTTCAACATGGATTGTACACTTCACATAAGACCTATGTGGAAGCCTAACTGCGTTCCAGGAAAAACATATGTTACTGTGAGCTACCACTCAGAGCTCATGCCCACCTGGAACCCACATAGCCCAGATTTCACCACGTGAATCCAAAATGAGGGTGTAGAAGGTCGTATGTGTACCAGTGAGTAGTAATATGGGTCAGTGTTGGAAAGAAACTCAACCACGTTTTGGAGATGCCAGCAGATTGGCAGGGCATGATCAGACCAGACCAGACTACTGGTAGTGTTGTGGTAATGACTCAGCTAATAGTGATGCGATCACTCAGAAATGTTGATCTGTACACGCTGCGAAGACTAAAAACGATGTGACCGCAACAAATCTTACATAAACGATTGTAGTAAATTGTGTGACCTTCGTGAACCACTGCGAGACTCTAAGGAGTGGTGTTTTTGCCAAGTGCTATTGTACAGTACGTACCTACCTGACGGCACACTAAATTAGGCAGCAATTAGATGTCAGATTGCTAGTTGCGGTAGGACGATGCATGTTCAGATGGGAACCTGTACATTCCAGAGGCAGCTTTCACATTTTGTACGAAGTGGATTCAGTTCACGAGTGCTGTGATATGAGTAACATTCTGTACCAACAAACAGGGAGAACGAAGTGAGAAGGTCACGAGGCTCTGAATTGACTTCATTTCCATGACAACAAAATATGTCGTATTTGTGATGGCTTTGCTTGTGTGGGTGTAAAACAGTTCATTCATGCAAAAATTTGGAGGGGCTCATGGTTCAGGTTAAGGTTCAGGTTCAGGTTCAGTGGTTCAGAAAAGGATTCAATGACTCATAGCAGCAGTAGATCATTTTGAAAGAACCGTACATTGTTGTTGGTTGGTTTAGTGTAGAGGGTTACAATGCCACCTTCTCCATGGCAGACTAGGGTTCAATTCCACATCCAGGCAAGCACTATATACTCTGACAGTGTACACCATATTCTTTCACTGTGCACTATACTCTTTCACTATTGTCTTACACTGTGCACTGTATTTTTATATTACACTCTCTTCTTACATGGTGCACTTTACAGTGTACACTATATTCTTACAGTATATACGGTGTTTTCATGTTGTAGACCATACTCTTCCATTATACAAAATATTTGTACACCATAAACTATAATCTTACACTATACACCCTTTTCTTACACTGTGCACAATACTCTTACATTGTGCATGAAGCGTTTACACTGCAGGAGTACAGTGTATGATGTGCACTATACTCCTATACTGTGATCTGTGCTTATACACAGTGCACTGTACTCTATGTTTGGTACTATATAGCAAAGGTTCTTTACAGATTTGTCTCGGAGTGGTGATTGGTGTAGTGTGAGTGTAAATGTTGACAGTTCTCCATCACGGAGAGTTAAAGAACCATTTAAGCATTCAAATGAGTCCTCGTGATTGAAGAACCATGGTGCATGTCAGCGATGGACACATTTCTATCACGTACGACTGATGCCTCACTGTTCTCAGTGTGAATGTCAGGTCTTTTCAGTCTCCACAGATTGTTTTTCCGGATGGACATCTTAAACGGAACGATGCAGTCAATGGGGATTTGCTATTGAGCAGCCTTTTATGCCCGGGATTAACCGCTATCTGTGTTTGGAAACCTAAACCAGGCTCTCACACACTACATGCCCCATTTTTCCTGTCTTTACAATGGCCCAACGCATTGTCCCAGGCATGTCAGATGAACAGCGACCCAAGCTTTGTGGTATTAGGTGTAGGACATTTCACCATTGTTGTAGCACTCGTGCTAAAAAACACTTTAGCTATGGAATTGAGTTGGATTCAAACTTGACGTAAGATTTGCATTGAGTTTGACGTGGAAACATTTTAATCAAGTCAGCTTACGGAGTACAGCACAGAGCCGTAGCTTATACAGGCCTATACTCTTACATTGTACACTATGTTTTTACGCTACAGACTCTCAGACTATAGACCATCTCTTATACTATAACTACACTCTTTAATACTCCATCATTCACTGTGTTTTTATGTTATAGACTATACTCGTACACTGTAGACGCTACTCTTTTGCAATACACTATACTCATACACCGTGACATATTCTTACACTGCACTACAGTCTTACTTTGTGCTCTATGCTCTTCAATTATTCACTATGTTTTTGTGATAAAATACACTTTTACGCTATAGACTATACGCATTTGGTTTTATGCTATAGATTACAGTATACACTGCATTCTTACAGTGTGCACTATACTCTTACACTGTAAACTATGTTCTCATACTGTGCACTATGCTCAACCATTTAAGAACACGGTACACTATATCCTTACACTGTAGACTATACTCTTACACTATGCACTATATTCTTACTCAGTAGACTACACACAACATACACTCTGCTGACAGTTAAAGGTGTACACCAAAGAGCTGTAGCTCATACAGGCTGAAGGTTTGGCCTCCAGATTAAACACCATGCTGAATGTGAGGGTTATTCCAGTACTATGCTCAGCACTGTGAGTTTATTTGGAAAAGCTTTTTTTGCCTGCTGCTTATCCAGTGTCATGCATACTTTATGGCTTATGTCAAACCCCTGGGAAGCACCTGCTCTTTCTTCACAGCAGGGCAGCGGCGGCCCGCTTTCGAAGGAGAAGGAAACTGAGCGTCCAGCCAGCAGCAGAACGAGTGAGAGTTAGAGCCAGAATGGGATCCTGCATTAGGGCTTATATAGTGGGGCTATTTTTAACCCACTCCCCCTCGCCTATCACAAGGCTTCCTCTCCACAGCGTTCAGGAAGCCGGCCTGGCTGCGTTTCCTGCTCGCACGCGGGCCCATTCAAAGCCAATCAGGACAGGATAGCCCAGTGATGACCAGGCACTGACTCAAACGAAGGGGGAAAAGAATAGTGAAAAGTGTCGCATATTTTAGTGGGGCTATAATTTCAGCAGAGAAGAGGATTTCCTCACAGGGAAACTGGACATGGAGTCGACTGACGTCAGCCGTTTTTTTCCCTTATTAAGTTTTATATGAAGGTTAATGAAGCTGAATGTGACCCAGGGTGGACTGTGGGACTGGGTTCATGTTCTGAGGGCCTCAAAGTAGCACATCTGTAAAGTCGCTCCAGTTTTTCCACATTACATGTTTCAGTTCTTGCACTAGATTCCACTACTGTATTCTTACACTGTACATACACTGTGCACTGTGCTCTCACACTATACACTATGTTCTACAGTCTTACACTGTACATACACTGTGCACTGTGCTCTTACACTATACATTGTCTTCAACACTGTTACACTGTACTTACATTGTCTTCGACATTCTTACACCGTACACTATACTATTACACTGTACTCTATATTCTACATTCTTACATTGTGCACTATACAGCGGACACTATACTGTGAATGCTGTTCTACTCTTTCTCCATGCACTGTTCTACACTCTACACTATACTCTTACATGTTATATTCTACATTCTTACACTGTGCACTGTACACTATACTCACTTCACACTATGCTTACATTGTGTGCTAATGCAAGCAAGCTAAAGGAAACTGTCCCATGGCTCAGTCAGTTACAGTAGTGAGATGTTGTGTCTCACAAACAGCATGCACATATAGCATGCAGTTATCTAACTCATCTTCTGACAGCTCTTTCCTTCCTACACACTGGGAACGTAGTGTAAACAGTGCGTGAGGTTCCACGCTTCATTTACACAATACACAACACATCCTGCTACATTTCCCAGTCTGAGCACCTTCTAAGAGGTCAGTACACAACAGAATCCTCTGTTTGAGAAGAAACGGTCAGTCAGGAGAGCAGATCTTAAGCCGTATGTGTGAGGATCATCTGTATAAGAGTGATGAAGATTTTATAAACAGCTCTCGTCATTCCGTGATGAGTCTGATTTGGCAGCGGAGGATTGATGACACCAAAAACACACTTACTCACTTTTTCTGGGCTTTTAACTGAACATATGGAATGAATTAGCCTGATACAACATTCAGGAGACAAGCAGTTTATTAGCTGTTAACACTTGAAATGATGCAGATCTTATTCTGTGAGCACACATGTACACCCACATACCCCCCCCCCCCCCAACCCTCCCCCCAACACACAATCACACATTGTGTGTGCCGTTGTCTGAGAGGTGTGTTTTCACTACATTGTTATTAAGAGAGAGAAATACTTCAAAGGAAGCCTTGAAGGTGTCTGGGTGTAAATGTCAGCCAAAGCCTGAATCTGCCTCTGCTGAGAGCTGAAGACATAACATTGACGAGGGATTTCAGGGTCTCAGACTCTTAGGTAAAGAAGCAGAAATATACAATATGGACAAAAGTATTGGGACACCCCTTAGTCATGGAATTGAGGTGTTTGCTTCAGTCTCATTTACACGGGTCTATAAAATCCAGCATATAGCCATGCAGGTTGCCTTTCTAAACACTGGCCTAGGCAGTGGCTGATGATTGGTTGGAGTAGGGTAAGAGTCCATGACGTTGGAAGCCATGGAGTCTATGGATGGGCCAAGAAGCATTACATAGAGATCCCATTTTTTATTGTGTCAAATGATGCAAATTATTCAGGAGGGCAGATTTTATCAGTGACTTAAAACATGTTTTTGGTGTTGTTCTGATGATGCCCAACTCCTTAATCAACATGGTGGCCAGAGGTGGCTGAGACCAGTCCTGGGTTTTGAGGAGTTCCTCCTGAATCCAGAACAGGCTGAAGGAGAGCTGTGTGTGTGTGCTCTATCGCTGATTCCTGATTTTAGTTCTTTAAGTCAGAGGAGATAATGGAGAACACAGCTGCAACTGTGGGAGGAATCTAAAGTATGTCTAAATATGTTTGTGGCCCAGGTTTATTAGCTGCTTATCAGCTGAAAAGTTTAAAATGACAGTAACGTACCTGTCAGCTGTGCAGAATACTTTGGGTCTCATCATATCCTCTGAGTCTGTAAACTGTTTTCATAATATTAATGTTAGATTATTAGTGTCTGATTTATACTTTGTGGAAGAATGGGTCATGTCTACATTAGAAATTTTAACAATGAAAATACAATAATCCTCCTTGCCTTTCTCTCTCTTGTAGAGTTTATGGATGGTCACGCCGATCAACAAAAAGAGACAATCAGCTTGCTGCTCAAGCTGCAATTATGAATAAAGTTCCACCCTTCAACAAATGGAGCCAATAAGATAAGATGTGGGGAAACCCATGTGATCTAGAGTGTAACAATTCACAATCTGTGCATGAATTGTGTGATTTGTTTACAGGATAAACCAGAGTAAAAGTGGAGGGAAACCGAACAAACCAGACAGGGGTCTGTACATCTCAGCTTGACCCACCTTCCCTCAATTCGCAAGGAAGACAAGCATCTAGATTCTTTTCTGTTCTGGCACCAAAACGGTGTAACAAACTTCCCCTGGGGGTCCGAACAGCTGAGTCACCCGCTGACTTCAAACACAGACTGAAGATAATCTCTTTCAAGAGCATTAAACTCATTAAAGGTTTATATTTATACTGAACCTTGTTGGTCTCCAATCTGACATATGTTTCAGCCACATCTAAGCTTGAGGAATCTCTGGATTCCAGCCTCTTCTAAGTAGCTAAGGATACCTTCAGAGTGAACAGCAAAACACTTTAGTAAGTCGCCCTGGATAAGGGTGTCTGCCAAATGCCTTAAATGTAAATGTAAATGTAAATCAGCCAAAAACAAGACACAGAGAAGAGTCCTAGAGATCAAAACCAGAAAAACAGGCAGGGGTTGGTAACAACCCCAAAGACCAAAACAAGATATACGCTTAGTAAGCTTTAAGGGAAGCAATGGCAATGCTTTGGAAAGGGCATGGAGAGCAAAGTGGGCTATACACAAAACCAGTAATGAGGAACAGGTGAATGTAATCAGTATTCAGGGGACAATGACCTAGGCAGGGGCTGATGATTGGTTGGAGTAGGGCAAGAGTCCATGACGTTGGAAGCCAAAGAGTCTATGGATGAGCCAGGAAGCATTACATAGAGATCCCATTTTTTATTGTGTCAAATGATGCAAATTGTTCAGGAGGCCAGATTTTATCAACGATTTAAAACATGTTTTTTGTGTTGTTCTGATGATGCCCAACTCCTTACTCAACATGGTGGCCAGAGGTGGCTGAGACCAGTACTGAGTTTTGAGGAGTTCGTCCTGAATCCAGAACAGGCTGAAGGAGAGCTGTGTGTGTGTGCTCTATCGCTGATTCCTGATTTTAGTTCTTTAAGTCAGAGGAGATAATGGAGAACACAGCTGCAACTGTGGGAGGAATCTAAAGTATGTCTAAATATGTTTGTGGTCCAGTTTTATTAGCTGCTTATCAGCTGAAAAGTTTAAAATGACAGTAACGTACCTGTCAGCTGTGCAGAATACTTTGGGTCTCATCATATCCTCTGAGTCTGTAAACTGTTTTCATAATATTAATGTTAGATTATTAGTGTCTGATTTAAATCTAAAATTCCTCTGACACTCAGCTCAGCTCTCCTGTCCTGAACTTCACTCATTCTCATCTTGTCACTAGGCTCCAGTGTGGTGCTGTGAAAGGATGCCACCATGGAGGCCATCATTGTCCATTTAGCAACTTTGGAATGAACTCGAGGTCTAGGAGACTGTAAGCCAGGCCCTCATATCAGTGACCTCACAAGTGCTCTTGTAGATGAATGAGCAAAACCTCCCACAGACACACGCAAACATCTCGTAGAAGGCCTTCTGTGAATTGTGGAAGCTCTTAGAGCTGCAAAGCGTACCAACTCCATATTAATGCTTCTGGATTTAGAATGGGATGTAATGTTTAGTAGTCCCAATACTTTTGTCCACATAGCGTATCTCATTTCACCAGTCTCAGCGACCTCAGCACCGCGGCTGTGAGCTGACATGAAAAAGTGGATTGAGGTCGTGTGTAATTTACACAGTAATCCCCAAACTAGTCAGGAATCACTCTGGAGTTGGACGCCTTGAGAACATTACTGAACAGGGAGCGATGACTCCGGAGCGGCGGATTGGGAAATTATAAGCCTGGCTTGAAATGTTTTGGAGTTTAAACTGGCAGAGCTCGAGTAATTTCAACATTTCTCCATTTTCTCTGTTATAAGTCTGAAAACCACAGGAATGACCTGAGGAGCTCTGCCAGAAACCAGCTCCATATTTATACAGGACTGGGAATCAGAGAGACGGAGAAAGGAGGGAGTGAATGACAGGAAGAAAGAGGGGAAGATTGAAAGGAAGAATGAAGAAAAGAGAGTGACAGTAAAGGACAGTGAGAAGTGGATAGGAGAATAGGAGCAGGAGTGAGAGAGGAAAGGTGTAGTGTGAGAAGAGAAGAGAAAGGGAGGAAAGATGAGAGACAGAAAGAAAAATAGAGAGAAGAGAGAGGGAGTAAGAATGATGAAGTAGAGAAGGGGACAGTGAGAATGAAAGAGATAGTACAGGAGAAGCTGGGTTTCCGTCCAAATGTTTCGCAAATGCTCTGTGCAGTTACGTAATTTCATCAGAAAAACACGCAAAATAGCTTTGAAACGAACGAACAATTTAACTCTTTACTTTTAGCAGCATCGTCTGTACAGCCGTCTGTGTCTTTTATGGCTGTGATGACGACCAATGACCCTCCTAACGAGGGCTGACATCACTGTACCACCCTGACCACATCCTCCATACGTCTGGGAGTGCAAATACACCAGACAGTTCTGTGAGTGCAGAGCAGTGTTTCAGACCGGTTCTGGAGTTGGCCTTTGAAAATCTGTGTTGTGATTGGCCCATTCCTGAAACTGGCCATCCAAGCCAACTGAGAGAGGAATGATGTGACTCGTGGATTGATACGTTATTGTTTATTCAAAAACCCTTTTGTGTCACTGATTTCACATTTAAAGTTTGGTGATATTCTGATGTTTCCAGCGTAATCATTGATTTTTTTGTTTTTTATTATTATATATATATTTTTAATTTTGGTCAGGTTTTCAAAATTCACAAAAATGTGTGAAGAAAAAAAAAGAAAGAGAGAGGTAGAGTGAGACTGTGTGTGTGTGTGTGTGTGTGTGTGTGTGTGTGTGTGTGTGTGTGTGTGTGTGTGTGCGTGTGTGTGTGTGTGTGTGTGTGTGTGCATGTGAGATAGAGAGAGGTAGAGACTGAGAGAGAGTTTGAGAAAGACAGATTTTATGTGTGAGAGAGAGAAAGAGAGAGTGAGAGAGAGAGTCTAAGAGAAAGAAAGAGAGAGTGAGAGAAAAACAGACAGTGAGAGATTAAGAGAGAGAGAGAATAAGGGAGAGAGACAGATATGTCTCCTACAGTGGAGTTGAGTTGAGTCTCTAAAGTCTGAGTTTTTGTTAAAAGTCTGCCCACAAATGAGTCCGTGCTTAAACTGTGCCAGCTGCACAAACACACTGGCCGCACACACACACACACACACACACACACACACACACACACACACACACACACACACACACACACATGCACAGGTCCTCTCTCTTCCCGCTTTTAGCTCATGGTGCAGTCAGGGTGTGTAATGTCATGTAAGAGCCTCAGAGGGACAGAGGGACTGCAGCGGACATTCCTCCTCTGAAGGCTGAACAGGATTTAAACTGGTTTTGATTAGACTGGTATGTATTAAGAATAAGCAAATATTGACCCTTAAAATGACCAGGAGCCTCAGTCGGTCCAAGCTTTCATTCTTAACTTCTACTTCTATTAGTTTTCCATGTAATTGCTGAATAATAAGCCTGATAATTGAATCAATCAATTATTCAGCTTAATATATGTCCAAATATTTGTGGACAGCCCTTCTAATGAATGCATTCAATTTATCTATTGCACTCATTGCTGATACAGATGTGCAAATGCACACAAACAGCTAGTCCCTGCAGAGAAGTGCAGCCAATAAAATAGGCCTCCCTGGAGCAGATAAAGAAACATGAACCGGTTTGCATCATGCCTGGTGCCAGGCGGGGACTAGAGGGGTATAAAGCCACTCAGCTTTGAGATGTGGAACAGTGGGACTATGTTCTCTGGGATGATGACGCTCCCTCCAGGGCTGAATTGTAGAGTTGGAGATCAGGTGGGCTGGTGATCATTCAGAATCCAGACCTCACGAACACCCTTGAGTGCTCCTCACAGCAGTGCTCCAAAATCAATCAGTCTGTCTATGTTTCAGAAGAAACAAAGAATAAGCAAGTGTTCCAAAACTTTTGTCCATGTACTATATATTACATGGACAGGCCGTCTCAAGGGACAGCTTGGGAACACCTACACCTGTGTAAGTTGTGAGGTGTAATCTTGTGCGTGAGGTTGAACCCTGGCCAGCGTGCTCACGGGAAGGCAATTAAGAGCGAGGCCTGATAGTGTGTGCCAAATGGATGGAACGTTCCATTTTTCCATTCCATTTCTTCATCCACAGTGTCAAGCATCTACCGACAAATATGTCAAAGAAGGCATTACCACCCACAGTGGACAGTGCAGTGGCCACCCATGGCCACTTAATGATTATGACTGGTGGCGTCTGGTTAGAAATGTCTTTGTGGACAGTCACACTCTATGCAGGAGCCCCACATGCATATCTCACAGGTCAGTGGAGCATTCTTTAGCCTCCAAGGGATATGGGAGCAGAAGACCCACCAGAGTGCCTCTTTTAACACCACGTCACCAGACACAGCACCTCGCCTGGGCTTGTTAACTAGACCCTAGAGGACTTGCAACATGTGGCGTGGCCCAATAAGTGAGGGTACTGATTGTTTCAGGCTGATGGTAGGGTTTGTGTGTTGCGTAGACCTCCTAAAGCCATGAAGCCTAGTTGTCTAGTTGTGGGCTGGGTCCAATAGTCCGCCTTAACACATCTTTGACTGGTGCTGGTATGTTTCACTGCTTGGTGACCATTTGCAGCCCTTCATGGACTTCATGTAGCCCACAATATTGGGATATACCTGCAGGACAATGCATGGTGCCTTTGGCTCCAAGTTCAACTATTGATGTATCGAGGAATGTTAAATGACCACACAACTTTGGAAATGGAACGTCCCATCCATCTTGCACCTGTTTTCAAATTGCTTCGAATTCTGTTTCAGTCTGATTCAGTTTGACCAGTCCGACTGAATTGTCATTCTGGGTGTGGTTCTTCATATCACAATGTGAAACCAGTGTGAAAAACCTTCAGATATTCTGGCTTAAACACAGAGAACTGAATATTATTAACCCTTTCGAACCTAAAGGCCCGTATGTAGGCCTCTATATGGGAAGTAGAACCTGCAGATGAACTCTAATGCCATCTTCTCACAGCACAAAGAGTGGCCCAGTTCTGATTTCCTCATCAAATCCGATTAGTGTGTTTTAGGCTGTTTACACTGCCTTTTCAATGTGACTAATCACACTGGAACTGAACAGTTTGCTTTCCCGAAATCACACACTTTACTTTAATTTTCGTCAGAATCACAGGAGCCGTCAATGAGCTGCAGCTGGCCTTATCACTGGGATTCCGGTCCTTCTGTGGCCGTGTTCAGACATTTCATTAGAATTACTTTTAGTTTGAGCAGATCTGTTACCTCCCTTTCCCAGCACCGAAAACCTCCCTCACTGCTCTCGTCCACTTCTCCTTCTCTTCCACCATATTTGTGAGGGACGCAGAGTTCAAGTGACATAAAAGTCACATGTATTTCAATACTACATATAAACATGGCCTAAAGTGGAATTGAAAATGTCTGATTCAGAGTATTTTTGCTGTTCACACACACACACACACACACACACACACACACACACACACACACACACACACACACACACACACACACACACTCACTCAAATGACACATCTAGGTTGCATATGACAAAAAAGACTGGATTTGGACCAATTTTACCTACGGTGTGAACAGATTAGTCCTGCAGTGTGAACCCCTTGTGAAGAATCACCATATGGATCAACGGGAGTCCACCAGCAATGTTTCCCATCATGCTGTACTGAAGCTCAATTGGTCAGAAAACGCCAGAACTGTCTATCCCACACAGCAATCACAGAGCCAGCTTTATTTGGAATGATTTAATTAGTGTGATCTGTTTGTTTGGTAGAAATTTCAGTATTTAGATTTACTGCCCCCCTCCACCCCCCCACCTCCCCCTTTCAAATAACCCGGAAAAACATGCCTTGTGATTCAGGAATGAGATGTGGTCTTTGGCTCGTCTCGGAGTGATTTGGCATTAATTTGCTGTTTGAGTTATAGCTCAGCGGCGACACCAAGACTCATAAACTCATAAAACAACATTGAACAACAAAGCGTCCCTGAGGACTGCGAGCTGTGAATAGTTTCGGGGTGTCTTTGGGTACAGGCCGAGCAGGGACAGCCCTGAGGCTGGGGGGTGGGTGGTGTTGGGGGTTCTAATGTGTGCATAACAAAGTGACTGGGTGTTTATGTAATCTGTGACCAGACATTAAAATCAGTGTCGTTTTATATTGAAATCAGTTGGGTAATGCTTTCACACTCCTTTTCGCAGGTCTTCACTACATACGCTGTGATCCCCTCTTTCTTTTTCAATAGCTGTATTGAAATCCTTAGCCAATAAAGATAAAGATCTGATCTCTTTTTATTAAACGTACTATAAAACGAGCTGTTGGGAGTCCAAAAGCATGCTATCATGCTCAAACTACTCAAGCACTCTCTAACCCCACAGGAAGAAACATGCTCCGATATCCCATCCAGCTTTTTTTTTTGTTGATATTGGACCAATGCCTGTACCCATCAACACCAATATACCATCTGTTGTTGATTTGTAAGGTTCACGGAAAAATCTCATCTTGTACAAGACCTTCAAACCTTCAAGTCTTTCTTTAAAGTTTGTCTGAATGACAAAAAGTCCAGATCAAGTCCAGGTTCTGGATGGTCTAAGGTGATCGTTGATTGACATTCCTTATACTGGTTAACACACACCAATCATCCATAACGTTATTACAACCTCCTTGTTTCCACACTCACTGTCCATTTTATCAGCTCCTCTGACCACACAGGAGCACTTTGTAGTTCTATAACTACAGACTGTAGTTCATCTGTTTCTCTGCAGACTTTATTCTCCTCCTTTCTCCCTGATCTTCAATGATCAGGACCCCACAGGACCACCACAGAGCAGTTATGATGTGGGTGGTGGGTCATTCTCAGCCCTGTAGTCACACTGACATGGTGGTGGTGTGTTAGTGTGTTTTGCGCTGGTATGAGTAGATCAGACCGAAGTGCTGCTGAGTGTTTAAACCCTGTCAACCGTCCACCAACCAGAAATATCCAGCCAACAGTGTCCTGCGGGCAGCGTCCTGTGAGCCCCGATAAAGGACTAAAGATCTAGCTTAAAGTAGCTGAATGCAGTCATTAGAAGAGGTGTCCACAAGCATTTGGACAATGTACTAAAGGAACCATGACGAGTTATGTCACCCCCAGCAGTTGATGGTTTTCACAGCGTGCTCTCTGCTCTCTCTTTCTGACTAACAGGTTTGGAATCGGTTGGATCGGGCCGAAGCGAGCCTCACTGTATGACAGTTGAAGTGCCTGAGTGACAGGTTGGGGGTGAAGGGCGGAGGAGGCCCTCACTTTCTAAAGCTGTGTTTTTCATTTTGAATGTGCTGCCTGAGAGGTGTCTTTTGTGGCTTTGGTGCTAGGTGCTTTATCAGTTGCAGGCGGCCTCAGCCATCAGTTCGCACTTCAGCCTGCAGTGCTGGATGCAGAGTGTGTGCCCTGTGTGCGAGTGTGCGAGTGTGTGTGTGTGTGTGCGTGTGCAGGTTCTTACCAGCTGCAGGATGTGTGGTCTGTTAGACCGCAGGTTTCAGTGCAGGGCAGCTTCTCTCAGGCTACATGCCCCACACCCAAACAACTGCACACAGGCAAGAATGAAAATCTACATTTGGGAAGCCTGTTATCGGGGACGGCGGCTATGATTCAAATCGAATTCTCACACCTGAGGCTGCAATGACTTGTTGATAAAGATGACGATGTCAGTTGGAGAATTTGCTGTGGGTTTGCTTGAAAGCTTCATTTTAAACAACGGCTAAAACCTGCTACACCCAGTCTGTTAAATCAGTGCAAACAACCTCCTCACTGCAGTGACACTGACATGGTGGTGGTGTGTTGGTGTGCGTTGTGCTGGTACGAGTGGATCAGACACAGCAGTGCTGCTGGAGTGTTTAAGAGTGCACTTAACATCTACAAGGTGGAGCAATCAGGTAGGAGTGTCTAATAGAGTAGTGGGTGGACACGGTGTTTAAACACTCCAGCAGCAGTGCTGTGCCTGGTCTACTCATACCAACTCACACTAACACACCACCACCATGTCATTGTCACCGTAGTGCTGAGAATGACCCACCACCCACATAATACCTCCTCTGTGGTGGCCCTCTGGGGTCCATTGGTAGGTAGTCGCCACTGCTGACCTTGCACTTGCAGGGAGATACTCTGACCAAGTTGTCTGGACATGGTGATTTGGCCCTTGCGAAAGTGTCCCATGCTGCCCTTTTTCTCCACGTCCAACGCGTCGACTATGAGAACCAGCTGTGCAATTACGGTCTAAAAGAGATCCCAGACCTTCACATGAGTTATTCTCTTCCTCTGTGACGGGTCATAATATTGTGGCTCATCAGCCTTGTGTATATGTGTCGGAATTGAGACACCAGGATTGATTACAGTAAGCAAGCAGTGTGATTTTATGTGCTGTGAAATTGTCTTTCACAACGTGCTGCGAAACTGAAACCGCTGTTTGGGAAAAGTGGAGCTGGGTCCAGGTATCTCAGTAGCACAGGAGCTCTGGGGGTGAGTCAGCGAGAGATTTCAACATTGTATAGTCTGGGACTGGAGTAAACACATTTAAAACGTACAACCCCAGAACAAGAGTGCTGGTGATGCGGACTCAAAAAAGAGAAGCACCACAAACAATAGTGCTGTGGTTTGGGACTTGGAGAGGATGCTTTTGTTTTCGGCTCTCGGAGCTCACTGGCCAACACTATTGCTTAAGAACAAGGTTGTTTAGAGCCAGTCAAATGTTCCCGAACTCTTCATATTCCCAGGACACCAGCATGTCAACTGTGGACATGTGCATCTGCTGTGTCCTTCCTCGTGTCATGAACTTCTTTTCGATAAACTAGACTTGATATCTACCGCTCCAGTAATCGGCCACATGGTGCTTTTACTTCACCCTTAGAACCTGAGATCCTCACTTTGAGGGCAGTTACATGCCATTTTCTGGGCTCCATATCTCAGGATCACAGTAACCTAACGACATGTTACACATAAAGTCCTGAACCGTGGTGATCATCATTGTATCAGTGAGTAAACCAGCTTGACACACTGCTAAAATCCACTCCAACTGAACTGGAATATAAAAGCCAAAGGAGCTTCCAGTGCATGTTTACTGGTCTGTCTACATGTACATGCTCGACCTGCATGCAGACAGGGGGCGGGGCTGATGATGTCAAAATCTTGGGTTGTAGAGGAAAATGAGGTTTGAGTGGCTGTTTTTTAATCTTTTTATTTGCTCAGTGTTCACATTTCAGAATAAAAGTCATGAGAAGGGGGTATTATGATACATAAATAATAATAATAATAATAATAATAATAATAATAATAATAATAATAATAATAATAATAATAATAATAATAAATGGCATTCAGGTTGTTTTTGGTTACTTTACTTGGACCCCTGTCAAGTATTTTGAAGAACTTATTAATATAAACATACTTGTCAATCTAATCATCACAAAGAACTCATCAAAAATTTCTTTGGTAAAATTTTTCAGATTCAAGTTTTTTAAGTGACAGTGACAGTTATACAATATTGCAGACCACTGCCTAAATCTAAAGGTGATAATCTCCCAGTGGAGCATGCTCTGAGTCTCTCTGGGTGTTCCATCTGCAGTCTGTGGGTGTAGTTAAGCCCACAGCTGAAGGCCTCTGTTTTATTAGCTGAGCAATTACACACACCGTCAAGATGGGGGGTCGGTTGACACGTCGACAACAGAAGGACCTCAAATCTTCTTCGGTCGCTTAGTACCTCTCTGATCAGCGGTCCGCTTTAACGGCCTCAAACCACCAGAGCTGCTTCTGCTGTGTTTTTTTTTTTGCTTTGATTCAGGAGCTCGCTCTTTAGCTGGAGGTTTTGGCAGTGGCGTCCCAGTCTCAGCCCCCAGAATCGGCCCCCAGAAGCTGTGATTTCTGTGATTAGGGGGTAATTTGGCATCTGGATGACGGAACTCCAGATAGAACAGTCTTGTTCTTTGAGTGGCGCGGAGTCAAAAGACAGAAGCAGTCGTTTCTTTCACAGCTTTTTTAAGTGACTGACTGCTGTGGACGTGGAGAGAAGAGGAAAGCGACAGTGTTCAACGAGTTGTGTGTGGAGTTGACGTCCATGTGTTGTATTATTGCACCCGATACACAATACCGACCGGAATGATAATATGGAAGGAAAAGCGTTAAAATATTCGGAGCCTGTTGAGTTTTCAGCTTTCTGGAGAGTGGAAAAATCAAGGTCCCATACCCATACAGGTCCCAAAGTGGCCGGGGCTTTGGAATGAGTTGGAGTGTCAGAAATCATCCAGCGTCATCCAGCATCAGTAAATAACTTCACTTATGCTCCTGGTCTTGTGAGGCTGAGTGCCATCAAATGCTCCAGCATCTAGTTTAAAGCCATCCCAGAAGAGCAGAGGCTGTTGCTGCTCCATAGGAGGACAAACTCAGTATTAAGACCTCAGTCCAAATGTTCTTCTGGTACAAACCCACGCAAACAAATCTAGAGTCAGGATTATATCAACAGCAGGTTAAAACAGGTCCCATTTACTGTACATACAGTCCTGCCTGGAGCATCTTCAGCGAGACGCCCTGTGCAGTTTCTAAATTCTGCACATTTCCTCTTGCTAAGGCGCGTTGGGTACAGTTGAGAAGATCAACATAAAACATCTCTGTGAGCCTGACGAGGCAAAATCCCCCACACTCTCAGCCAAAGCTGCATGAGGGTGGTTGTTGGCCTCGCAGTTCTGGCTCTCAGTGGCCTTGGATCTGCTCTCTACAGCTGGTTCCTGATCTAATATGTTTAAAATGTTTGGCCAGGGAGCTTCGTGTTTATGAGGGATCCACAGAGGAGCTCTGACATCACCAACGGAGCCAATGGCTTTTATTCGCTCTGTGATGATGTCAGCGGCCAAATGCCTGGCCCATATAGCAATGTGTGGCCCCTATGACTGAATGTTTTTAGCTTTAAAAACTTGCTCCCTAGCAACAGCATGCGTAAAAGACTCATTTTGCGGTTCGGCATATGACAAAACGGGCTGTTTTGGAGTCTCTGCGCTTTAGTCAGCGTACTTTTTGGACACTCTGATGTGTGATTTAGTTACAGGCTCTGGAGGATGTTTTTAATGTGTTTATTTTGTTCTTAGAAACACTCAGAGGGCAGCTGCTGAATGTGATTGTGAACACTTTGATTCGTTATTCAGTTTGGGTACTCATTAACAACAAGGGAAAGGCCCGGAGCAAGGCACTCTGGCCCAAGGCCAACCTGCTCTCAAAAGGAATTTGTACATTTCCGAAAATGTCCAATGTGAATTTTATGCACAAATAGACAACCTAACCCTTACTCTAACCCTAACTGTAAAACCTAAACCTAACCCTTACTCTAACCCTAACTGTAAAACGTAAACCTAACCCTTACTCTAACCCTAACTGTAAAACTTAAACCTAACCCTTACTCTAACCCTAATTTTAACCATAGAACCCTTACTCTAAACCTAACCTTGAACTAGAACAGTGCACCACTACTCTAGAGTCTGATCAAAAGGTGTTTTGCAGTTAAACATGTGTTTATAAAACTAAGATTTATATCCTTTGCATAACATTGCTGTTCCTAACAATAACTGAAGTAAAGAAGCCGAGCTAATTGAGGTTGGAGACCTTGGTAAAAGTGGTCTGAGAGCTCATATTTATTGTGTTGTTCAAACAAACATAATGTACAGATGAAATTTTGGGCAGTTGTGTCCAAACGTTTGCATGCCACTGTACTACAAAGTGGAAACAAGTTATGTTTATAGTTTTATTATCCATGGTTATTGACCATACAACACAGTGGCAGCAGAAAGACAGGCTAGAACACAGGCTTTAATTTCATCACACACACCATAACTCATCAGACTGAGGAACATATCTTAATGAAGGCCTTAAATCCAGCCATAAAGCATAAACTGCTCCCATGGTATCCAACAAAGGGTCATAAATCCTACCTAAAGTGACTACATGTTTTTCATTTTGCACCCCATTGTGAGTGTCTTCATTTCTACAGCATGTGTGTAGCACAGCCATCATTGCAAACCTTATGGCCAGGCCTTAAAGTGGCTAAGACAAGATAAATTCCACCTGAGAACCTCTGAAGCCGTTCCACGCAATATGTCTCATTTTAGACCTTTGGGTGGAGCTCCTCTAGAAGGTCCATCAGTGTAAGCTGGGAGATTTATGAGATCTATAAGACTCCATTATTTTCTCCTAGTGATGTGTTGCATGATAGGGATCCTCACTAAGCTCCTCCTGAAGCTCATTTAGGGCACACGGTCTAGAACATCGCTCCATCAGCGACGGCAATTTCCTCTAGCATGACAAATGTGTGTAATAATCGCGGACACGGTAAAATAATAATAAATAATGGAAAAAAGGTCATGAAGCACACTAAACAGCTTAGATGATAGCTAGTCTAACTGAGTGTGGACAAACTGACAGTAGCTTAGACTCACATGGGCTGGGTTGCCGACCAGCTGGAAATATGATGACACGCCGCAATGTGAATAAAGTACAGCCTGTGGTGAGTTAAAGGGGAACTCCAATGATTTTCTGTATAGCTGGGGTGACCATATTTTGGCTTTCTAGGAAGGACACTGGGGACACAAGCATCTGTCGTGGTTAGGATGTTGTGGCTGGGGGTCTTCAAGTAGGCCTAAGTTGTAGTATCGTGACAGTGTGTGTGTGGGTAGGAGTTTAAATCTCTGTAATCATAATAAATAAACATTTACTCAACACTAATAAACAGTCTATTTGTGCATCCCAAACAATTCCAATATTGTGATTTTCTTTTGTTCATAATTTAATTTAAAAAATTAACTGTCATATTTTTTTATATGCAATTTATTTCAAGATTTTCAAGCTTTTTTGTTTTAATTTTGATTTTGTAATTTAGTCCAACCTATTTAATAATGTGAGATTCTGGATTTCTGATTTTCGTGAGGTATAAGACATCCAGATCAACAGTAAAAAAAATATATAAAATATGTCATTTTACATGCAATGAATATACAACCTGAGACTCTTTTTGAAACCTTTTGAATGAAATAATGAACACAAATGAACTTTTTCACAATATTCTAACTTTCTGAGAGACAAAATTAAAATGCAAATAACTAACAAACAAACAGAGAAAATATTTTACCACCGTTCACATGGTTTGTTTGGTTTTGAGTTCAATGTGAAATGTTAATAAATACATGAATAAAATAATAAAGTCAGATAAGTTTGTCTTTAAGTATTTGTAGGCTGTGGTCAGTTCACTGCGGTCCAGTATTGTATAACAATGGCCTATCAAGAGACACATTTGGACGACATTGGATTTTGGTTAGAATAGAATAGAATAGAACTTAACCTCACAGCCTTGAATTCTGGTGAGTAAGCATTGCAACCTACATTCAACAGGCAAACAATGACTACCAACGTTGGTGACAGCTAGAACACGGTTTCACTGTCAGTCCCTTTTGGAGGTTCCAAGAATATTTTTATTGAAGTATTTTAATGTTACATTGACATTCATTTTCTTATTCTCAGAACCGAAAGTGGATTTTTCCCATTTGTTGGGCAAATTTTCAAAAAGTAATTCAAGTTCAAAATGTAATTTTAAATTTTTTATCAGTTTAAATAAAAAAAGAGTCAATTTGTTTAATAAATGCTCCATTTCTTTAGTCTAAAAAAACATTTTATTTCACATTCATTAAAAAATGTACATTAACGTGAATATATATCATGTGTTAATCCCAGTTATAAGAATGTTCAGCAACATTTTTAGAAGGTTCAACGAATGATAATTGTTTGCATAAGAAAGTAATCAGAATGTTGCTCATACAAGTTTTCCAATGTTCTGGAGGTGTTTGAAGTGACTTTTGAAGTAACATTCCCAAAAATAAAAATGAAAAACGTTGATACAATTTTTTTCCTGAATTTACACTGTTCATAGAAAGTTTTGAATGATGGTGCTTTGATAAATGTCTAGTAGATGTGAAAAGCCTGTTTTCAACTGTGTGAATAAATGAATAAATGTTACCAGAACATTACCAGAACATATGTGGGAGTAAATCCCAGTTTAAATGCCAAAGGAGCTTCCAGTGCATGTTTACTGCAGACTCTGACTGGTCTGCGAGAGTGGGCGGGGCTAATACTGATACATACATAAATAACAAAAATAATAAAGGACATTTCAGTTGTTTTTATTATGAAAAAACATTATTATAAATATGATTGTCAATCTAATCATTGCAAATAACTCTAAATTCTTGCATTTTTAGCTCAAAAGCACAATTAACTGTTTTTGTAGGTGCAAGTAAATGTTTTCATTAAAACATGGTCAAATTCATACAAATATCTATATTCTGTTAATTTTTACATCTCAGATGACAATAGGTTAGCGTAGCATATGCGACTGTCTCTAATAAATACAACAACAATGCATTTTTTGTCAAATAAAATAGGTCAAACTACAAAAACATCCCAGAAAATTGGCCTAAATTTTCTAAAGGTGAATGTTTATCTAACTGGCAATGTGTGCAAAATGATGTCACGTTTTCAGAATGTTCCTGTAACATTACAGGCGAACCTTCCTGAAACTTTAGAAAACATCCTACAAAGTTTGTCCTAAAGATTCTCTGTGATCTGAGTTCTTTCTCTGCCGAAATTCTGAATAGTTGGTGGAATTCCCCTTTAATCCTCCGTTTGAGAGTGTCAACAAAGTGCGTCTTTTAAAAAGCGATGTGCAAACGCTCCTCACATGACTGAGCTTTTTCACTACAGATTTCCACCAGTGATAAACTGTAGCACCTCTTTGTTTTCCTTTAAAATGTGAGTGAAAACAGGTGTGTGTATTTTCCTTTTGAATCAAAACCACTTCCTTTCCTCTCTGCACTCTCGCGTACGACTTGTATTTGAAGTCCGTTGTCTTCTCGAGAGCTCTGCACACGTGCTTCACTCGCACCTCCCAGTCTTGTTCACCACTGATTGTGCTTGTTGCGAAACAGTGTGTGTATGTGTGTGTGTGTGTGTGTGTGGGGGGGGGGTTGGTACCTTTCATCATTTGTGCTTTGAAAAAAAAAAAAAAAAAAAAAGAGTCCCTGACTGTTGTGATTGCAGGTCTCCTCGCAGCATCGTGTGCAATATTGGCCTCGTGTTTATCTTTACAGTGTTGTTTTGCCAGCTCCGTGTCTCTGTGGAGTGACATCCTTGTGGAAGGAAGTGGAAGCCGGGAGATGCTGGTGTCTCTCTGGAACTGTGGAAGCGAGGCCAAACTCCAGACGCTCTCTGTGGTCACGTCTTGCACCACAGCCATGCAGAAAAACAAGCCGAGGCCCTGACCGCCCCTGATACTAATTCATCTCACTGCTCAAGTCTCCTCAGCTTTAACACACACCATCCCGGTGTTTCAGAGCACACGGCGAATGTAGAGGACTAGTTAAACTAGTTTGGTGAAAATCTAACATCCTTATCAGTCTTCAGGTTTGCACTGCTTATTTGGTTTGCGACGAGGTAAACACTGGATGAACGACATTCTGTTTATTCGTCCATTTTTGTAGCAAACGAAATCCTAGTGTCAGATTCTGAATGATACCAGAAAATTCTAAAGGGAAACGTCAGGAGATCTGTCCCTGAGCTGAATCCCAAGAGAATGTGGGTCATGCAACAAGACAATGACCCTAAGCACACACATTGTTCTTCCAGAGAATGGTAGGAGAAAAGGGAAGCTAATATTTTGCAATGGCCAAGTTAAAGCCAGTACAAATGCAGTGGAAAGACCTGAAGTGAGCAGTTTATTAGAGAAAAACCACCAACATAACAGAGTTCAGCTGTTTGGTACAGAGGAACGGGCTACAATCAGTGCAAGACTGACCAACGTTTTCCGAAAACGTTTAGTTGCAGTTATTGCTGCTATTATTGCAGAGGTCACAACAAATAATGAATCAAAGTCTCACATACTTTTCCCCTCATAGATATGTAATATTGGATTATTTTCATTCAATTTGCTTCTCCGTATCTACTTTTAGGGCTTGTCTGAAAACCTGATGAGGTTCTAGCTCAAATTTATGTAGAAATATAGAAACTTTTCTAAAGGCTTCACAAACTTTCAAACACCCCTGTACATGTTTACCTATATATTCTGTGTTTTGTACACTGTTTCTGCTATTAAGAGTGTTTATTAGTGTTGATAAATGAGTATATAGCTATATAATTATTACAACCATGCAACCATACAACCATGGTCCAACCTAGGCCTACTTAAAGCCCCCCGCCACAACATCCTGACCACAACGGATGCTTGTGTGCCCCCAGTGTCCTCTTTTCTGAAAACCATACATTAGTTTACAAACCAATCAAAACCCCACATTAACTACAGTGACCTTATAGCTTCAGAGCAAAACAAGAACCAACTTCAGAGCAGATGATGCTGTGGGAGGAGGGCTGTGGGAGGAGGGATGTGAAGGCCTAGGTCTCTGGGACATAATGCTGCTTAGCTGGCTCCTCAACCTATAAATGTTCTGCTGGTTTCAAATGGTTTAAGCTGGTCTTTGATGGTCAAAGTGATAAGACAGCTGCTTAAACCAGTAAGCAAACCAATTCTTTACCAGCATGGGAAATGTTCTCATTTGACTTTGATACCTGGTCTATGAGTATTTCATCTTGACAAATCTGGTTGTCAAGTTCTGGTTGACTAGTGGCCATAGTGGTCAAATATCATGGTCAGACTGGTCATGCTGGTCAACCACCTTGGTCATACTGGTGGACCAGCATGGTCAGACTGGTCATCCAATTTGGTCATATTGGTTCTGCTGGTCAACTAATTTGGTCATGCTGGTTGATTAGTGTGGTAAACAGGTTGCCGAGTGTGGCCAAGCTGGTCATATTTGTCCACAAGCTTGGTCATGTTTGTCCTGCTGGTTGAATAGCATGGTAAACTGGTTGATGAATTTGGCCAACCTGGTCATACTGGTGCACAAGCTTGGTGATGTTGATCATATGACTGGTTGATGAGTCTGGCCAATCTGAGTTTGGTCATATTGGTCATACTGTTTAAATAGCCTGGGAGACAGGTTGATGAGTTTGGCCAAGCTGGTCATATTGATCAATTTAGTCAAGCCAAGAGCTAAGCTTGTCAACCAGCTTACCCATCTTGACCAGTTTGACCAACTTGATCTGGCGTAGCTGTATTTTTCAGAAGGACAAGTCCACCAAAAATGAAATTCTGGCTGCACCACCACTTCAAACACCCAACCGATCTTTTCTAATTGGCTCCAGTTGGGCTAAGTGGGTCATTGAGCATGTTTTTTTTTGTTTACTTAAGTTCGAACCCCTCAGGACCTCCAAATGTGGCCCTATCTGAAGACGAACTGGATCCCATTAGGTCTGTTGTGCAAGGCATCCGATCTGATGTGTTGGTTCAACATCTCCGCTGCAGTGGCCCACAGTCAAAGGCTGTTTTAGCAGAAGTGGAACAAGGAGTTATTGCAAAGTGCTGATTAGTGGTTTTCTGGCCGTCAGCAGCACCTGCTGCTTTTGTTGCTGTTCCTGTCAAGTGGAAGTTCACGCTGTCCTCCCCCTCAATTATGTCGTATTGTTTGGCCGCAGAAAATCGACCCCAAACTGCTATTGTTTGAGGCTGTTAGTGGTGAAGCGAGTTAACAGCGAGTCTTTGAACACACACTTGCTGATTTTCAGGCCGGGGAGAAGAAGTTCAGCGACATGGAGGGCCATGCGACTTGCGTGGGGCACAGGAAAATGCAAGCCGCTGCACTTTAGAGCAGCGATGCCTTGCTGTAGGAGCGTGGCCTGTTATGGGTAGCAGCTGCAGATGTTGTGCAATGCGAGGCTAACACACAGTGGTACTGACTCTCCCTCTGTGGGTGCACACCTTCCAGCTTCCAGCACTTTCCCTGAAACACTCCACATGGGCATGATAAGTCTGTTTTTCACTCGTTGGCCCACCGTGATGACTGAGATAAGTTCGGATTGGGTTTGTGCCGCTTTTTCAGGGTTTTTTTTTTTTTTGCTTTCCGGAGGGAATTGTGTCTTTAGCCAGTGAAGCAAGGATGAAAGAATACAAGTATGCATGCTGCATTTCTTTGGTCACAGCGCTCCAGATAAAATTCAGACAATATGATTACAGTGTGACTCAGTCTGTGTGTGTGTGTGTGTGTGTGTGTGTGTGTGTGTGTGTGGCAGTGGAGGCCAAAACAGGGACAATTTACTGTGCTTGTCAGGAGCTTGATGCAATGACTTGTTTTGCAGAGCTGCACTGTATGGACAAAAATATTGGGAGGTCGGCTCATCCAGAGTTTCTTCTGAAATCAAGATTATCCAAAAGGGTTGATCCTGCTTTGGTTGCAGTAACTGCCCAGGAAAGGCTTTCTACTAGATTTTGGAGAGAATTGCTGTGAGAATTTGATTGCACTCAGCAATAAGAGCATTTGTGAGGTTCAGGAAGTGGGTGATCACCACTCCACCTCAACTCCTAATTCATCGCAAAAGTACTGGATGGCGCACCATCATTCCAGAGAACACACTTGCACGGCTCCACAGATCAGTGCTGGCTGATTTATACCCCTACAGCCCACACCTGGCATTAGGTGTGGTGCCCAGGGCAGAGCATAGACGTCATAGAGATCCAAGGCTTCGCACAAAGTGTTGTTTCATCCATTTGTTCAAAAGGGTATCGAAAAAAAGACCCAGGCCTAGGACCTCCCCTGCTGATTCCAATAGGTTTGTGTTTGTTTACCTGCTCCAGAGGGTCCGACTCTATTGTTAGTACTTCTTTGCAAGAACTACACAATCGGTGTGTGCATTTGGATGTGTGCAATGGATACAACTTGTAGCTGAATGCATTCATTAGATGGGGTGTCCACAAAGATTTGGACATATAATGTGTATAGAGTGTAGAATTGGATGGGGTGTCCAGAAATATTTGGACGTGCTGTGTATATAGTGTAGAATTGGATAGGCTGTCCAGAAAGATTTGGACATATAATGTGTATAGAGTGTAGAATTGGATGGGGTGTCCAGAAATATTTGGACATGCAATGCATATAGAGTGTAGAATTGGATGGGGTGTCCAGAAATATTTGGACGTGCAGTGTATATAGTGTAGAATTGGATGGGGTGTCCAGAAATATTCAGACATATAGTTTATAGAGTGTAGAATTGGATAGGGTGTCCAGAAATATTTGGACGTGCAGTGTATATAGTGTAGAATTGGATGGGGTGTCCAGAAATATTCAGACATATAGTTTATAGAGTGTAGAATTGGATAGGGTGTCCAGAAATATTTGGACGTGCAGTGTATATAGTGTAGAATTGGATGGGGTGTCCAGACATATTCAGACATATAGTTTATAGAGTGTAGAATTGGATAGGGTGTCCAGAAATATTTGGACGTGCTGTGTATATAGTGTAGAATTGGATAGGGTGTCCAGAAATATTTGGACATGCAATGCATATAGAGTGTAGAATTGGATGGGGTGTCCAGAAATATTCAGATATGTAGTTTATAGAGTGTAGAATTGGATAGGGTGTCCAGAAATATTTGGACGTGCAGTGTATATAGTGTAGAATTGGATAGGGTGTCCAGAAATATTTGTACATCAGAGTTACAGCACTGTATATCAGCCGAGACAATATCCTGTGTTCCAGTGACTGGGCTCTCTGAGCTGAAGGAGCCCAGCTGTCGCGACTAATTGTGACCTTTTCCCAATAAGTTGCAACTGGCAGGACATAAAGTTCCTGACTCCAGAGCTTTCATAGATCTGCTGTTCTAAATGTGAGGGAGTCCTCGGCAATGTACACCCAAGAAAAAAAGAGTGTTTATTGAGATGTTTTGCTTGGCCACACTAATCCTGCGTCAGAAACTGAGTAGCGTCATTGTGCACAAGCCCCTTTCACCCACACTGGGGAATAAAATGGAATATTGTGTTGTGTTAATATCTGTTGGATGTACTGGAAACACTGGAAAATGAAGTTTGGAGCCTTGCACATTGTTTGCACTCAGTTGACCTTTAAGGCCTATTAGGAATCCTGGGCCTGAGCTGTTTTTCTCAGCGGGAAATACACCATGTGGTACGCGGTGTGGACAAAAGTATTGAGACACCCACCCTCTCTACCAATATCCAGGCTGAGGGAGAAGTGCAGTGTGGATAATAGAGCACACAGGCTGAACTGGAACACAGAGACAGGCTTTCTTCTGCTTCATGCATCTTCCCCGTAAACAACACTGATAGTCTGTAGCTGCACATCCCAAACTACAGTTCCTCCACGTCCTGCTTGAGTGACCACTCCTCACTGAGTTGACCCAGTGAAGAAAGTGATGCAGTGCCTCACATGACTGGTTTGTCTTCCAGTGAATTCGGATTCTTAAGCGTTTAATAATGCATGTAGAAAGTAAACGAAAGGAATTGATGTACGATCAACAAAATGGAATTATTTTTATATGTCAGGTGTGAATCAGTCACTATATTTATTAATCACAAGTTAAAATGCTAGTAATTCCTCATGTTTTGGAAGGGAGATACAGTGATAAACAGACGGATTAAGGAAGGTAGGAAAGGAAACATACCAAGCAGCAGCAGCAGCCGCTGAGTGTGTATGAGAGAGATTTAATCCATATTTGAACATGATATCTGAACTCGGCAGTACTGCCAGCTTGGCCTCCACCTGCCACCCCGTGTTTATGTCACTAAATAAAACCACTAATACAGCACTAGGCTCCGTAAAATATTTTAATAAAATGATTCATTTGAAAGTTTTAGTACCCTATAAAAACGATAATGATAAAGCTGCTTATCTGGGCTGTGAGTGTTTATTCCCTCAGTGAAACACTGACATTACAATAAACACTAATAACAGTTCTACAAAATGTTGAGCTTTATTCATTTATAGTTCTCATCTAAAATAAAACCCAAAACAACAAAAATAAATGAATAAATAAAATATAATAAAAAAATTCATTATAAAATCATTATAAAAATAATGATTTAAAAAAATCGTTAAACGTTGTTTGGTTAAAATCATGTATTTCGTTGCATTTTCAGTGACATGTTTGATGTTTTACTGCTGATACTCTCTGTTTAGAACTTTATTCAGACTCGATCATTTTCTGAATTTTTCACATCATGGATATAAAATATAACAGCTGACTTTTTTAACGAAACAGATTTTTTTCCACATTATTCACACTTTTCGTAAAAGAAAAAACGTGGTATCTTTTCATGAGTACTCCTGGACCTTTCATTTCGTTTCTTTTCCTTTGTGTAGAATTCATAACCACCGTTCACTGTGCAATAGTTTTAGGCACCTGTGAAACTCACACTATTCATTAAACCTCCAAAGCTCTCCTCGTGGGAGTCTAGTATTATTATTTAATATATTATTATTTATAACACCTGCTTTGGTAAATCAGTGCTTATCGATGCGATGGAATTGATGGATGCTGATGGAATTGAACACATCCAGGCACTGGAACCAAACATTGTTCTTCAAACTTATATTCCTGTTTGCCTGCATCTGTTCTCACTGTAAAAACAGCAAGAGCCTTGATGAACTTTTGGAAGTTTTTCAGCTTGAAACTGAGGAGAAACCTCTCAAGGAACCCTCAATAAAAGGACAAGGTTTTTGGAGGTTCACTTTAAGAGGTTTCCCCACAGTTTTAAATTGAAGAACCTCCAAAAGTATCTCAAGGGTCTTACACTTTTACAGTGATGGGATCTGGAGTTTTTACACTGAAGCTCAGCGAAGCGTCTTCCAACAGTGCGAACCTCAGTACAGTACTGTAGGTAATAACTGTGTAGATGTAGTATCGTGTGTGATATGCCTCTCGTACCAACACTGGCCCAGGACACTCTGAGAGAGAGGGTTTTGGGGGCAGGGTGATGTTGGTGTAGGGGGATTGCTCCATTCTCTGCTGTCAGAGCGCTGCCAACTCCTGTTGGCTACACATCTGCTGTGCATTAAAGCCTCAAGTGCTTGAGATGATGAAATCCAATCGTGGCTGGCGGGTGAAGGCCTCTGATTGGAGCTCAGGCGCTCTGGCGGCTCCGGGGCCAGCATGCTCGGCTCTCTGACAGCTGTGTGGGTTTCCCCCTCTGTTGCCATGGTTCCTCTCCAAACAAGTAAAGTGTGTGCCTCGCAAAAGCATCTGGCCCTCTGACTCCCAGCTTTTTCCACCCATGCTTTTTCACCAGTGTTACATCATAGCGCTCTGAGCTCAGCCCTGCATTCCTATTGGGCAACTTAAATCTTCTCCTGGTCGGCCTCCATGTCCTATTGTCCGCAAAGCTGGGCCCAGAAGGCTACGTGCAGGTTTTCTATCCCATTGAGATAAATATCATGAGCTGTATCTGCCAGCATACGAGCCATAAGTTCTCACCTCATAAGTTCTGACTTACTGGACTCGGTACCAAGACCAGTTCCTTTTAAATGGATGGCTGAATTAGTTTTGTTTGCTATATACCCTGCAGTCTCTTTCTCTTTCAAACATCTCCTCAATCAACCAGCATGGTCAGGATGGTGATGGTGGTCAACCAGCATGGTCACGAGGGTTATGGAGGTCAACAAGCATGGTCACGATGGCCGTGATGGTCCACCTGCAAACTCAAGCTGACCATAACATAAGAAAAGTAAGTTCATGATGGTCATGGTGGTCAATCAGCATGGTAACAATGGTCATGCTGGGCAACCAACATCATCGTGATGCCCATGGTGGTCAAACAGCAAGCTCAATCTAATCGTGATAGAGGAACACTAAGCTCATGATAGTCATGGTGATCAATTAGCATGATAAGATGGTTATGGGGGTCAATCAGCATGGTCATGATGGTCATGGTGGTCAACCAGCAAACTGATGATGTTCATGGTAGTCAGCCAGCATGATCACATTGGTCATGGTAGTCAGCCAGTGTGGTCATGATGGTCATGATGGTCATGGTAGTCAACCGGTATGGTCATGAAGATCATGGTGGTCCACCAGTATGTACGCGATGGACATGGTGATCAATCAGCATAGATAACATAACATAACATAACATAATGGAATGGGCCTATGACATTCATCTTCATGATGCAAATGGACACACAACTTGTCTAGTGCTTGAAGAGAAGTATTGCCAATAGAATAGGACTCTCGGGAGCAGATAAACACGAGTTTGCACCTATTGACACCAGTTGAGGGAGTTGGGGATGAGGTGGGGTGGTGATCAGCCAACATCATGACTCTACTAGTGTAATCAGGTCCCGATTACTCTGGACAGTAAAGACATGATGAAGTCTTTTAATACCCCGGGTATAAGCAGGTGTCCCAAAACCTTTGGCCATATAGTGAATGAATAGTGAATGAATTTCGTCAGGTGATGTGTATGTGGTCCAGCACTGTCGATGGTTCAGATTTGATTTGATCTGTATCACATTAGAGAGAAGTGTGATTTGAGTCACTGCAGTCATAACCTGTGACTCTCACATCTGGAATGTTATCGGTGCTGATTCTGGCTGCTATTCATTCGGCTGACTGTTGCAAGGCATCATACTTTGGGGGTTAGAAAAGGAAACGACAATAACAAACAGAGCTCCAGTCCTGATGCTCTTTTATGAGAGAACAAGGAGAATGGTTTTGATGGAACCCTTGTCCTGAGCTTCATCTCTGATCTCTGAGATAAACATCAGAATCAAAGTGGCCACAATGCTGACGGTTTGTTTTTCAGAGATCTTGATGAACCTCAGAGTGGAGAGTGTGGGTAGCTGTGTGTGTGAGTGTGTGTGCACGCACCGCTTGTAAAATCCTCCACCAGCTGCACATACCACACTGGTAGGCCGCACCTGCCGCAGCGCAACGTGAATCAGGTCACTCAGATGCATACACTTCTCTGCGGTGTTTCGCTGCCTCGTACCTGAGCGATTTTGTGCCATAAGGTTGAAAACAAAAAAACAAGAGAAGGTGTGAGCATCAGTGTGGTCTGAAGCTAACCAAGGAGATTGCCTCTTGCTCTTCATCCTCCTCTTCTGAGAACTGCACAAGGGTGTGGTGCTAAACCAAGACGAAACGTTGAGGGTAATCTGTGATTTATGATGTGGAGAGAGCTGAGCAACATGCTTTCAGTATGAAAAGGCCTTTCTAGGACAGACTTAGTCAGGACAGAGGGTATGTTATCCACTCCATTTAGGTGATCGTTTACATGTCCCGAGGTCCAGGGACCCTGAGGCCCGCCCAGGAACAGTGATGATAGACCCAACATTGTACATCTGCTCTAGCAAAAGAGGCCATGTGGACTTTTGATCTTCATTTGAACATATATTGAGAGATGGAGGTGATATAACCAAGCATATGCAACTGAAGAAATGTCTTTTAAACATCATTTGTAAAATGTAATTAATAGAATCTAATAAAAACTTTGACTGGAAGAAATTCCAGACTCATTTTCCTAAATAGGAAATAAAATAGGAAAATAGAAAACATGGCCTCTGTTCTGGTTTGCGAACCAAATGTTGAACCGTTTGATGCATTTCCACCAACAAAAATAGGTTCCAGAACCTGAAGGCTTGTTTGCAGCGGAGACTACGAGGTCTTTCAAAGTGATCTAGTGTTGGTGTGTCTAGTTGTAGTCTTTGTCTTGCACGGTGCACAGTCTACTACATCTTCTAATTGCCAAAAGTTGTTTGCTTTTTGGAGAAAAACTGGTCAAACGCTGGCAGGTAGTCTGTATGCTCCACCATCTTCTCACTTCCGTGTATTGATGCTAGGCAGCGCCCCCTGTTGATGGCATATTCTGTGACGTATCCTCGGTTCCACTAAAACTGCGGTAGACACGGGATAGTTCACCAAGTAACACAGAGGTTCTAATAAGCCAGAATGGAACCAGTTCAAGAGTCCTTTTGGTGGAAAAGCAACCTGAGTGGGAATCAAACCCACTACCCCAGGTAGCTGAGGGTCACACTCCCTACCTGTGGTGCCACCTTACCACCTTGCGTATAATTAATAAAATAAAATTGAAATGAACACCAAATCTACAACTAATATATACTATAATATAATATATAATAACATTGTAATAGTGCATCTAAAAATGTGAATATTGTTAAAAAGCTGGTTCATAATCACAGTTTCATTCAGAAAGGAGAAGTGTCCTTTTAATTCCATTACACATAAAGAGACATTTCTAAATATTAGAAATTATACACTTAAATTCAAATTTGAATAGATTACGGATCACAGTATCAACTTTACAATGAAAAAGCTTGGAATGTATCACTTTAATGTAATGAATACAAATATATGAGTTTAATTTCTGAAGTACTCAATGCTTTTTTTTTGAGATGCACTGATGCATCATTTAAAGAGACATTTCATTAATAAATGAGGAAAATGATTCCACACTGGACCAGTAGTAGTAATTGTACAGGCCTGCATGGCATACAAGGCACAGTATTTAAATAAAACCCTGATGGGAACTGAAACAAAATGAAAAGACTTAAAAAATCAGAAACAAACAGAAATAAATGTCAGATGAACAGTGTGGCTATAAGGGGAAACCCTTTGCCCTACATTTCACCCTTTAGATGAGTAATCCAACTTCCCATTCTACTCTACATCGCTGAGGTCTGAGTAAAGAAATGAAAAGCAGCACTAGCTTTAGCAATAGACACCCAGTTGTGTACACACACACACACACACACACACACACACACACACACACACACACACACACACAAATAAATTGCAAGTAGTGTTGAAAGTTCCTTAGTCAGTCATCAGACAGTTTCACTGGAATTACAGGCCAAACAGCCGGTAACGAGGCATCGTTTAGTTTTGTTTCCTTGTTTTGTTCTTCCACCCTCATGCTTCATAGCTGAAACTGTTAAACGAATATGAGAACAAAAAAGCATATGAGTTTATCATATTCATCTGTAGTTTTGCTCTCTCTCACAGCACAGAGTTTGATTTTAATTTCTTACATTGTAGCTCGTTTGCTTTGCAACTGGCTGTTAATGGCTACAGATCTGATCTTGATTAACCTTTAGAACCTTTACTTTTTCAGGATATTGTTGTGGATTGACGTACCTTTATTTGCCAAACATTAAAAAAGTATTTACAAGACAGTCACACATGCCAGATATTGTTCATTTCAGGAGATCCTAGGCTATTGTCTTTATTTGAGATGTAATTATTAAACGTTTTTAAATATTTATATGAATTTGACCCTGTTTTGTTAAAAGGTTTACCTAAAAACACATTACCTCTCTGAAATCCTGTTGGAAACTGATCATCCAGATTGCATTTAATTCAGTTTGAGATGTGAATTTGAACTTTTTTTTTAATTAATCACACAATGAGACCACCATGAGATTAGATATGATAGGTCTTGTATTTGAAGCCTAGAAAACATCATGTAACTTCTAAGATTTAAAAGGGGAAGGCCATTTAAATACCCATAATTCAGTATTGGAGTCAACCAACAGACAAGATCAGCAGTTTGTTGACCAGTTTGTCCAATAGAGAAGGTCTGGTGTCATGGTGTGGGGTACGATGCACATCGACAGCCCAACGTTACTTTAACGAGGTCCTGCAACCAGTGGTTCTACCTCTTCTGAGCACACACTCCGGTGCTCTATTCCAACAGGACGACGCTCCTCCACATACTGCTGCCGTCGCAAGATCTCGCCTTGAAGACACAGATACTACGCTGTGGTCGGTCTCATCTCCAGATCTATCCCCGATTGAAAATGTGTGGGATGCTATCGGACGCTCCATCAACACTCCACCCCTACCACACCATCTGCAGAACTGATTGAGAACATTCAAGTTGCATGGGATGGATCCTCATAAGACACCATTAGGAACCTCTACAACTCCATGCAGAGACGTCTGGAATGTTGTGTTAAACCCAGCGCCGTACAGAGAGACACCACTTTTGTATGTGTAGATCAATAAATATTGATCTTACTGACTATTGAAGATCAGAGTGAAAGAAGGATAATAAAATATGAATAAAGATGAACTACAGTCTGTAATTATGGAACTACAAAGTGCTCCTCTATGGTCAGTGGAGCTGGACAAGCATATGATTTTGTTGATTGCTGTATACTATCATGCCTTTTCCATTTTGGTGTGTGTTTTTAGGGGATTACTCATCACCACCGGCCTAGTCTGACAGGACGACATTGTGCTCATATTTAGATGATGTAGAAATACAATAGAAATACTGTTCTGCCTTCTCTCTCTCTCTGATGACAGCAGTGGCATCTCTAAGAAAATGCAACCGAACGCAGATGTGAGCTGTGTTTATAGAAGCTCGGGGTGATCCACCTGTTTTCCCTCATGAAAAGAAAATGTCAGGCATACCTCCCAGCTCTGGGCAGAGCTGCATCAAGAAGAATCGGTCCGTTTTGTGGACAAATTAAAAGAGAGCGGCTGTTTATTGGCGTTTCATACTCACATACTGAACTCCTAAACTCACAGATGGTGATCAAATCACACACACGATCAGCAAACATGCCGGCTCATCTCTTCCGACGGTTTACTGCGAGACATCTGCAATCTGCACAGAGTTTTCCAAGAACAAACGAGGGGAGGAATGCCTCTGTTTACTTTAGCAGGCATTAAAAAGTTGGAGAAGACGATAGCAGGTTGTGTATGCCGGGACGCTCACGTGGCCCCCCCCATGCAGTGGAGATGTGCTGAGGTCAGGGCACTGCATGGTTTCCACACACACACACACACACACACGCACACACACACGCACGCACGCACACACACACAGCTCACCATGGCAAAGCTTAGTCAGTCCAGTAAAAATGCCTGCTGCAGGTGTGCTTCAGTACAGCAGGCCTGTTTTCCAGCTCTGCTTTTTCCACTGAGGCACCTGAAAATACACACCGTAAACGTACGGAAAGCGAGCAGAGCTTCAAATAATTCAGTTCTGTGTTTACATTGAACTTTAAAATCAGGTGTTTAGGGTTAAAATATTCACCACATGGACAAAAGTACAGGGAGACCTGCTCATTCAGTGTTCCGTTCACAGTATGCTGGAGCGTAGCAGTGAGGATGTTGGATGATCATCACCCTACCTCAGCTCCAACACCCCAACTCTCAAGCACTGGATGGAGCTCCATCATTCCAGCAGTGGGCAGCCCTATCCTCAGTGCCCAGGGAGCAGCTGGGGAGTTCAGTGCCTTGCTTAAGGGCACTTCAGTCATGTCCTGCCAGGGCAGCGCCCTGTGATCTTCTCTTTCAACTAGGTAGGTGTCTAATAGAGTGGACACTGTGTTTAAACTCTCCAGCAGCACTGCTGTGTTTGTTCCACTCTTACCAGCAGGGCTGAGAATGACCCACCATCCACATCATAGCTGCTCTGTGGTGGTCCTGTGGGGTCCTGATCATTGAAGATCAGGGTGAAAGGAGGGGAATAAAGTCTGCAGAGAAGCAGATGAACTACAGTCTGGAATTATAGAACTACAAAGTGCTCCTGTGGGGTCAGCAGAGCTGATAAATTGGATGGTGAGTGGAGAAACAAGGAGGTGGTCATAATATTATGGTTCTGTGAATGTTAAGAGAGAAAGTCCTTCTATAATTTGTTAACTGAACATTGTACGGTGGTATAAATCACCCACATTTCCGCGCTACAGTAAAGGAGCTATCTGAGCGGTCCTCTGCTCCTCAGCAGGCTGCTTTACGTTGGTGCTCTTGGCTCGGTTTCGGGTGCTTTTCCAGATGAGGTTGTTTTAGTGTAGCTGCCTTAAAGTAATGATGAAACAGGCTGTGGATTTCCCCACGCTGATAGAGTGTTATTGCTGTGGCTGGCAGAGTCGGTAGCGCTGTAATGAAGCGATTTCTGAGCTCTTTAGGCCGCGCTGTAATCAGAATGGCCCACTTGCTGAAAGCCCCTGTGTATACATATCTCACTGTGACGCCTGGAGCTTTTACAGGGCCTTTGATGGCTACTAAAAAAAGTCCTTTCTCGCTTTGCCAATCTGTCTTTGCCACTCGCTTGACTTCCGGATGAAAATATTTATGGTACCAACGGCCATGGCTCTAGATGAAAAGATGAACCGTTGGGTTTGATCAACAAAGCAGGCGGAAATGGGCTTAATATTGCACTGGTAGCGAAACAATCTGTCCACAGCTATCTCCACAGCTACAGACCCTCGGTGATTGTGGTTGAGATCAAAAGCGCCTAATGAAGACGTGTGGCTTTCACATAGTGTTGTATATACAGTTCATAAATGAGTCTCCATTTGTTCATTATTCCGTTTAAGGGCTTCGTTACATGGCGCTATATTTGGATTGCAGGATTATTCCTCAAGTATCGACCTTTACAGTCACGATAAAGGTCGATTAGTGCCAGTTATTAGACTGAAACATGGACGTTGAAAGGGTTCTTTGGTGAACTTAGTCTGACCACTTGTCCCTTCGAGAGCCTCAGTGAGCTTCTGTTCACACTCTGTAAGTGTTTGTGGTCGACCCCGAAAGCCCTGCTCCCTCCACAAGGCCTCAGCAGCTCTCTGCCCGGACTGAAGCCGGGTGGTCTGCTTTTATAGGCGCGCTTAAAATAAGGCGGTGCTGATTGGCCGCTAAACGTTTGTCACTGAATCACGTCGGGCCAATTAGAGACTAGCACTTCCTGTTCTGCGAAAGATGTTTCCTGTTGATAGCAGATTGGCGAGGGACAGCACGTTTCGGAGCTGGCAGTGTTTTGTGACCTCTGCGAGGCCTGCGGAAGCGCTGAGGGTGATAGCGGGGAGCAGTGCGCAGCAGCACATGGCCACGTCCGCTGCATTAGAGCCAGTGTTTTGGTCTGAAAATAAACAGCGGCCACGATGGGCCTCAGCTGTGCACATGTCAGCGCCGCCAAGGCTCCGGTTTACGGAGATCGATACAATATCCGACCTGCTGTGACAAATCTCGAACCTGCGCTCTGTATTCGACACTCTCTATACACAATATGTCCACATGTTGGTGGACACCCCTTCTCTCTATATATATATATCTACTTCACGTTACATTTACACAGATGTGCAAATGCACACACAGCTTGTCTCGTCTCTGCAGAGAAGTACAGCCAATAGTGTGAGTGTGAATCGGGATGGATGAGGTCTGGTTTTTACACTTCAGTCTATTCACTCCATGTCCAAATGCAGACCCCCCCCCCCCCAGCATTAAGTTCTGGAGCAGTGGGACTGTGTTTTGTGGCGTGATGGTGCTCCATCCAGGAATTTTGGGATGTGTTGGGTTTAATCTCAATCAGGAAATCTGAGATCCACTTACAGAAGGAGGTGTTCAGGTCCAGCAGGCTCCATTTTAAGTTAGATGCTGAGAGATGATGCTGCTGAACACTGAACTGAAGTGAACGAACAGCTTTGTGAGGTAGGTGTCTTTATGGTGCAGGTAGACGGTATGACTTAAACACGTATATCTCAAAATGCTTAAGAGAAAAGGTGATATGCGATACAATATGATACGAAAACCTGCAGAAACACAGCATGCTGCATGCTTAAATAGGGACCTTTCATTACGATGTTTCTGCAGCCTCGTTCGAGCAAGACTGTACTCTGTAGAGTGTCGTCCCGCAAGGATCCAAACCATTTCTACACAAATGACCCCCTCACGTTCTTTTTAAATCGTACACATGTGCTAACCTACGTAACCGATGCAATATTACAATATGAGTTCGCCTCAGTCCCAACATCCTGGGATCATCCAGCATCCTGACCTCATTAGGTCTTATGACTGAATACAATCAAATCCTCACAGCAATGCACCAAAACCTTTTTTTTATACAGATTTGTGTAGAAGTATGTCCTGAAAACCTCGATTTTTGCCATTTTCACATGAATCTGGCAGTTATTCTTTACATTGCACCCCCATTTCATGACGAACCAATAGGAAAGCTCCAAAATGACTTGGTATGAAGTCTAATGACATTACATTACTGACTTCCATTGAAAGTTAAGACGTTTTTTTTGCTCCTCCTTTAAGGTATGGGGCACTGAGGTGTGTGTTCAGAGAACCTTCCAGTTCATGTTGTGTCATCTCCCCTCCAGTCAAACTCGTCACTTTACGAGTTACGTTTCATAACTGTCCTTAAATTCCATCACAGATCATCAATCCAGGATCAGCTGCTTGCTGTTAAATCATATTGACCACAAACCATCTTCTCAAGCAAAAGACGTGTGACAGCAGATTCCTGTTCATGTCATCAGTGGAGTCATGGAAAACCAGAAGTTACATCGGCGTTGAATCAGACATGATGGGTCATACGACCGTGTGTCCAAAAGTTTGTGGACTCCAAGTCTTTCAGTTGCAACCATTGCTGACACAGATGTGCAAATGCACACACAGCTTGTCTAGTCCCTGTAGAGTGCTGTCAGTAGAATAGGACTCTCTGGAGCATACAAGCATGAACCTATTGGCATCATGCCTAATGGTGCGGAATGGACGGAAACCTAGTGTGACCAGGGCTTAATACCAGATGTGGGCTAGAGGAACATGAGAGCTGTGAGATGGGTATGAATGTTGGTGTTCCGATCAATTGAGAGGGAAGAGGTTGGACGTTGGGGTGTGGTGGGGTGCTGATCATTCAACATCCTGACCTCACTAATGCTCGTCACCGAATACCATCAAATCCTCACAGCTATACTCCAAAATCTAGTGGAGACTCCAACAAAAACTCCTTTCAATACCCTTGACTTCTGAATAAACAGTAATGGAGGCGTCCCAGTACTTTTGTCCATGTAGCTTTTATTGCATGTGTTAATGATTGAATATTAAGCTTCAGGGTCAAGAGGTTAATTTGCTTCGCATGATGAATGGATGAAGCTTCACATGATGAATGAAGTGTCACTCAGATACTGAAACATCTCCAGGCTGACTGATCCCCCAGGAATACTGGCTTGGCTCATGATTAAGATGACACACACTGTGCTGATGGTGAGAATGAAGCTCACATGTCCTCTCATGTTGGATTGCTCAGAAGCCCGTCACTGGAATTGATCCCTCTCTCTATTTCACACACTCACACACAGCTGCAGCAGTCCTGGTTCCTTTACTGACCATTTTATCAGCTCCGCTGACCACACAGGGTCACTTTGTAGTTCTTTATGCACAGACTGTTTCGTCTGTTTCTCTGCAGACTTTATTCTCCTCCTTTCAATGATCAGGACCCAGCAGGACCACCCCAGAGCAGCTATTACGTGGGGTGGTGGGTCATTCTCAGCACTGCAGTCACACTGACATGCTGGTGGTGTGTTAGTGTGGGTTGTGCTGGTACGAGTGGATCAGACACAGCAGTGCTGCTGGAGTGTTTAAACCCCTCAGTGTCACTGCTGGACTGAGAACAGTCCACCAACCAGAAATATCCAGCCAACATGGTCCTGTGGGCAGCGTCCTGGGAGGACTGATGAAGGACTAGAGGATGACCAACACAAACTGCGCAGAAACAGATGAGCTTTGACTTTACATCTACAAGGTGGAGCAACGAGGTAGGAGTGTCTTAAAGAGTCTAGAGTCAATGTTTAAACACTCCAGCAGCACTGCTGTGTCTGATGTTTCATACTGTACCAAACTGACGTATGGTTCACTATATGTGGACCGAGACCACCACTTTTGGTTTGACCAAATATTGGTCCAGACTGTCTAAAGGTCTAAAGGTAGGCAGCAGTCAGAACCTACCAAGATGCTCCTAAGAAGGACAACGGTAGGTCATAGGCACCCAAGACTCACCTCACGGCTTACAGGACTTGAGGAATCTGCTGTAACATTAATCTTGGTACCAGATTCCACAGGACACCTTCAGAGGTCTGGTGGAGTCCATGCCTCAATGGGTCAGAGTTGTTTTGGTGCCATGGGGGGAACTACACTCTCGCTTATTAGTGGTTTTACTGTTATGGCTCATCTGTGTATATTGTTGCTGTCAGAGCAAGTTTATTGTAAGTAATTATGGCTGAAAACTGGAAATCAGGGTTCGGTTTCACTTTCCCAAAAGTGAAATGAAGAAGAGTCATCACTTTTTTTTCGCAAACGGAGGGATGATGACGTCTACATCATCCCAATCACTGAGCAATCTCTGATCACCATAGCTGCCCCCCCTTTCCTCGTTCTCTGATGTTCTGTATATACACACCTCTTTTATTTAGGTTCAGACAATGGCCGATTCCTAGCAAGGCCTTGGCTCCGCTCTGCTGTATTGTGTAGCTGTTTCAGCTTCGACCGAGGCAGTGAGGTAATATCCTCTGTTATCAAATGCTTGATGTGATTTTAGAGGAAAATGTCTGCCCTTCTTTGAAGCTCTGCGCTGTAATACGCGATATGGACAAAAGTATTGGGACGCCTGCTCATTCATGGTTTCTTCTGAAATCAAGGCTATTAAAAAGGTTTATCCAGCTTTTGTTGGAGTAACTGTTTCTATTCTCCAGGAAAGACTGTCCACTACGTTTTGGAGCATTGCCACGATGAACTGATTGCATTCGAACTCCCCATCTCATTCTTCTCAGTAGTATTGGATGGAGCACCATCATTCCAGAGAACACAGTTCCACAGTTCTCCAGTCCATGGACTTCAATCACCATGACAGGCATATTTCAATTATACGACTTCCAAGGCTCCACAGCTCTATCCTGGGGGAGTTTTCACCCCTCTAGCCCTCTTGCCCAGCATTGAACATGGTGCCAATAGGTTCACGCTTGTTTATCTGCTTCAGAGAGTCCTATTCTATTGGCAGTACTTCACTGCAGGGTCAAGCTGTGGGTACAACTTAAAGGAGCTGAATGCATTCATTAGTAGGAGTGTCTGCATTTGGACATATAGTGTACTAGTGCATCTCAATATTTTTTGATCATTTAATTCCAAAATTAAACTCATATATTTTATTTTCATTATATTTAAAGTCATATATTTCAGGCTTTTTTATTTTTTTTTTATTGTTTGATTGAAACTGGGATTAGTTATCTATTCAAACTTCATTAAAAACATTAAAAATGTTCTAATATTTTCAGATTCTGGATCTCTGTTGTTGTCATGAGCTACAAACCAAGCCGATCAAAAGTTAAACAAAAAAAAAAATCATGTTTATTCATGTAATAAATATAAAATATGACAGTTTTTCTTTTCAATGAAACTGTGATCACAAATGATAATTTAATTTTCTGAGACTGGTTGCTACTGTTACTATTATGTCCACCAGTGAACTAACAGTACTTCAGTGTAACCGAGTATTAGAACAGAGGTGTGGGGGTCCAGTGTCCCCCAACTAACTATGTATAAGTGTAAAACTGATCCTAACTCCACACAACATACACAAAAACGAAATCACAGCCATAACCAATGTTCACACCCGTCCCAGGGCTCTCAAGCCGTGGGCCTCGCTCACTGATGGCACAGAATTAGTGAATCTGAGTGATGCCTAGTTGTGCAACAGTACAGAGCTGTGTTCAGAAGGGCAAAGTTATGCAGCTGTTTTAAGAAGAAGGATTGCTGACAGGTAAACATGCCGCGGCTGTTGAGCTAATCAAAAAAAGGGGCTCGGTTGATAAAGCCAAGCGAGCAGAAAAGGTCTCCTTTGTGTCCCGAACAAAAGCTCCACTGCTGCCTGCGACACCTTTACTGCAACCGTGCCACGTCCTGGCCAGATTAATGGGCAGTCGGTGGAGCTGTGAGTGTTTGCGCTGTGTGAGCACTGTAGCTCGGAATCAGAATGAATTATCTGTTGTGAAACTGCGTCAGGGTGAGGAAATATTGACTTTGCTTTAGAGCTCAGAGTGGTTTCACATCATAACACCCTTAATTAGGTCTAAAATACACACTGGACTAGAAATCTGTCTGTGTGTTTATACACAAATTCATGCATGCAGTGCACAGCACCAGAATCAGGTATCATACGGTAACCATGGAAATGGATTGAGATACAAACATCCATTCACATGGATGTCACACGGCCATGTGAAACGACTGTATTGGTAGTAACGATCATAATGTAACTATGGCATTGAGTGTAGTGCAGCTGTTGTAACAGAGACAGTGTCATTTTGGAACTTAGTGTAGCGTAAAAGTTGTAACAGAGTAACTGTGTAACTATGACATTGAGTATAGCGTTACCATAGTAACAGTTATAATGTAACTATGACACTGAGTGTAGTGTAACCATTTTAACAGTTGTAATGTAACTATGACACTGAGTGTAGTGTAACCATAGTAACAGCTGTACTGTAACTATGACATTAAGTGTAGCGTAACCATAGTAACAGTAGTGAAGTGTATATCATGAGTCCATAATTAGAAATATGTGGATTACAGCGGTTGTGCAGTGACAGTGACAGTAGATGTGCATGGTTTAGCCATTTCTCCTACAACTTTTCACCAAATGTGCAAGAGGACAAAAATGTTGTGTGTGTGTGTGTGTGTGTGTGTGTGTGTGTGGCCTGTCAAATCCATTCTGCTCTAATCCACCTGATCCAACATTATGACATTATGAGCCATGCACACAATAATCCCTCACATCTTCAGTTATACTGGAGTTCCCACACCCGAGAATCACCTGAGGAAGGTGGACCTGAAGGAAGGTACACTTATTAAAGTAGGCCAGTGTCCTCGGGGCTGTACAATGTGCCACCTAAACCCACAGCTTTGGTACCAGCTGTAAGAACAGTGTGTGTCAGTGATTTGTACAGTTTGTACGATGATGAGCCGCCGCTGGCGAGATAGAGACACTCAGGAATGTACTCAGACACTTCAAAACACAGTGTGATTGCTGTAGGGAAGTGTGGCACAGGTCCACCTGAGTTGTTGAGTAATGTTCACTGAGCTCACGTGTTTTCATGTAGGATGTAATTAAAACAATTATGCCCTGCATTGCATCTCTGCATCTTCTAACACGTCTCCCACAAAACCAGTTTCAGCTCTGGGATCAGGTGATGATATCAGCATATCATCATTGTTAGGAAAACATCACAGGAATACACATACATAATAAAAATAACAGTGTATCTCAAAACAAATGAGAATAACGTGGAAAGAAAATATGTTTGTTTAAATTTGAATTAAAATATTGTCATATATTTTATATTTATCATATTTAAAGTGACATTTCAAGCCTTTTTATTTGAACGGTGATACTTTCTGATTATTTCAACCTTTAGCACCTTTAGGTTCTAATGTTCTCATGTTCTGATGTACTTTTACTCACCAAAACATAACAAAAGTATTTATTGGACAGTCACACATGCCTATATATATATATATATAATATATATATATATATATATATATATATATATATATATATATATATATAGTTGCTCCGTCTCTCTGATCAGTCACAGGTTGAGCATGTACATGTGGCAGAGCAGTAAACATGCACTGGAAGCTCCTTTAGACATTTAATTCAGTTTTAATTCAGTTTTTTTGTGGCTCAGTCACAGATAATTCATCAACAATGATGAGACCACAGTGGTTAGATAGGATAAGTTTGTAGTTTTCATAAGCATTACTCTTGTCTGTAGGTGAAGTTATGAAACTGCCCACGAGTATGGAGTTTCATGACTGTGAGCCAAACCAATCAACAATGCAAAACAAGGAAAAACTAAATATGTGACATTAAATGTAAAGAAGTGTAAATATGCAACCATTTACCTTAAAACCTATAAATCCTTAATCATGATTTACTGTAAATGAGTTCTAAAACATCCACCTGCATCTGGAGAAGGTCAAGCTCTGCTCTTCAAGTTATCTTAGAAGATCTCACGTTTTGCTCACTGAAGTTATAAGCAGGGTTTTAGTCCTGCTTTGACTAAGCATGATCCAGCAGAGTAATCACAGTGAATGCAGTGACTGAGAGCTGCATGTTTCATGGCTTGTGAATGAAAATTGTTAACTTCCAGGCAGAATTGCTTCTAGAAGTCAATGGAGTCCTTCAAAGCAGTTTCTGAAAAAGAACTCTCCATCAGCATCAGGAGTGGAAATTGGGATTTCTGCCAGTGTTGTTAGGACTGTATGAGCACACACTTCCATACACCTGCAGATTCAACGCCTTCCTTCACACAAAGACCTTTGACAAGGAGACAGCCAATCATAAACATCTGCTTTGTGACCCATTTCCACACATCCAATCAGACATTCACTGCACTGTACCGCCTCTTTGATAAATCAGTCTATCGTCTCATTCCACTTCCTGCAGGTATTTATGTCATCCTTGTGCAATGCACAAACGGGCATCAATGGGTACCTGTTACTACCACCGTAAACATGCAAAGTGACTTCTTCTTCATCTTATATATAGTGTTGAAAAAAAACTCCTTTATTATAAAGTAATTTATTCCAAGGGGGAGCATTTTGTGGTGATGTCATTAAAGGTGGACATTTAAAGGCCATCTGTGTTTTCATGCGTTTAAAGCTGAGACAAGGCAATCAGTCAGTGTCGCTGGTTTCAGTGCAGTTCAGCATGACTCCACACTGCAATTGTAAAATCATTACAAGCCTGACGCAGTTAAACAATCAACCCCAATCAGGTGGCCAGGATGCACCAGGACCACATCAGGCCTTCAAACAGCGGACCTGTTGCCCAGTAACATGGGGCTTGTTTTGGTCTCCATGTATGTACACTGAATAGAGAAACAAAAACACACACACGCACACACACACACACACACACACACACACACACACACACACACACACACACACACACACACACACACACACACATGCACAGGAGAGGTACTTAAGCAAGCTTGAACTCTAGAAATATTTCCCCATTGCTGTTGCATTCCTCCACATCGTTTGATGGGAACCACTCAAAGGAGAGAGAGAGAGAGAGAGAGAGAGAGAGAGAGAGAGAGGAAAGAATAATTTGGCTGGTGAGGGAGTGTTTGCTGAGTGAGTCACTTACTTGCTGTGAATTTTGTATTTACCAAAACTTCATAATCATAACACACACTCTTAGGCCAGGCCAAGCAGAAACACAGTAGGAACCTTTCTAGGTGTGGCCATAAACACATGCACACATGCACACATGCACACACACACACACACACCACACACACACACACACACACACACACACACACACACACACACACACACACACACACACACCATGGTTTCTTTTAACCCTTGTTTTCCTTTAAGCCATAAATCAAATGTACTGTACGTTTTCCAATTTAGCAAAAATGTAGTCGATCAGCCAGGACATGTTGGGTGTCTGAAGGTTCCTTCTGAAGTTCTGCACTGGAGCTACATAACTTGTGTAAACATACACTTGTATAAACAAAGTACAGATAACATTCAGTGCTTTTGCTTTATTTTTACTGAAAACACTCACAGAGTGTCAGAATTACACTGTATGCCTGAACGTTTGTGGACACCTCGTCTAATGAATGCATTCAGCGACACAGATTTGCAAATACACACGTAGCTTGTCTAGTCCCCAGAGAGAGGTATTGCCAATTAAATAAACCTGAGCCTATTTGCACCCTGCCTAATATCATGTGTGGGCTAGAAGGGTATAAAGCCCCCCAGCATTGAACTGTGGAGCATTGAAACTGTGGTCTTTGGAATGATGGAGCTCCATCCAGTATGGAGGGGTGAGTTGGTGAGCTTGGGATGAGGTGGAGTGGTGATCATCCAACACCCTGATTAATGCTCTTGTCTCTGAATGCTGAATCAAATCCTCACCGCAATGTTCCAAAACCTCGTGAAGTCTTACCTGGTACAGTAGAAACAGTTTCTCCAACAAAAGCAGGATAAACTCATTTGAATACCCTTGATTCAGGAAATACAACTAATGAGGAGGTGTCCCATTATTTTTGTCCATATGGTTGGATGTTTGCAGTTGCTAGGCCATTAAAATACTCTCAAACAATCGTCCGTGATCAGTGTTTTTCTAGAAACTGTTCTAGTTGTTCATCTGCTTTCCATTTCATTTCGTGCTTAATGTTTAAAACTGCCAGTCATGTTGTGACCCGTGACTCCACCTCACAATCAGACACTCATAACTACGCCTTTCGTTTTCACCCGCGCTGTTACACTGTGGGGAGACCTGCATGCCACAACATGACGGCTGCTTTTTTTATCCACATGCCTTAACAGCTGCAATGGAGAACCCCTGTCTGTGACATAAACACTTTCAGGGTGTTAGCTGACTTATACTGTACATCTAAACTGATCAACCATAACATTATAACCTTGTTTCTACACTCACTGTCCATCCTATCAGCTCCGCTGACCACACAGGAGCACTCTGTAGTTCTATAATTGCAGACTGTAGTTCATCTGTTTCTCTGCAGACTTTATTCTCCTCCTTTCACCCTGATCTTCAATGATCAGGACCCCACAGGACCACCAGAGAGCAGCTATTATGTGGGTGGTGAGTCATTCCCAGCACTGCAGTCACACTGACATGGTGGTGGTGAGCTAGTGTGGGTTTCACTGGTACAAGTGGATCAGACACAGCAGTGCTGCTGGAGTGTTTAAACACCGTGCCCACTCGCTGTCCACTCTATTAGACACTCCTACCCAGTGTTACCTGGTTGTCCTTCCTTGGAGGACTTTTGGTAGGTACTGATAACTGTTTACTGAGATGCCTCAACAAGAGCGGAGATGTTCTGACCCAGTCATCTAGAACATCACAGTTTGGTTCTTGTAAAATGGTCTCAGATTATCACACTTGCAGTTTTTTCCTGTTTTTTTCCGTTTCCGGATTGGTGTATAGCCTCAGAGTATATGTGGGATTGCAGTGCTGTTGGGAAGGAAGGTAAAGGTGATCAGGATCAATAAATGATTAAACGTTTAGACTGATATGATCAATATTTATTGATCTACACGTACAGACGTCGTGTCTCTCAGTGCGTCGTCAGGGTTTAACACAACATGTCTCAGCATGGAGGTGTACTGGTTCCTAATGGTGTCCTGTGATGATCCATCCCATACAGCTTGAATGTTCTCACTCAGTTCTGCAGATGGTGTGGTAGGGGTGGAGTGTTGATAGAGCGTCCAACAGCGTCCCACACATTTTCAATCAGGGACAGGTCTGGAGATGAGACCAACCATGGCGTAGTATCTGTGTCTCTGCAGTATGTAGACGAGTGTTGTCCTGTTGGTATAGTATCAGGTCCACTGGTTAATAAAGAACTAATTAATAAAAAACTGTAATAAAAGACCAAAGGTGATCTGGCATCATACGAAATTGCAGCCCACACCATGACACCAGGTCTTTTTGGACATCTGATAACAAATTGTTGATCTTGGTGCTGTCCACGGTGCCTCCACACATGGTTTTGTTGTTGGGACTTGTCACTGAAGACGACCACGTGCCCGTGAGAGTAACTCTATATGGGACTGGCACGACACCATTGTAGTTGAGCATTGCAATTTGTTGATTCCTTCTGGGTACTGACATGGCAAGCGTCATGGATTGCAGTTACAGATCACTGCTTCCAGTTTGTTTGTCTTCAAATGACAGCGATGTAACAGAAAATGGCCAATATATCATATATCAACGCTGAATGGGAGAACTTACAGATTTTCAGTAACTACTGGTCAGTTGAACGCCCTGTAGCCAGAAGAAGCCTGCCCGCTTCTGAAGAAGCCGTGTTTAAGGCCTGGAGTAGAGTCTTTCATCAGCTCAGCTCCAACCCCGCCGTGAGAGGGGCAGACAGAGGGCACGAGCCGACACACATTAACCCCCACCCCCCCACCCCCCCACACACACACACACAAACACACACTCTGGCCACAAACACATCCATCTTGCCGGTCAAACCGCCACGTACCACACAATTCTTAATGAAGTCTGGAACAGCTGCTTTTCTGTCTGCCTGCAACCATCATCAACTGTAAATACCATTTCTGCCTCAAATTACAGTTTTCAGCCCGAGCCAAGCCAACGGTTTCCAGCCTGGTGCAGCGAGGAGCTTCTCGAGCTGTGGTTATGGCCTGTATTGTGAGAAGTGGAACTGAATTGGGGTCAAAACAAGCCTTCCTAGCATGCATCAATGTCAATGCATGCGAGGCCTGTGTCCGGGTGTGTTACAGGAATTTCGAAGCCAGTGCTTCAGCACACCTCTCGGCAAAGTGCTGCTCGTTATTCACGTCAGGAGTGTTTTTGTAAGAGGTGATATTTATATGCATCCAGAGAATTCATGAATGAAGGAACTGAAAAGTCCTGAGCAGTTTGATGGAGTGCAGGCTGCTGGTGTGTGCTGTGTTTAAGTTGTCGTGCTGCATCAGTGGATACACCATTCATCTGCTTTCTGGGGGCCAGCGTTGCTGTTTTGACAGTTACACAAGGACCACTCCATGCTCAAATACATCAGATGATGGATAGAAAAGCACGAATGAGGCGTGACTGATCGTGACAAGGTTCTTTGGAGCGATTTCATAGAAGAGACACTTTAGATTCTCTGAAGAGCAGAGAAAGAAAGAAGCCCTTCCCTGACATTCACATAAAAAAAAAAAACTAATAAAAATAAATAAATAAATAGATAAATAGATAAATAGATAAATAAATAAATAAATAAAATAAAATAAAATAAAATAAAATAAAATAAAATAATATAAAAGGTATATATATATATATATCAAGATAATCAGTGTAATCACAAAATAACAAGAAACAAGAAATCATCTGAAAGGAAAGTTTCTCAGAATTACTAAACTGTATCTTGAAATAATGTGAATAACAAGAAATGATCAGAGAAACGTCCTAAAAACAAGGAGATATCAAAATAATGAAAGTAGAAATGTAAGAAATGATCGGAAAACCGTGAGAGTTTGTGTGTGCATTTGCACATCTATGTCAGCAATGGGGGCAGCTTAAGCTTACAGTGTCTGAATGTGTGTTCATTAGAACAGGTTTCTCAAAGTAATGAAAGTTTCTAAAAATAAAAAGATCGGATCTTAAAAGAACATGAAATGACCTGAACGTATCTTAGAAATATCAAGAAAAAATGTAAACATTTGGTAAATTGTTGAGAAAGTATTTTAATGGTTTAGTGTCTGAAAATAACAAGATAGCAACTCAAAATAATAATGCCATAGCTGTTCACATGAAAAAATAAAGATCAGCTGCTGTCATTTTCTTCCATAATCAATGGATGGTTCCTCAAAGAATCATTGCTAATGGTATGTGCCATAAAGATATAAGACCGTTTTTCATCGTAAAAGGTATTAATTGAAGGTTTGTCCTAAAACACTGTACATCTAATCCACAAACTCTGCATCTGCAAGTGTAATGAAGGAGGTTAAATGAGAGGAGATGTTACCCGGTGTCTGATCTTTGTTTGACCTTCAGATACCAGATATGAGTTTCAACAGCCTGTTCAGAAAGCCTATAAAGATTGCTCTACTTTGTCCTGGTGGTTTATTAGAGCAGTTCTTCATGGTGCTTCTGCGAATTTAAAAGGCTGCAGGATGAAGGAGGTTCTGCTAGAGTTACAGGCACTATTACCCGAGAATAAACTGCTGTTACATGTTTTACTGCTGGACTTTACTGTGATCTGTGGAACTCGGCAGAAGTTTGGAGTTGAATTAAAACACCACTGTTTGCTGTGTAAATAGATGACTCAATCTGGAGGCATTATGGATTGAGTAGAATCCTATCAGTGGAATCAGTGGAATAGTGTTCAAAGGCAGGAATGGGGACGGGATGGGGTTGGATGGAATGGAATGGAATTGTCTGTTTTGGGTTGGACACCATTTAGTGAGGATGTATTAGACGGGATTAGAGGCAGTATGATGGAGATAGGGTGGGTTAACGTGGAGTGAAATAAAGTTGAAAGGTGCAGAATCAGGATTGAAGGTGTAGAATTGCAAGGGATGAATGACTAGGATGAGGTAGGCTGAGTTAGGATGGAGTGGAATGGGGTGGGTGGTGTAAGATCAGGTGTAGGGATGGAATGATTAGTGGAATGGGGTCGGATTGAGTGCAATAGGGTGGGGTAGTTTATGGAGTCGCATAGGATGAAATTTGGTGTGACAGACTAGGATGAGATAGGATGGTTTAGGATGGGGTTGAATGGGGGGAGATGAGGCAGAACAGGAGCAGGTGGGGTTGAACCAGCTGAGATAAACTTGGGGCAGGGCAGGGTGGGTTTGGAGAAGATAGAATGGGGCTAAATGGGATGGGATAAAGATGAGGAGAATGTAGATGGTGGATGATGTAGATGAGGAGAATGTGATAGAATGGCTAAGAAGAGGTCAGTTGGGGTCAAGCAGCAGACGTTTGGTACAGGTGGGTGGGGATGTGATGTTAAGGGTAAGATAGGTTCAGGTTGTTGCTTTGAAGGCCACAGCATCTCCGAGACTACTGACATGTCAGAGATCAAGCGTCTCTCATTACAGTCCTTGTATGCTAAACACTGGACCACCAACATTTAACTAGATACACAGAAAGAGAACTTCAAATGCCATTACGCTGCGTTCCTTTAATCTTCTTCACACGCTTAACCACACTGTGGAGTCATAAAACACACACACACACACACACACACACACACACACACACACACACACGCACGCACCATGTGTGCTACTGAAATACTGGCTAATTTACATCTAGTGATCTTATAGGTCCCAGTGGAGGATTGGAGCTTCTGGTCATCTCGACGTTGGAATCATGGAAAGAGTGAGAATATGTGTGATTAGATTTTAAAGAAGTTCATACATTTAATGACAAAGAATTCTACATCAAGAAGGAGTTGTTGGAGTCCAATAAAAATCATAATTATTCATCTTATATACGGTTGGTCATGGAGATATACAGGTATACAGGTTGCAGCTATGCACACAGATCCTCATACCAACAGTTGGGGCAGTGTGTCGACAGGTTTGAAGCGCCCACCATGAGGCCTCCACACTGAAACCTGACGGCCATCAGACCTCAACCAGAAACGACCATCCAGCTTCTCGAGGCATGTCTAACAGTTAACAATCTCCCACCGTGAGGGACACTACCCAAAAGTAGCCTCTGAGAGCCTTTTTATTGGTCAGGAGGGGAAGCATTTTACACTCTCTTTACTGAGGTCAGGGTGTTGGATGATCACCCTTCACCTCATCCCCACAGCTCCACAGCTCACCCCTCCCAAACGTATTGGCTGGAACCCCATCATTCAAGAGAACATAGTTCTTCTGCTCCACAGCTCAATGCTGGGGGGCTTTATCCATCTCAAGCTTAGACCGGGCATCAGTGCCAGTGCATTGTGTCAACGTTTTATTGGCATTACTTCTCTTGGGGGGCGTTCATTAGAAGGGGTGTCCAGAAATATTTGGACACATATAGTGTTAAATAATTTTTTTTTTATGGGATTTTATTTGAATTTTTTTTTTTTGCAATATCCATGAGTTCATGCTGCTTCAAAGTATAACTTGACATCTCTCGATTGTCTATTTCGAGACAGCAAAAGGACAAAAGGTGTCTGAGCCAAAAGAATTACTCAAAAAATGTCAGGACAGACCAAACGGTTGCTGAAATGCAGACAGCAATAACAGATTGAAATGGCAGAAGATGAGCCGTTGTGTTGGTTAGCTTGTCTTTTACAGACGTGTTTACCTCGAAGGTCATCAGCGGACCAAAAACACAAGCCGAGCTGCATATCCTGTATATAGAAAGGACGCTTAGGGAAAAATGGAATAAACCAAATCATCAGTCCAAAAGCAAATGACTTACACTGAGCTTCCTCAGTGGCAATTATACAGGCTAAACAGGTTATCTACCAAGAGTGCATTCAGCTTAATTCAGAGGAGCGCAGACTGAGTCGTAGGTTAAAGCCCTAATCAGGAATTACTGATTGGGTCAGTGTTTGGGACCGCAACAACAGAGGCCTATGGGGAATGAAAACACTACAAGACTGCACCCACTAAAATGTGTAATTATGAATGTTTATCGTGCCCTCTGTTAGTAAACTTCGAGCTGGTCGCGGGACAGCCTCGGCGCTCTTTCTGATTGGGGCTTTCATTAGTGGAGTTTAGGCCTTGTCTTCTCATCAGCAGGACTGTTTGTCATTCTCCAGTCATTCTTTACTTCTCTTTAAGTTCCTCACTGCCTGTTTCTAAAGAACACGGAGTGTGTAATTACTCCACCGTCTGACAACAAGACGGATTCTCCTTTCATTCGTTCAAAAGCAGGCGCAGAGCAAACATTTCCATTCAGATCTGCTGTTGCCCTGAAGTCGCTGTCAGTTTGAAGACCCTGCACCGCTGCTGAGTGTTGACTCAACTTTGGTGGGCTTTCGGTTTCTGCTATACCTGTCCGTCTGTCTGTCGTCTATACGTTTGCGCCAGGTATAGACGTGTGATTACATGTGTAATTACGAGTTTCAGTTCCAGTTCCAGGCCTAATGCGCTTCGTTTAAAGTGGCGGAACTGGGAGATCAGATGCTATTAGTGTTTTCCCTCTGCTGCGTCTAAATAGTGATAAAAGGAGAGGAAAACCACAGGGACAGCTCGGATGGGGGAATGAGAGACATCCGACTAAACAAAGCATTTGAAAACGAGGACAATGAGACTATGGTTGGACACTATGTTTGGACAATGAGACTATGGTTGGACTATGGTTGGACAATGAGACTATGGTTGGACTATGGTTGGACAATGAGACTATGGTTGAACTGTAGCTACATTTGACAGAGTGTACGTTCCAATTATGGAAAAATGTGCTTTTGCGTACAGTGGCTTCACTAACAATACAAAAAGGTGACAGGAAGGCCACAGTGAGGACCTGGTGGTACTGTATGGCATCAGAACCAAGAAAGTACATTTGTAAGCGAGAGGCCTGAAGAGTTTAAAAACAGGCTTATAAACAGGATATTTCTGTATTTGACGTTAATAAATAATCCATTATGGCCTTTCATGGAGAAGAAAACTTAGAGCCTTAGAACACAATGCTGCCACCACCATGCTTGACAGATGGCTCGATGTTCATTGGGTTATACACGGACCAGCCATAACATTATTACTACCTACCTAATATTGAGAAGGTCTCCCTTCAAACAGATCTCACCACTTGAGACATGAACTCCTCAAGACCTCTGATGGTGTCCTGTGGTACCAAGACTAATGCTATAGAAGATCCTTTAAATCCTGTAAGTTGCGAGTAGTGACCTCTATACACGTTAATGACCCTTGAGTTCCCAGGACGAGTGACAGGGTTTACCAGTTGTCCTTCACTTTTGGTAGGAACTGACAACTGCATACCAGGGACAGCCCAGACCTGCCTGATGTTTTGGAGATGTTCTGAGCCAGTCGTCTTGAACACGTCTTTACACCTGTCCATTTTTCCTGGTTCCAAAAACTGACGTTTACTGTCTATCTGCCCAAATGTAGACACCTCTTCTAATGAACACATTCTGACACTTTAAGCTTAAGCTGCCCCCATTGCTGACACGCATGTGCAAATGCACACACAGCTTGTAGAGTCCCTGTAGTGAAGTATTGCCAATAGAACAGGAAGGACTCTCTGGAGCAGATATAAACACATGAAACTACGGGCACCATGCATAAAGACCCCCGGCTTTGAGCTTTGGAGCACTTCTGGGAAGAATACGTTGGGAAGTTGAGGTTGGTGGTGATTGTCCAATATCCTGACCTCACTAAGGCCACTGTCACTGAATGCAATCAAATCCTCACAGCAATGTCTTTACTTCCATGCACAGTGGAGACATTTTCTCAGACGACAGCAGGATAAACTCTTTTTGATACCCTTGATTTCAGAAGAAACATGGGCAGGTGTCCAAATACCTTTGTCCAGGATCGCATAATCAGTGTTGTTCGGTGGTTTTATTATTATGGCTGATCCATGTGTTTACATAGGATTTCTGATTATGAGCACAGTGGAATCGAGACCATCTCTGGAAGCAGCTGAACTGAATGCAGATTGAAACCTGAACCCGTGTTTGAAAATAAGATTGGGAGCTCCATACGGTAAATGTAGGCCAGTCATGATCTGATGGTGGCGACCTTCTTTCATGGAGCGCCAAACCCGAGTTTAAGAAAGCTGAGGTGCCGCAGTGCATTATCTCTGAGGCTTCTGAGGAGCGCGGGGCCGAGTACAGTATGCTGCGGCCGACTGAAAATATTCAGTAGTGCTGACAGCTGTTTGAACGCCACAGGCCTTTATATTTACTGTACATCTGCGATGTGCTTATGATAGAGCGGAGACATCCTGTTCGGAGCGTTTTGAATGGAATCTGAGCCTGAAGGTAGATATTGCGCCATGAGAACAGTCTGATCCTTTCGCCTGTGCCAGATACTTTGTGAATGACCCTAAAAACCTTTCACTGATAACAAAGAACGGCTTGTATGAAAGGTGCTCCCTTATTGTGTCAGTCAACAATAACAGCCCATCAAAAATAAGAGCTCGTAGAAAAACAGGCAGAGAAGCCTTTGATGGAAGACCCATGCACACGCCACACCTTTTTACCTTCTAAAAGCATTCGACAGGCACTTGTAATTATATCCCTTAGCTGATGGGCTTACATGCATATGAGGGTTTGGGAAAAGTTCGGATTAGGGGAAGCTTATGAGACCGATGCAAGGTTTACATACCAGGGCGTGAAGTACTGGAACAAATACTATTATAAAAAATCATTACGCTGGATGATTCCATGGAAAACCAAGACTGCTGGGCCAAGAAAAGGGGCAAATAGAAGAACACCCTTCTGCCAGCATCCCAATACCAGTCCCAGTATTATGTCAGTACCAAGATAATGTACAATGATGCAAATGCACATGGCACTTGACATCATCTAGGCCTCGTAACTCAGCATCAGAGTAACCTACAGACACGATACACACGCGTACCACACCTCAGGATCTACCCAATCTATATATTGTATCTCATCATTGTGTGATGAATTATCAGTGAGTAGCTCATTATCCTTTTCAGCTCAGAATACAGCGGAAATCCATTTGTTTCCTACATAAACAAGGAAACAAGTTTAAATGCACACGCTCAACCTGCACACAGACTCTGACTGATCGGTGAGCGGGACTGTTGGTTACAGAGGAAAATGAGAAGGGAGGGGCCGTTTGCTCTCTTTCTTTGCTCACACGCTACTCAAATTTCAGAATAAAAGTCCTGAGAATGGAAACACTAATACATCACAGGGTATTGAAGATATTCAGGTTGGTTTTTAACTTCTTTAACCCTCTTAATTAAAGGTGAAACAGTGCATAACAAATTGTCGTAGACAAGATGGGAGTATGTACACCTGTTACCATAATTACTTTATTGACCTCATACATTAGAAGGACTTGACCTTGATATTGCCCATTGTGTTTACTTAGCACATAGAGCTGATTAATGATGGAGCTGGTATGTTGACTATAAAAATAAAATAAAGCAATGGTTTTATTTTATTTCTATTATAATTATTTAAGATATTTAAAAAAAATTTTTATATTTTTAATGAGTGCAGTGTGTGTGGTATTGAATGGGACCCATAAGAAAAAAAACCAGCCTAGAGCAGCATCCAATTACACAGCGTACTCTACCTATATGTAACAATAGGAATAATTTCTAAACTACACTATGTGGACAAAAGTATTGGGACACCTGCTCATTCATTGTTTCCAGCTTCTTGCTGGTGTGTGTGACGAGTGTTGATTGTAAGGTGTACTTTGGGTGTCTAGAAAGGTACTATATATGTGTAACTTTATTCATGCATTGCTCCAGTGTTTAAGTCTTACCTAGTGTGTAATGAATAGGGCTTATGGACGAGACCGCTTATTGGACATGGGAGCAGCCAGAGTCCACTCATCACAAACCAGGGTAACAGCATCATTCAGACAGTCAGTAAACCCACCATATTTAAAATCAATTAATTAATATACAGTATATATATATATATATATATATTAAACCCTGCACTCTGGGTACATTAACTTTAGTCTTAAACATGTTCATCACTGTTAACCATCAGCCTTTATCTGTTCCTTCATCTCAACTGACAGACTGAACAGATAGAAGTTTACATCCTTAAGAGCTAATGATAGCACTGGATCCATCAGCAGCTCTGATTACACCGAGTTAGGAATTCTGACTTTACTGAGTGGTGAGAATTCACTGACCCCAGAGCAGCACCTTGAGATCTTCAGAGGTCTCCTGATGCCCACCTGCACTCACAAGACAATGTTTTGCTGATGGGGAAAGAAAAACTGCCCAGGCTTCTCCATTTCCCCTGCTGTAGATTTTGGCCCAATAATGATGGGAGCTGGAAGAGGAGGTGAATACTAAGAGGAGACCTGGGGAGAACAGAGAGAGTGCGAGAGATAGAGAGAGAGAGAGAGAGAGAGAGAGAGAGAGAGAGAGAGAGAGAGTGCGAGAGATAGAGAGAGAGAGAGAGAGAGAGAAAGAAAGAGAGAGAGAGAGAGAGAGAGAGAGAGAGAGAGAGAGAGAGAGATAGAGAGAGACCATTCCCACCACTTAAAATAAATCATCTGATTTTTTATTTAAAAAATATAAAGTATCTGAAAAGGGTTAAAGTCATAAAGGGTTAGAATCTTCCAAATAATGGATTAGTATCTTAAGAAAATTAGATACTATCTCAAAATAATGATAGCATCTCATAACCATGAGATAGCATCTCAAAATGCCCTAGAAAATTAACTTAACATAAAAAATTGTATCACTGAAATTTTTCATTTCAAAAATAATTCGATAATATCTCGAATGCATTTCAAATTAATGACTTGGTATCCAAAAGAAATGAGATAGTACCTCAAAATAATAACTTTGTCATTTAAAATACTACTCGTGTCTCAAATGAATGACCTTAATCACCTTAAATATCAGTTCATTTAATGTGCGTCCACATGAAGGTGTGGAAAATGCCTCGGGCAGGCTGTTTGTTTTAAGGAGTATTTCTTGACTCGATGCAATATTTCTTTTTTTATTATTTACTATTATTATCTATTATTTCTTGACTCAAGCAAGACGACCTTTTTAGTAGAGAAATCAATCAAAACAAGTACAACTAGTCAACTGATCTTAAACTATATAATATGATCATGTGAAAATGAGGAATTGTTGCTACTAAAGATGCCTAAACTTGTAAGATTTTTTTTTTGCAGTGTGAGAAGGTATTGTTGCACGTTGAGGTCAGGATAATAAACATGGCCGGGTGGGTGAAAGCAGGCGGCGCGTTCCCGCTGCTGTAAACTCCAGCACTTTCCCACAGGCTCCCACTGCAGACCTGCCGAGGGGGAAAATATTTAGCTTGGAGCTTCTCCTGGGCAGCAAGGGCAGGCCAAGGCAAACCGCACGCATGTTCGTCTGCAGTGCGGACGGCCAGGCTCCTGCCACAGCCAGGCTGAAGAAAGCATGGAGCTCCAGACCAGCATACCAGCCCAGTGTCAGAATGCAGAGCAGTGAAACGTTACCCAGCTTATGTGGAGGCATTAGTCAGGCATGTTCCTCTAAACAGCGCCTGCAGCAGTGCTGTGGGAGGAAGAGGGTTCAGTTGATGAGAAGAAGTTGGTTACCGTAAGGCAGAGAGGGCTGCTGGAGGGGTGAATCACTGTGGAGGTGTTTTTACTGGGTTCTAACTGGAAATGCAAACAGGAAATGTAGATTTTGTAGGGGTTTGACTCGCTGACTGTAAAAATGTAGAGCCATGTCCACTAAACCGATCACTCAACTTAGTTTAGTCAAAAGTTCGACAGTCCATATCGGTCTGTCTGTGGCTCCTCCCCCTCATTTTACTGTTATTTCCATCTACAGATTAGAACTCCGTCTATCACATGGAGGAGGCCTCGCGGTTGCAGTGTTGGTGGGATTTGAACGTCTGACCTGTCTCTTGACAAGCAGGCAGTTAGACAGTCACTCCACTCTAAAGCTGCGAAGCCATGTACATTTCTGTCTGCAAGAACAGAAAGATGCTCCAGTCCACCAACCAAAAAGAGTCCACCCACTGATGAAGGACTAGAGGATGACCAACACAAACTGTGCAGGAACAGATGAGCTTCTGTCTCTGACTTTACATCTACAAGGTGGAGACACTCGGTCGGAGTGTCTAATAGGGGACAGTTAGTGGACACAGTGTTTAAACACACTCCAGCAGCACTGCTGTGTCTGATCCACTCGTACCAGCACAACACACGCTAACACACCACCACCATATCTCCAATACATTCAGTTAAGAGTGTCCAAATTTTTGACTGACACTGGCATATATAAGTTTTTATGAATTGATTATATTAATATTGTTCTGTCCATTTTTTATATACAGTTTATGAAGCACTTGTTCTGTATTTTTATGGATGTGCATTATTATTATTATTATTATTATTATTATTATTATTATTATTATTATTATTATTATTCTCATGTATCATTAAACCACTTTGTTTAGTATTATATGAAATAATGATTTCATATTCAGATGAAGTTACTTATTACAGTTTTATATTATTTTATATTATTATTTATTATTAAGGTTATAGTTGTTATACTTATTACAGAATAACATCGTAATTAAATACAGAATAACAAACATTGCAGTATCATTTTTTACAGTGACCTTCTATCCCCTGATGGCCCAGAGGTCTTCAAAGAGGCTGCAGATTTAATGGAGCTCACTTAGCAGGGGCCATCAACTCCTGCCCCTTTCATTAGCCCTGGAGTGACCACAGGTAAACACTACAGGTAAGCTCTGCCCCATCAGCCCCCCTGCCCCTCCCCCAGCTGATAACATCTCTACAGCCCATATCAGAGCTCCAGTACTGCAGACGGAACTCTTCAGAGCCTCCACAGCCTCAGCGAGGCTCTTCCTCAAAAGCAGCCTTTCAGACAGGCTGGAGACAGCTCCCTAAAGACGCCTCCATATAACACAGGCCTGCTTTTATTAAGCTAATTAGGCCACGGAGCGTAACCAGGCTTTGGGTTGGAAAAGCGCACCCAGCTGCTTATAAAATCTGAGCTGTGGATTAGAAGGAATCTGCACCCTCTGAGCTCCTCATGTGCGATGGGCCTGTAATCACTTTTTAATCGGAAAAGGAGCCAAAACATAAGGTCAAAATAAAAAGTGATGGATGTCCTCTTTAACGAAACACGCAGATCAATTAAAATACAAACAACAAGCATAATTCAGCTTAAACTCATTACAATTCATCAGCTGACAGGGCCAGGCTCATTTTAATTACAGTGCTGATCTTCTGTATTGTGGGAGAGGAGGAGAATGGAAGAGAACATTTAACACGGCTGCTTTCCTTTGATCAGCCTCTTGTGAACATTAATGACTACTGAAGAATGGAGCACAGTGGCCTGTTCTGTTACTCTCACTCTTTTACTCTCTCCACAACCAGGCCTGTACAGTTATGTAGCTGCTACCATGTTATCTTCTCATCCTTCAGGTCTTCTCATTCATTCAGCCCTTTGACCTTTTAACCTTTTAATGCCGAGGCCAAAGAAAAAATGCTTGTATTCAGATACAACGATCTTGCAGTGGTCTCCTCCAAGAGCCCGACGAAGCGCAGAATACTCTGTATCAAATGTGACGGAGGGACATGTGTGTTATCATGATGGAGCTGCCCTTTGAGCGCTGTCCACTGGTCCAGCTGTTTGTGTCTCACAGCATCAGGAGTATCCTGACCAAACACAACACCCCTGTGCTTCAGGCTCCCTACTGAAAGGGAGCAGATTTTGGTCCAGACAACATCACGCAGAATGCAACGGACCAGCTGCGGGCCATCTCAAAAGAGGCGATCCACATCCCGACATCGGAGACCACTCGGAAACGTGTGCAAGATTTTTGAATCTGAATATGAGTATTTTCTATGAATAAAGGTGGGATACTTTTTGAAATATGTTTTAAAGACATTGCACCAAGAAGGAATCAATCTGCATGTGCAGGCAGTGTGGTCAGCGCCCAGATCAATGGTTTGCTGTCACACGTCACATGTCCAGCAGACCTGGTGTATACGATATCAGAACCTTTATTCTGGCAAATCCAGTGGAATAACTGAAAAATATTCATTGGTTGTGCAGGACACAAACATTTGCTTGCCAATGTGATGATAACATATAAACAACAACAATATGCTAAGTCCGCCCTAGTGATTTTGGAGGACGGATGCAGTGCAGTGATAAAGAGGGATGGTGTTAAAAGGCTGCTCTTTAATGAAGTCCTGCAAGCAGGGGCTCTACCTCTACTGCATGTTGCTGCCGTTTCAAGATCTCACCTTGAAGTCACAGATACTATGCTGTGGTCGGGCTCATCTCCAGATCTATCCCTGATTGAAAATGTATGGGATGAGTTGGACGCTCTATCAACACTCCACCCCTACCGCACCATCTGCAGAACTGAGTGAGAACTGCTGCATGGGATGCATCATCATTGGACACCATTAGGAACCTCTACACCTCCACGCAGAGACGCCTGGCATGTTGTGTTAGACCCGATGCCGCACTGAGAGACACGACTTCTGTACTTCTATATTTCTCAATAGCACCAGTGTATTAATACTGTACCGTGATACACAGCAGCACACAGGAAGGTCCAGTTTCCCATTCTGCAGCTCACACACTCAAGCCAACGCCTCCGAATGGTAGGGGTAAGACATGGTTAATCACGGTCTTTCAAATTAGAAACTGGCCTACGGATGCATATGTCCACATCTAACCCCTCAGTGAGCAGGAATGAGTATAATCAGAGCTGCACGCGCTCAGTACACGTTAATCATACATTACATCCAGAGGGAACAAAGCGGCTTCCTTATGGACGCGTATCATATTAAGCTCAGAGGCATAAGAGAGAGAGAAACAGACACACAGGTGCTCCACAGCTGCTCCGGTGGAATTCGTCTTGGAGAAGAGACACAATAGCGTTTATTTTGATCAGCGCCGAATGGATTCACTCCTTTTAGATTTGACCCACTCCGCTAAACAGGCCGTCTTCATGTCACCCTGCAGGAATCCCATTGTTCTTCTCTCTGTGGGATCTGGAGGTGCTCTGAGACTTTCAGTGTGAAAATCCAGCCGGTCGTGTACTCACATCCTGCTGCAGTAGGTCATAATTATGACATGATGGAAGAATTTTTAAAACCAATTGTTCAAACGTTGTTCAGAAGCTGGGTGAGAACAATGCTGATTCCTTAGGCCTCACATTCATGAAGGAACTGTAGGCCTACAGGGCTGCCCTGAACATTTATCGTATTATATATTGAATAATAATATTAAGAATTAATGTTGAGAAAGTAAAAGCTATATACATGTTAGAAACCAATGCCGCATACTGTAGACCAGTGGTCCCCAACCCCCGGGCAATTGGTACCAGGCTGCACAAAAAACACCCCCCCACCCACCCCCCATCACGTGGTCCAGAACAGAGGAGAGGAGTATAGCTTGTGGTTGAGAAGAGAGGGGTAAAGCTCGTGAGTAATACCTGCACCTATGTGTGGGTCATGGAACAGAATGTGGGTCATGCAACAGGACAACGACCCTAAGTGCACAAGTTGTTCTACCAAAGAATGTTAAAAGAAGAATAAAGTTAATGTTTTGGAATGGACCAGTCAAAGTCTTGACCTTAATCCAGTAGAAACATTGTGGATGGACCTGAAGGACTTGTGGAAATCTGATTGTGTTTGGTTTAATTGTGCGGAAATGTATAAAAATCTAAAGGGTTCACAAACTTAAAAAATGTACTCATTGAAACGCATGTTAATGCATTATGTATGTAAATGTCTGTGGACACCCCTTCTAACGACACCCATTGCTGACACAGATGTGCAAATGCACACACAACTTGTCCAGTTCCTGTAGAGAAGTACTGCCAATAGAATAGGACTCTCTGGAGCAGATAAACAAACATGTCTAATGCAAGGCATGAGCTAGAGGGGTATAAAGTCCCCCTGCATTGAGCAGAGGTCCCAGTACTTTTGTCCATATAGTATGAGAGCTAAAGAGAGCAGTTCAAAGAGTTAACATGTAAACATTACTGTAATCCAGTGTAAAAAATGGCTCAAATATGTTCATCTAAAATGCCAGAACCACTACAATGTTCTCCAGGAACTCTTAACCATTTCTGGCCTGGGTTCAGTGCGTGTTTCAGGCAGGAGACACGCAGTCGAAGAGATTTGGTGACTTTCCTGCTGTTGATGCTTGCTGCTGGCGTGTGCCAGGTCGTTTTGGCTCACTCACAGTCTCATGTTACACTGCTGTGTGTGTGTGTGTGTGTGTGTGTGGTCTGCAGGCGCTGCCAGCTGCTCCGGATCCCCCAGCCTCTCTGCTCATTGTGGGACTGGGGGAGGCATTCTGGCTCTTCGGCCTCACTATATTTCATCACACTCTCTTGGACTGGGGGGATTTTCTGACTCCACAAGTTCTGCCTCGACAGAAGGAGACGTCATAACGAAGCAGCTCTGCTGCCATTATACTGCGAGTGTGTAATTTTCCTGTAACATCGTGGTCAGGGCTTCTTCGTGTCCGGCCTATTCACTTTGCTCCACCTCTCTTGATGCATCCCAGAGGTCCGGTTTGTGTGTGACTCTACCTGTAATGTCCAGCATCACGGCCTTCCCGTCATCTTGTGGCGTGACTGGCTGCTTCCGCTCTCTGATGGGACAAGTGGCTGCCGTTTCCTCTTCTCTTTCATGTGTTCTGGACCTGAGAGAGGACGCTCCACTGTTAACACAGGATGCATGCGGTCAGCTGATGGAGGGTACAGAATGAAATGCTTGGTTCGTCCGAACTGTCCGGAAATTTAGGGATTAGAAGGAAATTCAAATGTTCACTGTTTAATGGTGTTCTTTAGTGAAGGCTTCTTCAAGCTGGTGGACCACCTTTTACTTGAGTAGGACAACTACCTACCTTTGCTGGAGTCCAGTCCTCCAGAACTGGACATGTTCATCCCTGAACATAAACTAAAGTAAACTAAAGTAAACTAGGTAAATCACTATACACATCTTTTTAAAGTCACACTTGTCAAGGGGGGGTTAATACTCTTTGACTGACCTTTACTGGACCAAACTGTTTCTTGAACATTTGAGAAATTAACAATGGAATATAAGGAAATTCTAAATATTAAAGAAGGGTTCTTCAGTAGTCCTGAGGTAAAGGCAGTGCTTCTTCATCGTTCCGTAACTGCCTGGGTAGACTGGTGGAAAACATTTTGCAGATGGTTGTAGATGAACATTGCAATTCAGTGTGCATGAAAATCCTGAAATAATTATGCAAATTCCACTTGATTTTTTCTCATTTTCATTTTATCAGATTTTTTTTCTCCTCTTCAGAATTTTATGATGTTGTTTTTTTTCATTCTTTCCTGGAAATATGCATCGTCAGTTTTGTGTCACTGTGGAAATCCCTGCAGAAGGCCCAGTTGACATATGACCTGGAGCAGATGTTACCGACTTTCCAGGACAAGCAGTACCCCACTGAGGAAGTGGTCTGTTGGAGTGTCGGAGCACCAGGCTTGGACAGGTGAGTTTTGAACATCTCCAAAACATGAGGTCTTGTGGGGTGTTCCTGATATGCTGTGGTCAGTACGTACCAAAAGAGCAGCATGGACTCCACAAGACCTCTGACGTATATGGCACCAAGGTGTTTCATCAGATCCTTTAAATCCTGTAAATTGTGAGGTGGGACCTCCATGAGCATCAATGAGCATCAATGAGCCTTGAGCGCCATTTACACTGATCAACCATAACATTAAAGGCACTTGTTCCTACATGATATTGACAGAACTGTTCTGACCCATCAAACATGGACTCCACAAGACCTCTGAAGTTTACAGCAGATCCTTTAATTGTGTAAGTTATGAGGCAGGACCTCCCTGAGCATCAGTGAGCCTTGGGCACTCACGACCCTGTCGTTGATTTATGCATCAGATCCTTTAAATTCTTTAAATTATGAGCTGGGACCTCCATGAGCATCAACATGGGTGTCAATGGCAACCATTACTCTGATCAGCCATAACATTAAAACCACTTGAGTAGGCCGTATTGCCAAATCAGCTCTTACTTATCAAGCATGGACTCCACAAGACCTCTGAAGGTTACAATGACCCTTGCTTTGGTTTTCAGTTCAAATTTTCCTTCTTTGTAGGACATTTGGTAGGTACTGCCCAATACCATCCAGAAGCACCTCACAAAACCTGTCTGATATTTTGGAGATGTTTTGAGCCAGGTGTCCAGAACATCACAGTTTGGGTCTTGTTAAAGTGTCTCAGATCCTTATGCCTGTCCATTTTTCCTGCTTAATGAAGTGACTGTTCACCTGCCTAGATGACTGGCTCAGACCATCTCCAAAATATCAGGCTGGTCTTGTGGTCTTTTCCTGGTATGCAGTGGTCAGTACCTACCAAAATGAGAGGTCTAAAAATGACAGTAGAAGGCCCAGTTATGTGACCTGGGGCAGGTGTTAGTGACTGTTCAGGACAAGCAGTACCCAAAGGAGGAAGTGGTCAGTGTTGGAGTCAGTGTGGCAGTTTGGACAGGTGAGCGTGAGCCTCTGCTCTGGTGGAGTTTATTGAAAGTTTTACAGCTTTTCAGGTTCAGTGTGAATCAGTTGCGAATTCATCACTTAGCAGATGGAGACGAAGCGCTGAGTGCTCCTTCCTGCTCAGTTAGAGCTGTTCTGCCTTTTCCTGAGAGCTACCAGGGACTCAAATCAAGTCAGCATGAGCAGCTTCACACGTATGTGTGTGTGTGTGTGTGTGCATGCGAGTGTGTGTATGCGTGCAAATCCAGCACACTATTAATTGTCATCAGGAAATGTACATCATACGCTGACTGCCTTCTACAGTCTCCAGTGCTTCCACAGAGAGGGAACAGGGGCTTGTTTTAAGGTTGCCATGGCAAGCGAGGCCCAAAACAGAGCCGTGAGATTTGATACACACTTAATTTCCTCCAGCTTACAGTTCCCCCTGCACGAGGGGCGCCCTTGCAGGCCCATTCCCCGTGTGAGAGAGAGCGCAGGCGTGTCTGAGTTTTTTCCAGGGTATTTTCCAGCCGTCCGGATGGAGCTGGCGGCGCTACAGAGGCACAGACAGCAAATGGATTTGGAGATCGTTCCAGGCCGGAATGTTCGGCTCCCAAACCGCAGAGAAAACACTGCAGCTCCGAAACAAAGAAAACACAGCGAGGATTCCCGCCTGACGGACGTCAGAGATGCCGTAACCCTGACTCTGTGTGTGTGTGTAGGCCCATGTATGTGTGCATCATGTGTTTGTGTGTGTGTGTGTTTTTTTATGGTATGCGGGGACGCATTTCTGTGTGTGTATGAGCTTTTAAACTTGTGTGTGTTCTTGGTATGTGAGTATACATTTATATACATGCTGGTGTGTGTTTATAGTATGTGTCTGAGTGTATGGGTGAATATGTGTGTGTCTGTGTTTACAGTATATGAGTGTGCATGTGTGTGTACATGGGTGGGTTTTGTGGTTTTGGGGCCCTATGCAAGAAACAGGATTGGCGCCCCCTGCATAAACCTTATTAAATGAATTTAGTCCCTCTCTGAGTGTCGCCAGCCTGACTCTTAACGTGCTGCTGATATGAATGGAGTGACAGAACCCAGTCTCAGAACCCTATTGACTATATTAACCCTTGGCTTTCAGGTATGGTTTGAAGTGTACACTGCTTTGGTGGGTATTCTGGTTTTGTTGCATTAAGAAGGTCATTTTCAGGCTATACATGGTATAAATACCTGTAGGGTGTGCAACTGGATTCATAGATTGAGGAGAGGTGGTGCAGTGCAGCTGGACTGTTGGACAGGGACCACCTGCATGTTCAGGGCTTGTGAATAAAAATCCCTTCGCTTCCAGACAAGAATTGCTTCTAGAAGTCAGTGCGAGTCCTTTTCCAACCACTTTCACATATAAACATATGGAGCACTCAAGAGGCCTTTGCTCAATTCCATCTTTCAGCCACAGGTCTGATTAGAATTACCTTTAGACTGGGATTTCTGCCATTGATGGTAGACCTGTATCAATAAACCTGCATGTTCAGCTCCTTTCCTCACACTGTGACCTTTGGCCTGTCCGAAATGCAATCACTGCTTTCATCATTAACATCTGCTTTGCAAATTCAGTGAGACTCAATCTATGAATCCTGCTGCACACCCTGCAGGTATTTATCCTCATGAAACATCATCTGCAGAAGCCTGAAGTTACTACCATTTTAAGCATGCAAGGTGCTAATTTCTTTGTCTGTTGAGCTTATCAGTATTGAGGTGTGTCATTCAGAGCCCTGTACACAGACATCAATGGGCAGAAAATTAAGATTAAATTAAAATTAAGACATTTATTAATGGCTTCATCGAGCCATTAATATGGAGTCATCAAATAAGAACCTGGAATAATCCACGGTAGGTCCTTCAGGGGTGTACGTGTGTGTGTGTGTGTGTGTGTGTGTGTGTGTGTGTGTGTGTGTGTGTGTGTGTGTGTGTGTGTGTGTGTGTGTGTTTGTGTATGTGTGTGTGCGCGTGTGCATATGTGTGTTTACAATATTATGTGTGTAGTGTGTGCAGAGTGTGAGTGGTGATGACGTTGGTCTGGATCTTATCCCAGGTCTGAAACACACACACACACACACACACACACACACACACACACACACACAGAGGCCATGAGGCAGCACCAGCCTGGTGTGGGATTGTTTGTTTGCCTGACCACAGATGTGGGGTGGATGGGATGGGGAACAGTGACCACACCAACAATGACTGAAGGACCTGCAGTCCACCTGCTGACACCACAGCTACCCAGCTTTAACCCTTTAACCGTTTAACTATTATTCATATACTTATGAATGAATTCATCAATTCTCCCTTACCCTCACCCCAATCTGCTCAGACATGTTCAGTGTCTGAAATTTAAAAGGCTGGTTAGCTGCTTCAGCGTTGAAAATTGCATAAATCATCTCACACTTACCTCGCACTAGGGCTGTGCGATAAGGCCAAAAACCATATCCCGTATATCATTTAGGAAAATGGTGATATGAGCTGTGATACAGTATATGATATAAAAAAATACAATGTGAAAAAATGTATTAGGATTAGGACATCCCATGAAATCCTGCTTCTAACTTTGTTACTATATTTAAACGGTTTGATTTTCAGTTTGACTTGAAGCCCTCTATGTCTCCATATTATGTACGTGAGAGAGCAAATGGGGGCAGAGGGAACAGAGTAGAGGAGGAGCTGAGAGCAGGAAGGGGAGCAGAGCCAGGGAGCAGAAACAAGGTTTTTCCACATTTTTCCCAAGAATATCAAACTGGATCACTGGGTATATGCTTCAAAACACACTCATTATCAAAAACACAAGAAGTCATTTTGGAGTTGTTGAGATGGAATGAATATGTGTGAATCTAAGGATGATAAAGGAAATTCAGGTCGCTTTTCATTTGATTTGGACCACAGTCACATATTCATATAAATATCTGTGTCAAACTAATCATTACAGACAATTCATCAAAATTCTTCCATTTGTGACTCAAAAATAACAAATTACCAACAGGATTTCTGAGATGTAAAATATTTTATTATAAAGAAAAAGTCATTTTTTGATCAAATCATGGATCTCAGGATTTTCAGGATCTCCTGAATGCGTGACTGTCTCCTATAAATACTTTTTTTTTTTTTTTTTTTTTGGCGAATAAAAATACGTCAAGCTACAAAAACATCCCACAAAACTGGCCTTAGAGTTCTAAAGGTTAATCACGTCTCCATATAGGAGACACCAGACTTGGCTCCAAGACTTCCTCCATGACTAGGCCTGTCGTCCTTTACAGACAGCCATCCCCAAATCAGCACAAATACACCTTTAATTCTGACTCGTGTACAGTCAAATCAGACCTCAGGCCTGATTGCTAATCAGCATCCTGTCCAAAGAAAACAGCAGCGCTTTACTCTGCTGATCCACTGATTCAGCTGCTCAGTATCCAAACCGGGATAAGGATTGGCTTAATGACTCTTTTAATACGCATTTCCCTGTGCTCTCTTGCAGAGGATGAGGTGGTGATCTTCCATGAGCATGAATGCAATCAAATCCTCAGTGCAATACTCCAGAATCTAGAAGAAAGTCATCCCTTGATTTCAGAAGAAACAGTGAATGAGCAGGTGTCCCAATACTTTAGTCCATACAGTGCAGCTTGCCCGGTTTTGCGATGGACGTTTCAATGCACCTCATGCATCCAAGCAGGCTGGGCTTTATTCCAGGAGTACAAATGGCACGTTTTGCTGGAATCGCTCCTTTCTCATGCTGGAATGTATTGTTCCTGTATACGAGCCCCGGGGGAGTGATGGAGGATTATGGGCATATTTCTATAAACAATGACGGCTGATGCTGGCTGTTGGGCCAGCTATATTTTGACCTCTTGTTACATGGATGACGTGAGAGATTAATAAAAGCCAGAAACACTCGACTGCGTGGGCCATTCTGAATTGTGTTCAGGTGCTCTGTTTAGGCACTTGTGGTTTGAAGTGCTTGTGTAACTCACTCTATTCATTACTTCACAATTAGCATTGTGTTACACAGTGAGGTAACCCAAAGCAGAGTGAAACCCAACACTGTGCCTGTAGCAAAATATGGCACATCTCAGAAGAATGCTTCTAAAACACTTGTTAGACATGGACGTGGTTCTTGTCCAGCTGTGGCTCAGGCTGAGATCTTCTTAACAAGTTTAGAAGGCACTGTGGCCTGAAGCATAGATATAAAATTGTGTCAAGAAGTTTCCAACATATTTCAACATATGGACATTTGATCTTCATTTTTTCAGAGATGGAGGTGCTGAAATGTCTTTTGGAAATCATTTGTAAAACATAATTATTAGAAATGCAATTTTCTTGCAAAAACCTCGGAAAACCTATTCCATAACAGCTGGTTTTTCCTCCTTTGACTCAAAAAGCATCAATTAGATGTTTCTTATCAACATGTTATGTGACGTTCCAGCTTCAGGCCCAGCTGAAGCAAAGCAGCTCCCTGGCCACCACATTGGCTGCCCACCTTCCGGCTACTGGAATTGGACAAGTTTCCCACCCTGCCCTGGACTAGTTGCCCACCCTGCCCTGGACTAGTTTCCCACCCTGCCCTGGACTAGTTGCCCACCCTGCCCTGGACTAGTTTCCCAGCAAGCCCTGGACTAGTTGCCCACCCTGACCTGGACTAGTTTCCCACCCCGCCCTGGACTAGTTGCCCACCCTGCCCTGGACTAGTTTCCCACCCTGCCCTGGACTAGTTGCCCACCCTGCCCTGGACTAGTTTCCCACCCTGCCCTGGACTAGTTTCCCACCCTGCCCTGGACTAGTTGCCCACCCTGCCCTGGACTAGTTGCCCACCCTGCCCTGGACTAGTTTCCCACCTGCCGGCAATCTATCATTACTTCAGTACACCTGAGTATTAGAATAGATGTGTGGGGGTCCAATGTCCCCTAACTAACTGTGTATAGGTAGTTGAGGAGGAGGGGTCCCCTCTGTTGAGCCTGGTTCCTCCTAAAGTGTCTTCCTCCAGCTCTGAGGGAGTCTGGCTCAGCAGGGGGTTTATGTCTTTGTCCTTTGTTGTTGTTATAAAAAGCATTAAATAAATGCATTTTCATTTGATTTGATCACCACAGATCAGGGCACAACAGAGGCTGTTACGTCTAGGTGTGTATATCTCTGGCCTGATATGTTCTAAATGAACTTTTTTTATATAGACTTTAAAGACTCACCTTTTAAAACACTGCTAATATTCCATCTCCAAATCATCAGGCAGGTCTTCTGGTGTGTTCCCAGTATGCAGTGGTCAGTACCTACCAAAAGTGCTTTAAGGGAGGACAGGGTCAAAAGGGCCCACGGTCCACTGCTGCTGATGGAGATTGTAACTTACGACTTACAAATAAGATAAAATTGCAAAATGTTGCTTTAGAGGATGTGCTGTGACGACGTGACCCCAGATGCCACAGGACACCTTCAGAAGCCTTGTGGAGTCCATGCATCATTGGGTCTGAGCTGTGTTGGGAGGGACAAGGGGGCCCTACAACATATAAGCTATAAAATAAAGAATTAAATAGACAGAAATGAGGTGGTTGCAGTTGAGTTTAAGACCGTGATGTACAGTCAAGGGGGCAACATTACTGAGAGTTGTTTCTGCCCATTTTGCTGGAGTGGTTTTAAAGTTCCTCTACTGTACATAAGACTGGAAACCTCCACTGAAGCTCTGTTGCTGTGAACTCTCTGCCCCAGCCCTCTTGAACCCGCTGTGCTGAATCACGAAGGCTCTGTAACAGCTTGATGCTTGCTGTAATAAGTCCATTTCCATAATCCCTTCACTGTGTTTGTTGTCTGTTTTGTTTAAGTAATGGATAACGCTAAATGATCTTGAGGCAGCCGCGAGGCAATTACAAGCTTGAGCAGTTAATAAGAGCCTAAAGGGGTGATTTGGCCTGCCATTCTTTTTGCATGTGCAAGTTCATGACAACGATAATAGCTGCACTCTGCTCACCTGTGGCTTGCCGTGCCCTGTATAATGGTACACACAGTTCCGAGAACACACTGATATAATTAAATCAGGAATGATTGCAGAGGACCGTGTGTGAATATCTGCTACCGACGGTCATTGTATGAAGGTCTGCTTGGTCACATGAGCACTTTAGATCAGATTGTAGATTAGATTTAAAATCGGTTATTATTTGAGAGGGACCGAGCACATAAGCAGCAGTGCTAACAAACACTGGATGCTTTCATTATATGAGCCCTAGTTTTTAGTATCGAGTTTCTATGGAGTTGTTAAGTGTTTGCTAGGTGCTTCCTATGGTGTTGCTAAATGGTTGGTGTGTGGTTGCTAAGTGTTTGGTTTGGCGGTTGCTTTGGTATTATTAGGTGATTTCTATGGGGATGCAAAGTGGTTGCTAGGTGGTTTCAATTGGAGTGCAAAGTGATTGTTAGGTGGTTTCTATGGGGGTGCAAAGTGGTTGCTATGGAGTTGCTAATTGGTTGCTATCGTGTTGCTAAATTGTTGCTAAGTTGTTATATTGTTTGTATGGGGGTGCAAAGTGGTTGCTAGGTGGTTTCAATGGGAGTGCAAAGTGGTTGTTAGGTGGTTTCTATGGGGGTGCAAAGTGGTTGCTAGGTGGTTGCTATGGAGTTGCTAATTGGTTGCTATGGTGTTGCTAAATGGTTGCTAGGTTATTGTTATATTGTTTGTATGAGGCTGCAAAGTGGTTGCTAAATGTTTGCTAGGTGGCAGCTTTGTTATTAGTAAGTGGTAAATGGTTGCTAGGTGGTTGCTATGGTGTTTCTAGGTGGTTGCTGCTGTGTTGTTAAATAGGCGCTAGATGGTTGCTATATAATTGATTTCATCTCAATGTTAATTTTCCTTTTTTTTCCATATTTCCAAGTACGTGTGTAAGTATGATGTTGCTAAGTGGTTGCTAGGGGGTTGCTATAATATCCCAGAGGGTTGTCATGATGTTGCTAATTAGGAAAAGGTACTATAGTGTTGTCAGGTGGTTGCTATGGTATTCTGTGGCATTAGTAACATGGTATAAACATGATCTTTTGCAAATTATTCATCTGGAAAAACAACCACGTCTACATTCTGCTAAATCTCATTATGAATTCTGTGATTCATTATTAGCAGCACAATAATGAATGGTCTTCAGTGCCCATGCTGGAGTAATGTGCAACCAAACATCGGACTCTGCTATGGACTCTGGATCCTTGTGCCTAGCTTTTATGGTTGCTAGTTGGATGCTGTGGTGTTGTTAAGTGGTTGCTACAAGGTTGCTATGGTATCCAAGGCAGTTGTTATAGTGTTGCTAAGTAATTGCAAGATAATAATGTTGCCAGGTGGTTGCTATGGTGGTGCTTAGTGGTTGCTAGGCTGCACAAACTTTGGCACACCATTCATTCATGGCGAGACAATGTAAAAAAATAAACGTCGCCATTGTGAACAATGAGTTCATTCCAAACCTTCCTATCAAATCTAAGCTCTGCCTTTTTGCCCTGTACCTCATAAACTGCTTCCCTCAGCCTCATGACCCAAGCCCTGCCGTTGTGCCCTCTACCTCATAAACAGGAGCAAGAACAGGATGAACAATACACCCATATTCTCCATTTTACTGCCAAGCAAACACTCGGCATGGCCGTGGCTGTGTTTGGCCAGAGTACAGCCCCTGAGTGAGGTGTGGTGGCCTTCGAAGCTGTGTTTGATGTGCAGTAATGTGTTTGATACACTGATACAGAAGAGGATACAGTGTGCACTTTTATGGGGCATAGGCGCCTGGCACACATTCCAGTTCTGCTGGCTTGGTGGTTAAGATAATGAACGGGTTCAGTCCTCTTGGTTTCATGTTCTACACACCCCTCGCTGTGCTCATTCACAGTCGTTCATGGTGGCTCACACCCGGGAACACTGTAGAAGAACATGTGCCAGGCCTGAGTTTCTGTGGTGCTTTATTTATCGTTCCTGTTTTGTTTTGCAAGACTTGCAAGAGAGAACCTCAGAGGTATTCATTCCCACACTCTGCTTCAGTCCACCATGACTTATCAACACACTATATGTCCAAATGTTTAAGGACACCCCTTCTTATGCACACAGCTTGTCTAGTCCCTGTAGAGCAGAAGTGGCAAAAGAATAAGGTTCTCTGGAGCAGATAAACAACCATGAATCTACTGGCACCATGCCTAATGCCAAGCGAGAAGGTAATGAAGCCATTCCACTCAAAATGGTTCTGGAGGCAGCTCTACCTCTAAGGCAGAACAGATACAGCTATTTTGAGTAGTGACTTTTGTTCCTCACCATCTTTTGGAATGAGTTGGAGAGTTGAGATGAGGTAGGGCGAGATCATCCAACATCCTAACCTCAGTAATGCTCTTGCGGCTGAATGCCTTCAAATCCTCACAGCAATCGTCCAAAGTCAAGGACAGAGTTTTCCCTGGACATATACTCCAACAAAAAAGCAGGATTAACTCTTTAAATAACCTTAATTTCAGTTGTCCCAATACTTTTGTCCGTATAGTGTATTTCTTAGCTTCTGTCACTGCTGATCAAGTGGATCATTAGTTCAAGCCTTATTCAATTTACACAAGTTGAAATCAGAAAGGAATCGACTCACTTTAAACAAACACCGAATCAGATTCACATCTGATTCAAATGATATTGAGATTGGATTGGGACAGATCCCAGCAGTGAACCCGGAATAACCGGACTGTGATGCAGCTGTTCAGACATAAATTTGGTAATTGATTCATTGTGCAAACTTGTGACCTTATAATAACTTGATTACAAATGTTGAGAAAATGATTGAGTGCTTTATGAAATTTCAGATTCCGCAGCATTTCTGTTCAGTCTCATTGTTTCACTGTGATTACTATGAAACATACATATGTGCAGGGCAGCTGTTCACTCAATGGGGGGGTTATGAGGGAGCACCAACCTCAACAGAAAAGTGATATCCCAATCAGCCATAACATTAAAACCAGTGGGTGGATATATTAGGCAACAAGTGAGCAGTCAGTTCTTGTTTTCAAAGTTCAAAGTTTTACGAGCATAAGCATCTGAGACACATTGACAAAAAACCAAACGGTGATGTTCTAGATGAGTGGATCAGAACATCTTGCCTACCAGTACCTGTCAAATGTGCTCCAAGGAAGCCAACCAACTTCATGGGCATCCAAGGTTCATTGACGCTCAAGGAGCATTACTACTGTCTTGGTGTTCCAGATACCACAGGACACCAGAAGGTGTGTGTGGATGTCTAGATGGGTCAGAACTGTTGGCAGGTGATTTTAATGGACTTATGCTGGCATGGATGATTGGTGTATAAGAACATAGCATATAGTCAGAGTGGGGGATTGGTGTGAAAATGTAGTTAATTGTACAGAAACGACTCTCCAACAGGTGTTTCCTTACAATGGTGGTGAATGGAACAAGGTGTTGGTCACCATGACTACAACACAACTAGAGCCAGTGAAACTACACGTGTCTTCAGAGTTTAAATATATTGTTAATGATGGTAAAATGGTGGGAGATCTGAAAAAATCCATTTCCCTTGGGGACTATTTGGGCCAAAATCAACCTGCTTGTATCCCTGCACATTACATTTATGAACCATTAGAATCTTAGAGCAAGTTTGTGTGTTGTTTTCATAGTTTGATGTACTTTTATTCATAGGCTACTCAAATCTGTCTTCATGGGAGATGTAAGTATAAAGATACTTTAGGTATTTCAAGAAGGATGGTTGGTGTAACAGTGGAGGAGGTAGGGGAGAGGGCAAGACGGAGGCAGATGATCCGCTGTGCTGACCCCTAAAGGGAGCAGCCAAAAGAAGAAGAAGAAGAAGGTATTTCTATGATTTTGAATCTAATAACAACAACAATAACAACAACAACAACAANTTTGCAGGCAGTTACATGCTGTTTCCTAGACTTCCGAACTCAGGATCAGAGTAACCCACAGACATGATACACATATCACAACACAACGCAATCTAAATCCCAGTTTAAATGTCACAGCAGCCTTCCAGTGAATGTTTATTGCTCTATCCGCAGGTACATGCTCACCCTGCATGCAGACTCCTGCTGAGCTGTAAGAGGGGGCCGGACTAATGACATCACTGACGCAGATATTAGGTTATAGAGGAAAACAAGAAGGAAGGGATATTTAGGTTGTTTTTATTCATTTATTTATTTTGGACAACTTTCAAATATTTTAAATTACTTATTATAATTAGAATATATAATAATAATAATAATAATAATAATAATAATAATAATAATAATAATAATAATAATAATTATTATTATTATTATTATTATTATTATTATTATTATTATTATTATTATTATTATTATTATATATTCTAATTATAATAAGTAATTTAAAATATTTGAAAGTTGTCCAAAATAAATAAATGAATAAAAACAACCTAAATATCCCTTCCTTCTTGTTTTCCTCTATAACCTAATATCTGCGTCAGTGATGTCATTAGTCCGGCCCCCTCTTACAGCTCAGCAGGAGTCTGCATGCAGGGTGAGCATGTACCTGCGGATAGAGCAATAAACATTCACTGGAAGGCTGCTGTGACATTTAAACTGGGATTTAGATTGCGTTGTGTTGTGATATGTGTATCATGTCTGTGGGTTACTCTGATCCTGAGTTCGGAAGTCTAGGAAACAGCATGTAACTGCCTGCAAAGTGCAGATCTTGGGTTCTAAGAGTTGAAAAAGCTACAGTTTTGGTTGAAACAAGCTGTTATATACTAAAATACAAGATAAACATGTGTTATAAATGGTCACCTTAGTTCTGACAATGTCGCGTTACAATGATTTTTGTTCTTTAATGAAGCCAATTAAACAACGTTAAAGGACGTCACACCTCCAGTGGAAGGTGTGAAACTGGGTCTCGGCAAACTTCAGATTTCCATCAGCAGGGTGTGAAATTGTGCTGCTAATGGGGGTCATTAGTTATGTTTAATGACCAGGCCTGTCATCATCTGAGCAGTATTCAGGCGTTCCCTCACCTCAGGCATTTATCCCCTCTCTCCACTCTGCTCACGTCTGACTCACAGGTAGCAGCACTGCACTCTTTCAATGTACACATGAAATATGAGCTGGCTTTGCTTTAAAGCCAGTAAAGCAAGTAATTATGCTGTTTTGCTTTGTCTGCATCGCTGAAGAGATTAGTGGAAATGTGAGAAAGTAGCCGCCATGTGTTGCATCACTATTGTGTCTGAGGGATTCTCACCAGAGTCTAACTGATCTATTGTGAGCAGAACAGGCCGTCTGGCTTCTGCTATTGTGAAGAGCAAGCTGTGCTCTCTGCAGGTGACCCAACGTCAGGAGGCGCTCACTGCTGTTCAGCACTTGTTATGCGGACACTCACTGTCAGGTTGTTTACAAGGCAAAAGTGTTTGTTCGTGCCCATACGGAGTATATAAATAAATATATATATATAGACTTTGGAGAAGCCTATTATATTTAAACCTCAGACATTAGTCTGGTTTGCTCTTGGTTGTTGAAATGAGTGGTATCACCGTGGCATGGGACCATCATGGCACCACCCCAGTTTAATGCCAGAGGCTGGTAGATGGTAATAGAAAACATCCAATTGACTTCAGTTCATCAAAAGGTGGGAAAACCTGTTATCAGGCCATAGAGTGTCCTACAATGTTCCTCACATGAAAACTGCACTTCTCTGATCAATGATGGGACCAAGATGGGATTGTCAACCTACACTGGGTCCTAGATGGTCCCGTGAGAGATATAGAGCTGTAACAGTGGAGCCCATTTTGAAAACCCAACTGGGTCCCAGTAATATCAGGCCGTTTTGGAAAACATCTAGTCCAGGTTTCACCTGCTTTTGCACACATTTATGATTTTTTGTTGTAGAATGTGCAGAATTGATCCAGGGACGGCCAAAACATTAGCAACTGCATATGACTGTAAGCATCTATATGTAAATGTAACCTGACCCTGGCCTCAACCACGGGAACCACACACACACACACACACACACACACACACACGCACACACACACACATATACATATCCAAATCCCCCTCGTCTGGCAGTGCCGTGCTGCCGTCTGGAGCGGGGGTCCTGCAGGCTCTATTCAGATGAATTGAAATAGTGAGAGCTGGAGGCCTGGAGTCTGCAAGCAACCCCCCCACCCCCACCCCCCATGGTGAACCTGCCTCAGGTGTTTGTTTGGTCTTAAACAAACACACTCTTTGTTAGAGCAGGAATGTTTATCAGACCAAATCAAAGCACAGGTCTGCATGACAATGTGTGAGTAACGAAGGGGCCTTCAGTGCTTCACATTCTCCATTCTGTTTACCCATTTAGATAATGCAGCGGGGCCCGGCTAATGACACCACTCTGGCCACTTCAAACCCAAAGTCTTCAATAGCTGCAGATGGTCACAGTGCAGGACGCGGGACCCGTTCTCCACATTTGCATAGTCTTTAGTTTCAGTCTGAATTAAGCAGCACCTGGGGCGTCCGGTGTTCTTAATGTCTGGTGACATTATTGTAGATTTTTTTGTGTTTTTGTATTTGATGCAAATAGTTTTGGGAAAAAAAAAAATCAATTTTAGCTACAATATTTACTACATGAGCAAGTTTGTTTAAGGATACTTTACAACTCGGATTCAGAATTCTGTTTGCACGGTGCTCACTGGTGATATATAACCTGTTAATACCCGTTAATATGCCTCAAGTGCAGTAAGATAAGAAAGGTATCTTCTCAAATAACGTTTCTCTAAACATTGTGAGAGAAAGCTTGTAAGGTTGTTAGAATGGACAGTCAGAATGCCCATTTGATGGCAAAAGACCTCCAGGAGGATTGATCAGACTCAGTGCACACTGAACAGTGCACAATGTTCTACTGGGCAGCAACCCCTGCACTAATGTGGAGAAGCATCAGGAACATCTGTGCCAGCCTGGTGCATTTGGAACAAGCACTGACAAGGTTCCAAACTAAAAACAGATTTTTGACTCATGAAGAATTTATTGAAAAGAACACACGTCCAACTGTTAAACATGGGGAAGTGGTTGTGTCGCAGTAAGTGGCATTAAGATCGGTGGTGGCACGACACCACTTCTCCATGTCCGATGCTGATACCAGTAGTGCAGATTTGAGAATCTGTTGATGGCAAAACCACTGTCAGTCAGGTACCATTGTTTTCCTCCTCTTAACCTTTTGATCCAAAGGCCAACTCTGTGTGATTTTTTGATGTATCTTCATTTGCTGAAAAATTACAGATTTTTGGAAAGACAGTCACACATGCTCAGCATTGTTGTTTTTAGAAGGTCCTCACCCAGCTAGAAGGCTTTTCACATTTATTAATCCTATTTCAAAAAGTAATGGAAGTAAGTAGTTTCATATTGCGAAGGTTACGTCAGATGTTTCTCGGATGTTACTTCTCGTCTAACTAATTGTGATGCAAACTATTGGTAAACCCGGGATTTTCAGAGCGTTTCTGGAACATTAGTTCAGTAACGTAACAGGTTATCCTTCCTGGAACCTTGTACAATCATAGCTGAATATTCCAGTAATGTTTTCTGCTGAGAAGCTACTGAGAGATGGATAGAAATTGAATATTTGAAAGAATTTGAAAGAATGTTTGGATCATGAAGACTTAAAAAATATTACATAATATTAAATATTATGGTCTGTTTGTATTAACTATAAATACATGTCTATTTTCTTTTTATATTTTCTTTTTAATACTCGTTTTAGGCTTAAACCAAATCTTAAATGATCATTTACACTAAAGATCAGACAATGATAATCAGAACAGATCAGCGCACCCCTAAACACCTACGTTTTAGGTCAAAACGTTCTCAAAACGGTTGCAAAACAATGTTTTGCTCCTCAGTTAGGAATTCCAAACCACGGCTTTGTGTGATGGAGCTTTCAGGGACTCTTAGGGACACTTGTTATGCTTTTTCCCTTCAACACCATCATGCACGTTTTTCTTCTTTAAAGCACAGAAAGCAATGAAGTGTTCAATAACTTAACTGGTCATTTTCTTGGACCTTAGCAGAGATATGGCTCAGTCACACACAGTTCTGCTACAACTGACATGCAAATTGTGTTTCCATCTCCAGCAGGCCCGACACATCCACCAGCTCCAGCGCTGCCTGAATCTCTGTACAACCGAAAACAATCGCAAAACCTTGGAACAACGTTAAGCTGAGATTTATCACCTGCGTCCACCATTAAGCTGTTCATCAAACGTGTTCATCATCTTGAGCCCATTCTCCTGCTCCCAAGGCATTATGCAATTACTGTAAACCTTCGCAAAGCAGATTTCTTCAGTAATTCACTGTGATTTACTCGCTTTGTGACTCAATGTTTTGCAATTCTTAAATGTTAGGGGCTCTGTAGTACATCATGAAAATGCGAACTGCTCTCAGCGGGACCCGCTTTCCTCACGGAGAGGGGGAAAAAAAAAAAACAAAAAGAGAAAAATCTATTTGGCTGGTGTGCCTAAAAGATAGTTGGCAAGACCGGCGTGCCAAGGTGAGTTATATCAGCGTTTAACCTTTGCAAATGCAGATTGCGTCTCCTCCAGCATCATAAAAACATCAGCGCTTGGCAGGTTTTGGGGCTTGTTGGCCCGAAAGGCTTGGAGCACCTGCACGGAAGATAGACAGTGCAAAGACTTCACCTCATCTTACATTTTAAAAGGTACACATGAAATATTCATTACGGCTCAACATCTCAGCAGAGCGAGCACTCTGCTCAGAAACACTAACCGCAGAAATGGAAAGTGGAGCTGATATTCCTCATTATGGAAGTGGAGAACGTTTCATGACCGCTCACTCTTCTTTAAAATAGTCGTAAGGATAAAGCTCTGCACCACACTGGAGATAATTCATGCCTGACAGCAGTAAAATGATCTGATTAGAGATAATAAACATCTTCTCAGCTTGTAAAAAGCCATGAAACAGTGTTGGACCAACATTAGTGTAAGTTTCTGTCACGAGACCATTAAACAAGGACCTTATGCAAGTGCTGTCAGAATTTCCCTCTATATTAATAAAGTCATCTACAAGCGTGATACGGTTTTATATGAATAAAAGTTAATATAAGCAAAGTATGTCATAACCGTGACAATCTTGTAATGAGGCACAATCGATGCCTAGAAGCAAGACATGTCAATTTTCACGTAACATTAAAAGACAGCAGATTAGCTGTGTCCTAAATCGCTCTAATCTACCAGATGCATCTTCTAGAACGTTTAACTTCCACCATGGTCAGATCAGGCCACCCTGGTAAGTTCAGCCCAAGAGCAGACTGCAAGTGTCCAACGATCCTAAAATGTCATGAGGCACCTAGACAAAGAGCAGGACAGATGAGGTATCTTCTCAAATAACGTCTCTAAACATTGTGAGAGAAAGCTTGTAAGGTTGTTAGAATGGACAGTCAGAATGCCCATTTGATGGCAAAAGACCTCCAGGAGGATTGATCAGACTCAGTGCACACTGAACAGTGCACAATGTTCTACTGGGCAGCAACCCCTGCACTAATGTGGAGAAGCATCAGGGACATCTGTGCCAGCCTGGTGCATTTGGAACAAGCACTGACAAGGTTCCAAACTAAAAACAGATTTTTGACTCGTGAAGAATTTATTGGAAAGAACACACGTCCAACTGTTAAACATGGGGAAGTGGTTGTGTCGCAGTAAGTGGCATTAAGATCGGTGGTGGCAGGACACCACTTCTCCATGTCTGATGCTGATACCAGTAGTGCAGATTTGAGAATCTGTTGATGGCAAAACCACTGTCAGTCAGGTACCATTGTTTTCCTCCTCTTAACCTTTTGATCCAAAGGCCAACTCTGTGTGATTTTTTGATGTATCTTCATTTGCTTAAAAATTACAGATTTTTGGAAAGACAGTCACACATGCTCAGTATTGTTGTTTTTAGAAGATCCTCACCCAGCTAGAAGGCTTTTTGCATTTATTAGAGGAATCCAAATAATTATTTGGTCACAGTAACAGAAACATGTTTGGCACAAACTATAAACAGAGCATTTGAGCACAAGAAACTCATAGCAGATGTGAAGCATGGGGGTGGAAGTGTCATGAAACCACTATCAAATCTTTATTGCATCAGAGGGGGTGTGAGGAAAGTATAAGACCATCTGTACAAAGAATTCCACACGGTGTAGTGGGAAATCGGAGGTGTTCACAAGGTCCTAAAAGCAGATAAGGAGAACCAAATCGAACCAATGAGACAAAATGATTTACACTTCCTCATTGTTTAATGATCCAGTATTACATATGTGTCAGTGTCAAAGCACCTTTTATTCCGTGTCATTCTGTTTCACTGTTTTGTTGTGCTCTCTGGTGTCGACCAGAGGATAGTTTGCCCTTTGAGTCATGGTTTGGGAGTTTTTCTTTGCCACTGTTGGCTCAGACCAGGATCTCCATAAGGCTGCTTTGTGACAATGCTTCCATTGTAAAAAAAAAAAAGCCAGATAAATAAACTTTGACTTGACTTGACTCGATTTTCAATACCTGGCGTGACCCCCTTGTGCAATAAGTTCAACAAAACCTTTTGGCAATATTTCTATTGGACTAAAGTCAGGACTTGGCCAATCTAAAACGAGTGTCTTTGTTCTTCTTTAACTGTTCTTGGGTAGAACAATTTGTGTGTTTAGGGTTGTTGTTTAATTGCATGACCCACATTCTTTGGAGATTCAGCTCACAGACAGATGTCTAGACATATTCCTATAGAATCTGTTGGTATAATTCAGAGTTTCATCAATGATGGCAAGCCTTCCTGTCCCGGGTGCAGCAAAATAGGCCCAAATCGTGGTACTTCCTCCACCACGTTTCATAGATTGCAAAGTGATTTTGTGCTGTTTTCGGGAGACACAATGCTTCCCATTTAACCCAAATATATCCATTTTTGTCTCATCCATTCACAAAATATGGAGAGCAGCGGCTTTCTCCTTGCAACCCTGCCATGTACACTACTGTTGTTCAGTGTTTTCCTGATGGTGGACTCACGAACATTAACATGTTCATCTGAAGCCACCATGAGTTCCTCTGTGTCCTCACGGACAATTACAGGCCTTGCTCTTGGCGTGATCTTGGTTGGTTGATAATAATGCCCCTGAATTTCCTCTGTTTGTCTATTGTCTTAAGGTCTTTAGTTCGTTTTGCTCTTTTGCTCAGGAATTTGGAAGGTAGTCTAAAAATATTTTCAAAAATGACTGAAATGGAGATTAAAGGTCCTGCATGCATTTAAAATCCTTCACATGCTCGGACATCATTTCTTGCTGTTAAAAAGTGCATAAATGGATGAGATCTTTGTGAATTGAGGATTGAGTAGATCCAGGAGAAGCCTCAGTCTCTAATTTCTTCAGTCTCCATGAGGAGATTGAGGAGAAACTCGTTAACGGTGACATCAGCGAGCCTTCTCATTTCGGCCTAGCGCAGCAGAGTCTAAACGCAGCAAACAGTGCAGCGCGTCTGTCATTTGCCTTTCAAATTGCAGAGTCAGTCCACATTTCAATGGTTAGTTACTAACCTAAAATGACACGTCTCTGGAGGATAGTGTAATTACGTGATTGGAGGCTTTGCATGTGTGCGGCACACGGCCTTTTGAGCGTAGAGGGTTAAAAGAGCTCGGGCGCGGGGGTTGTGGCCAGCCTGATGTTGACATGTGGCGCTTATGTGAAGCAAAGCAGCGTGTGAGGCGAGCTGTAATAGCGCGAGCAGACCAAACAGCTCCAGAGTGTGTCACACACTCCTCACACACTCCTCACACACTCCACGTGTGTTCTGCTCTTGCTCAACAGCAGCATTAAGCTGGCTGGTATGAGTCGCTGGTGAAGGAATGCAGGTACAGCATCTTCGTCTAGACGGAGCGTTGGCTTGATCCAGCGTCTGCTCTGAATGTCTCAGCCAGCGGTGGTGTCCCAGAAGTGCCCCTGAACAGGCCTAGACCACTAGGGGTCAAAGATAGGGGATGAAATAACTCCATTAATCTAGTGGTCTTTGAGATGGACCAGCACCTGAAGGCATTTCAGTAGTGCATGAAGAAGTAAACAACTGTGTTCAGGAGTGCATGGAAGATGTCATGCAAAGAACACTGTTGTTCAACAGGAGAACGAAAGACCTTGTAGACATTGTAACTAGGGAGCACGTGTTAAGAGAGTTTTGTCGTTTAGAGCATTTCTATTGGTCCATTCATCATTAAATTTGGATGCAATGTAGAAACAACTGACAGATTCATGTTGTTTCAAAATGCAAAAGACTGCAGAAATGGACATACAAGGCTTTTGCATGACAAGGACAATGTTTAAATTGGCTACTTAAGTTCACTATAAGATTCAAGCAGTGCTTGGCAAGTAATGCCAGGTTAGAGGGGTGTTAAACCCCCCAACACTCAGCTGTGGAGCAGTGGAGCTGTGTTCTCTGGAATGATGGAGCTCCATCCAGTACCCGGATGAGTTGGAAAGTTGGGGATGAGGTGGGGCAGTGGTCCTCCAACATCCTGACCTCACTAACACTCTTGTCACCAAATCAAATCCTCACAACTATGTTCCAGCAGTGTGTTTTTAGTTGAATATTTTAGATGTTTAATCTTGTTTGTATTATTTTAACATTTACTTACTTCATTTAGTTACTCAGATACTTTTTGTTTATTTCCTGTTTTATTATATTTTTAATTTTCACTTTTGCTTTTTACTCTTTGTCAGTTATTTCACTCAATCAATTCTTATCCATATTCTCTGTTGATCGTTTTATTTTGTAGCCCTGTCGCTTTTATTATGTATTAGTTCTATTGGTATCATTTTAGAATTACTTTTATGGACATATTTTAATGCTTTGCTAGACTTCATAACATAAATGCCTATTTTCTAATTTCATTCCCATCTTATGTATTATGCCCAGCTACACTGTAAATGAGGACCACCCTCTATGTCATTTAAATATTGTAGTTTAAATAAAGACATATGTGCGTGTTGTGCTGGTATGAGTGGATCAGACACAGCAGGGCTGCTGGAGTGTTTAAACCCCTCAGTGTCACTGCTGGACTGAGGACATCATATGAACTCATATTTTGTCGTATGGGTTGATTTCAGAAGGAACAGTGAATGAATGGGTCTCCTAATATTTTTGTCCAGATTACACAGATTGCCATTGTTCTTCACGTCACTTGACAGTGGTTCTAATGCTATGGCTGACTGGTGGTGCCAGTTTGAACGTTCCAGAGATGTTTGTCAGCTTTTTGACCTGGATTGTTGTCATAGTTAGTGAAAGCGCAGACTGTTTAGGGCTGCTAATGAGCTGCAGGTCTTTGTTGGTCCTGTATGCAGACCTGCTGCAGGTCATGCGTGTCGCCTGGAGGGAAATACTTTCCATTCACGTGTGTTTAAAAACAGCAAGGTGCACGGCGGGATTCCAGATTAGAGTGTTGACATCTGGGGCGAGAACATTCTGTAGTAAGGACAAGATGAAAGCTGACAAGATAAAACAAATAAACAGGTATGAAGATGTGTCATCTGCTGGCATTCATACAGCGATGCTCCTTCACTGTCAGGACAAACAGCTTCGTACAGTTTCTCGTGGGAATCGGCCGCACTGGAATGTCTCTCTGAACACACAGCCGTCTCGGTTCATACTGGAGCGAGGTGCTTGTGGAGAGGCTGTATGACTTCCAGACTCGGTGATAATGGCCAGGACGTCTCGCCCAAACAGAGAAACACTTTTTAACAACTTGAATATTTTCCTAATAGATTTATGAGGCCGTGTCGGTGGGCTAATATTTTTCTTGACCCATCCAGAGCTGTCTTGGGGAGGGGGGTGTACAGGGGTGGGAATGGGCTGTGCTAGTGATGTAAGGTGCGTAATTTTTCTCAGTGCAGACAAACACACACACACACACACACACACCCTTGGCTGGATTGTATTGCAGTCTTCGTGGAGAGCCCCTTTGAAGTCCCCCTGATTATTTGAAGTCAAATGAAACTGGCCAGGAATGCCGTGTTGTCTTTCGCCGGTCGTGCCGAGAGCTCATGTGCAGATCAAACTAGAACAAATTCACAGCTCTGGATCTACAGCAGGACGGTGGGGGGAGAAAGCAAACACGTTTCGGGGCCTTTATTACGGATGCTGGGCTCTTGGTAGCGACGCAAAGGCCCTCGTGATGGTGCTGGTGTTGCTGTTTTAAGACTCTTCTTACAGAGTTGTCAGGGTTCAGTTTGGTTCCTCACCTCAAATACAAGAACTTATACAAACTACCAGACATCACCCAACAATTCTTGATGTAACTATACTCATTACCATTACTGGTTTATGTAATTAGCAGAACATTCTGTTCATAACTGCTGTAACTGTTGGAAAAACTCCAATGGTTTATTTAGTCTCTATATTTAACCCTATGCGACCTGAACTCTGATGGCCAGTATCGTTCCCCAGACCACGCCCTCAAATAGCACAACACGATAGTTTAATCATATTTACAGAATGATAGTATTGAAGGAACCCACTACTGGGTCAATAGTGGACAAATACAGCATTGGCTTCTTATTCTGACCCAGCATTTTGGGTCAAATTAGGTAACAGGACCAAAGTGTGCCGTGTTTGGATCAATAAAACTAAATATACATTCAAATCTTTCCTTTTTTGAAATGTAGAAATGATTTTTTCAGTGTAATGATTTGTTGGGAACGGACGTAAATTGGACACAATAGTTCAGAACTATATGAAGATTCATATGTTATTGGAGAAATAATGATTTGTATTTAATTTCATTTTTAACGAAGGTTTTAAGAACAACTGAGCTGAACGAACCAGTGACTTTTGGGATTGAATACAGGACAATGATCTTTGATCTTATTAGGATAATGACCGTATTTTATGATGGGAATTTGAGGAAAAGTCCTCACATTCAAGATAAAGCACACTTTATTACAATCTCCTTTTACTTAATCTCTACATAAAAAAATGGGAGTTAACGGAAGTGTAGAGTCAGACCTGTCAGTGCCGAGCGTAAACTGAGAGTAAATGTAAATCATTATGTAACCGACTCTGTAATTCATTATGTAATTGCACAGTTTGCTTAACCATCAGAGCAAACGCCAGTGACAACTTCAGGCTTGTGCTCAGATTCCACCATAAACACAGTGGAATGATGAGAGTTTGAGAAGTGAAAATATCATCCCAAACACAAACTCGGTTTCAATCAGGTACAGTTCAGTGCAGTCGGATTGTGAGTGACGTTCCTCTCTACAAAAGCCGAGCTGCGTTTTTTGCGGGACGACTAAAAAGGCAAGCGTGTTAGATGGTATCAGTGTGATGTCTGTGCTTGATTTCACTCATAAAAGGAGATGAGAATAACCTCACATTCCAGGATGAGTCACAGGTTTCAGACGTCCAAAACACAAGAACACACCTGAGACCAATCCCTGAACATAATGGAAAGAATTCCGATTCGTCCGTTAGCGATCACTTCTACCCAAACATGTTTCAGGCCCAAACATTTCAGCTATTAGCAGGTATTATTTCAACATGCACTAATGTAAATATCCTTTCAGAGCAAACAGTCAGGCCCAGTGTTTGTGGACTTTCCTGCAGCAGGGCCTGAGAATGCCATCTCCAAAGTTCAGGTCAGGCTTGTTTTGTGCACCTTACAGCTTTGACAGCTGCTTGCCCAGAGGGAAGAACGGGCTTTCATACATGCTTATCCAATTGACTTTTCTCCTGTAATATAATAAGAATAAGTCCTGTAATGTTTTCAGGAATGGATGTTAGTTGTGAGTCAGAAATGGGTCTGAACTTTTAACCCCGGATCAGCTAATAAAGCTGTTATTGGATTTATATGTGGAGGTGTTCCTCCACTGCAGACCCGGGGTCAGGTTTGCTTTAATGTGGAATGTAAATAAAGAGCATTCACACAGTTGGGTCATACCTGTACTGCTGGACAGGGGACAGCAGGAGAGAGAAAAGGAGGTCAACAAAACAAAAACAGAACATTATATACAGTGATATGGAAAGGTTTGGGCACCTGGTGCAGAGCAAGTGTGTATTTATTTATTTATTTATTTATTTATTTATTTATTTATTTATTCATTTACATCTCATGAAAAACCTCAATGAAAATGTGAGATACGCCATTTCTGACCCCCGAGGATGGGCCTGCGGACCACTACAGAATGCTTCACGGCCCACTGGCGGTCCCCACCCACAGGGTGACAAACCCTGACTTAGGTCTCTGAGGATCCTTAAAGGGTAAGGGTGAGCAGGGTTGGATCTCTGGGTCCTGCTTGGTGTTTCAGTCCCATGGTCCCACCCTGTCCCCTGTCACAACTGAAGCCTGTGTCTGACTCTGACTTTGTCTGAACAGACTAAAAGTCTGCTCTGAGTGCTGTAAAGATTAATGATTGAGTCCTGCAGGGCTGCTATATCACCCTCCGTCTCCTGCTTGGCGCTCAGCTTCTGGAAGATGTGTCCTTAATCGTTGTCGGAGGCTATTGATCGAACACTCCGTTCCTTTATTTGAGGACTGACTCATCTAGGCCGCAAATAAATGTTTAAATCCAGCGTGATGTCAACAAGCGGTGCAATGTTTGACTTGAGAGTGAGATAACACTGTTCAGAGAGATTAATCCATAAGCAATGTCCGCTGCTATTTTAATCGCTTGTTTGATTTTTGAGTCAAATGTCCATTTAGTGCAACACAACCTCTGCCGTCCTCTTCTGAGGTTTGACGTATTGTGTGCTCCAGTAGATTTATTAAGGTGGAGTGATCTGATATTGTGCTTGTGTTTGATAGTGAATATGAAATCAACCACATTACCACACTTTTGTCCCATGTCGTGATAAATATTGTTCAAACACAGACAGGAATTCGAGCGCAAGTCTGTTTGCCTGTTTTATTTATACGCCATATGGACAAAAGTATCGGGACAACTGCTCATTCACTGTTTATTTTCTGAAATTAAACAGGGTAGAAGGTAAGGTAAAAAGAGTTTATCCTGCTTTTGTTGGAGTAACTGTCTCTACTGTCCAGGGAAGACATTCTACTACGTTCTGGAGCATTGCTGTGAGGATCTGATTGCATTCTTTGGGAGTGTGAAGGGAAGTCATTATGTTGGATGACCATCACCTCACCTCATCCCCAACTCATCCCAGAATTGTTGAATAGAGCACCCTTCTTCTAGAGAACCCAGTTCCACTGCTCATTGCTGGAGATGTTATGCCCTTCTAGCTCAACTGACATTAGGCATGGTGCCAGTGCACACTAATGATGTACAAATCTGTACTTAAGTGTGCAAAGCTTGTTGCTGGGGCTGTACATTTGGGTCCATATGAAGACTATAGGCTTTATCTGCTACTGAGAGACCTATTCTAGTGGCAGTACTTCTACACACAATACTACAGGGACTACATACACTGTGTGTGTGTCTATTTATGTCAGCAGTGTGTGCAACTTAAAGTAGTAGTAGGTGCTTCATTCATGATTTTCTTTCATTTAGAATTTTAATATCATATTTTATCATTTTTCACCTTGATCAGACTTTCCCTTCTAGTTGTACCATATATATATATACCACTATATATATATACAAAATACAGAATTCTGTACCCATGCAACTGCCTCTTTAACAGTAGGCAACAGCTGCTAAGCAACATAATAACCAGAGATTATTTAGAAGTTCTGAACTATGTTATTTAGTCCATTTATTTCTACTCAATTTGTATAACTAGAAGCACTGGTGTGGGCATAAAAACAAGTAATTAAGCAGAAGGTCAGAGGGACCTGTGCTGTAACCTACATCTTTGTTTTGCTTCTGTGACCCCTGCAGAGTAATGGGACAACAAGGAAAAAGGTGCTGCTGTTATTACTCTTACAATCTTTAAATACATCTTTAAATCTTTAAATACATCTGCTGATGTAACAGATGCTTCCAGTAACATCACTGATGATGTTTCCAAAACTGGCCGGTCTTGTGGGGTGTTCCCGGTATGCAGTGGTCACTACCTACCGAAAAAAGCTCCACGAAGGACAACCAGTGAACTGGTGACAGGATTATGGGGGCCTACCGCTCCAAATCTGAAAGAACGTGCCCAGTCTCCATGGTGACACAAACGTGCCTTGATGGTTCATTGACTATAATCACGCTGCTGCCTTTCAGGATGTACGACACCACCTTCTATTTACCTTCTGTCAGGCAACTTCAACAGAAGATCCTCTTCTTTATTGATCAACAACAGGCGCCTCCATTGTGTTTGACTATGTGTAACCAGTGTGTCTTTACACTGTGGTCTGCGTTTTTTTTATAACACGAAGAAGCAAAGTGTCATTAACAATTAATTTACATAATCAATGAAAGAGTTTCTGTCTGTAGCCTAGAAGGGAACTGTATGTGGTCCCACCTCACACTTTACAGGACTGTAATGTTAGTCAAGATACCACAAGACACCTTCAGAGGTCTTGTGCAGTCCATGCCTCAATGGATCAGAGCTGTTTCGGTGGCATAATGGGGACCTACACAATATTAGGCAAGTGGTTTTAATATTATGGTTTTGTGGAGACTATGCCTCGAATGGTCAGATCTTTCGCGATAGGATGGGGGAGGGGGCCGTGCACAGCATTAGGCAGTGGTTTTAATGTAATGGCTGATCATACACTCCTTATAATTGGTCTAAATATGTCTTATGTCTTGTGATGTGCACTTGTGTACTGTTCTGAGACACGATTAACTCATTAAAGTGTAACAGGATGTAATTTATGTTGATCGTTGATCGTAATATCAATATATTGTCATATCAGACACCACTAAGAGTTGCTTTTTAATGACGGGCAACAAATACAGTTGATTTGCATGATCTAACATGTAAATACTGAATATTCTGCAGATTTTACAACCAGAATTCCCAGTTCAATAGGATCTGCTCACATAACGGGTAACTATTTACTCACTTATTCTCCCACCCCACTGGTCCTGGTTTTAACATACTATGTTTAGAAGTCTTCTTGTGGGAAATGCAGTTTATTTTTAACTCGTCTTTTAACTCATAAAGGCTTTTCGACACCCCCCAACCGGACCCCCCTCGCCCGGGCCTTTCGTCTGCGGTGCACACTCTCTTATTTGCAGGGAATAATCTATAAATTGCATGCTGGTTTGGAGTTAATCATAACAACTCAAAGTAAATAGGTCACAATGAGTGCCTCTTTCTCTGCCCCCCCCCCTCCTTCTGCCCCCCCCAGGGCAAATGAAAAGCACATGTGTCTCCAGGGTTTATTTTTACTCCCTTTAAAGACATTAGGGCTAGTAAACCACTTCATGGCCCTAAAGGAGAGTGGTCCAGGCTGAGAGGGGGGTAGGAGTGCAGGAGGTTTTCCTGTGGTCGACTGGGGGAAGTCTTCAGGGCAGCAGATGGGGATGAAGGGGCACAGAGGATGAGGATGGCTTGTAGTTAACATTAGTATCGGTGTACACCAGCAGTCAAAAGTTCAAAAGCTTGGAAGGACCAATCAGAAATGTAGAAACTGAATGTAAATATACACTTTAATGTACAATTTAACTGCAGATCATTCAATAGTAGATATGAAAATGTGTAATGGCTCCTACACTGCATTATTTTCCCATCATGACGTACTGTTATTATATATTATACACTCATCACCCAGAAGGAAGTGTGGGATTGCAGTGCTGTTGAGAAGGAAGATAAAGGTCACCAGGATCAATAAATGATCATAAATGTAAACTGATATGATCAATATTTGTTGATCTACACGTACAGAAGTCGTGTCTCTCAGTACGGTGTGTCGGGTTTAACATCAGCCGTCTCTGCATGGAGTTGTAGAGGTTCCTAATGGTGTCCTGGTGATCCATCCCATGCAGCTTGAATGTTCTCCCTCAGTTCTGTAGATGGTGTGGTAGGGGTGGAGTGTTGATAGAGCGTCCAATAACATTTTTAATCAGGGACAGGTCTGACAATGCATTGGTCATCCCTTTCAAGACAAAAGAAGGACTCATCACTGAAGATGACCTGCTGCCATACTGAGGGTCTATGACAGTCTTGAACAACACCAGTGCAATCTTTGGCGACACTGACATGGTGTTAAGAACAGTCATCATAACTGTCTGTGTGGATGTAGTCATGCTTCGTGCAGTAAAACCCACGACGGGATTAATTAAGCCATTCCAAAAGTTGGTTAGAGTGATTTGTGTGCTTTGGGTCGTTATCTGTCTGCAAGGACTCTGGTGTAGCATATTTGCCCAGATTGGGAATCAAACCCGAGGCTCCCACATGGTGTGGGGTTCGCTGGTGGTGTTTTCTGATGCGCTACACCAACCAACTGTATTACATACACAATCACACTGTTTGGTCATGATGTTGCTTGGCAGCTGTTGCCTACTGTGAATTTTGCATTTTTATCTGACGAAATGACCTGTTTGGTTTTCAGTGTCTGATTCCTGGTGAACCAACCCTCTGATCTTTCCTCAGGCAGAGTTGGCAGTCGCACAATTGTTCCACCTGTAAGGTGCACACACGTGTGTGTGTGTGTAAATAATGTACAGTATGTATTTGAGAACCTAAGGCAAATATTGAGTCCAAATGATGCGTCATCTGTTGTACAAACCCATATTACTAAAAACAAGTGAGTTATTCAAATAGGAATTAAATTAAAATACAACCCTCCTGACCAAATGTGGTTTCAAACAGTTTTGTCAATGGATTTCAACATTTCATCCATTCCAGAGCTGATGAGATGATAATACAGTATCCGGGGGGTTTATGAATCACATAATAATAATGTAAGTACGGTGCTGAGAGGGGCTTCACGTAGCTCCTGTTGTTTGCCTTCCTGAGGGCACACATACAATGGATCCGTTATTGCACTTGAATGGCAAAACAAACACAGCACTTGCTTTTCCTTGTGCTTATCATGCAAGTCTAGATGGAATCTCTCACCTTGCACAACTGACACTTGATCCCAGCCTTGGACTGACACAAACACAACATGTGTGTTGAGGAAACAAGACATGGTTTGGATATTTGTAATGCAGATGGACTAGTTTTACTTTTATCTACTGAGACAGGTGACAGAGGAAGTGTGCACATCAGGCCTTTACATGATATGATGCTATGAGAAACACGCAAAGGTTCGTATCTCCTGAATAAACATACAGCGTCTCTGGCCTACATGTTGCTCTGGGACTCTGTGTTTCATAAAAGAAAAACGCCACACTAACCTCCAGCTGATCGCTGATGATCCTGACCATAAATGACAGTTCTGAAGCATTTCCTTGTAAAAACAAACAAACAAAAGAGAAGAAGAAGTAGTAGTAGTATTAATAATAGCAGTAGTAGTAGTAGTAATAGTAGTAGTAGTAGTTGTTGTAGTAGCAGCAGTAGTAGTAACAGTAGTAATAGTAGTTGTAGTAGTAGTAGTAGTAACAGTAGTAGTAGTAGTAGTAGTAGTAGCAGCAGCAGCAGTAGTAACAGTAGTAGTAGTAGTAGCAGCAGTAGTAACAGTAGTAATAGTAGTTGTAGTAGTAGTAGTATTAGTAGCAGCAGCAGCAGTAGTAGTAGTAATAGTAGTAGTAGTAGTTGTTGTAGTAGCAGCAGTAGTAGTAACAGTGGTAGTAGAATTAGTAGTAGCAGCAGCAGCAGTAGCATTACTAGTAGTAGCAGCAGTAGTAGTAGTAGTAGTAGTAGTAACAGTAGTAGTAGTATTAGTAGTAGTAGTAGTACCAGTAGTAGTAACAGTAGTAGTAGTAGCAGCAGTAGTAATAGTAGTAATAGTAGTAGTAGCAGTAGTAGTAGTACTAGTAGTAGTATTAGTAGTAGCACCAGCAGTAGTAGTAACAGCAGTAGTAGTAGCAGCAGTAGTAACAGTAGTACTAGTAGTACTAGTAGTAGTATTAGTAGCAGCAGCACTAGTAGTAGTAGTAGTAATAGTAGTAGTAGTAGTAGTAGTAGTAGTAGTAGCAGCAGTAGTAGTAGTAATAGTAGTAGTAGTTGTTGTTGTAGTACCAGCAGTAGCAGCAGTAGTAGTAACAGTAGTAGTAGTAGTAGTAGTTGTAGTAGCAGCAGTAGTAGTAACAGTAGTAGTAGTAGTATTAGTAGTAGTAGCAGCAGCAGTAGTAACAGCACCGCAGTAGTAGTAACAGTAGTAGTAGTAGTATTAGTAGTAGTAGCAGCAGCAGTAGTAATAGTAACAGTACTATTAGTAGCAGCAGCAGTGGTAACAGTAATAGTAGTAGTAGCAGCAGCAGCAGTAGTAATAGTAACAGTACTATTAGTAGCAGCAGTAGCATTAGTAGTAGAAGTAACAGTAGTAGCATTAGTAGTAGAAGTAATAGTAGTAGTAACAGTAGTAGTAGTAGTAGTAACAGCAGCAGTAGTAATAGTAGTAGTAGCAGCAGCAGCAGTAATAGTAACAGTAATAGTAATAACAGTAGTAGCAGTAGTAGCAGCAGCAGCAGCAGTAGTAGTAGTAGTAGTAGTAGTAGTAACAGTAGTAGCAGTCGTAGTAGTACTAGTAACAGTAGCAGCAGCAGCAGTAGTAGTAGTAGTAGTAGTAGTAACAGTAGTAGCAGTAGTAGTAGTACTAGTAACAGTAGCAGTAGTAGTAGTAGCAGTAGTAGTAATAGTAGTAGTAGTAGTAGTAGCAGCAGCAGTATTGGAGTTCTACTTTATATCACAGGACACCTTTAGAGGTCTTTAGAGCTGTTTTGGTGGTACAGGGGGAGCTACACAATATTACGCAGGTGGTTTTAATGTTATGGTGGATGTCATGTTGTAACGCTGTAGGCTGTTATAGTAGAGAACGTACAGGAATCCCTCCAGCGCCGCAGGGGCCTGGCGCACTGTGATCATGGAGACGTACTGTTCTGTAATCACACACCTCCAGGCTGTGCTGTCGTGCCAGAGCAGAACTGATGTGTGCTTTCGGATCTTCGCGTTTATTTGGATCATCCTTCACGCTTAGACGTCCACAGTGTAAATTTAAGATAATGTTTTTCACTCGGCGCATCACACTGGAACATCACACTGGAACATCACACTGGAACATGTTCACCATCAGCTGTCCATAAAAGAAACATTCCGTCAACCTGACCTGGCCTCGGACACCCAGGAAGATCTAACGTGTCACGGTAGTGTGTGTTGCTATTGTGGTTGATCTTATCAGGGCCTTCAGACTGTGGCACGGTGGGGGCGAATCAGTCGGCCCGAAAGAAAAGTAGAGAGAGATTGAGAAAGAGTGAGATGTAGAGAGAGAGAGAGAGAGAGAGAGAGAGAGAGATAATAGTGGCCTGAGCTGCTCCCATGCAGGAATGAATGACTGCTGATGTCACAGCTCCAGGTGTGCTCACACGCAAGGATTTCCCTCAAAGAACAGCAGTTCCCCAGGCAACGCTGCCTGGACGACAACAAACAGCCTGTTTCTGTGCATAGCTGCCTCCAAACGCTGCCGAGCGACTGCAATCTGGCAGAGAGAGACACGTCACTGCTTATTAGACCACATCAAACCCAAACACACAACAACACGAAGCAGCAGCAGATCTGACGCGCAGCTACCTCAGCTCCCCAGACCAGCGCACTTTCACTCACGACATATCGCACTAATCAGTATCAGCACTCAAATGCACACCAAAACCAGACATCTGCTTTCATATCACGTCAAATCAGGTGGACAAGAGTGTTTCATAATGAATGGACCAATAGAAATGTCTCAAAATGACTAAATGTCACTTCTGCAACTTCATGGACAAAGATCTCATTCCATCGTTTTAGAGCATTTCTATTGGTCCCTTCATCATGATATTCTCACACATTACAACAAACAACAGGTAGGTTCACGTGGAGAAACCATGTAGTGGATAACACCACCACCCTTCCCCTGGAGGACTACCTACACCAATACACCAATAGCAGCCCTTGGACGAGGCGCACTGCATGTACACTGCTCTGGAGCCCATTCCTGTCTAATGGGAAGAGCTGGTCCTGCAGACGCAGCTGGGTGACGCAAGCTGAGCCAATATCAACGTTTTAATGAGCCTGTCCAATCAGAAGCTCTGTACACTGTGTCAGTTCTTCAAGATGAACAGACCAATAGGAAGGCTCGTTAAATCCTTATTTCACATTCACTCCCTGTAAAGTTGCCATTTTGGAGAGACGCGCTTCTAATTGGACAGCGACGGTATGTAAACGTAAACTCAGTTGTGATTAAAAAAATATATCCGATAGAACCTGATGGTTCCATGGTGACGATTTGTTTTCACGATGAACGGACCAATAGAAATGCTCCAGAATAAAATTGCGTTTTTACTGCAACAGTATTATTTATAATTAATACATTATTTTTCTCAAAAAATGCACATTTTATACCAATAAATGCATAAAAGTATTAACATGACACTAGTGATACTAACGTGTATAAGTCTGGTATTAATCTCTTCCTCCATAAACAGCTTAAGAAATAAAGGGTCTGCAGGACTTTTACGAGCGAGTTAATCTCGGGTGTTGGGCCCTGTTTGCTCCTCTTTGACTGATTGGACTGTGATTGAAAAAGTCCACATGAGTGAGTGTGACAGTGGAGAAGGCATTGCTGTGTAATGGCCTTGGCCGAGCTTCAAGCAGACTACAGTGGAAACAGAGATTGTGGAAATGATTTATGGCGTGAATATGATTCCAGGTACCCGTGAGTTCTGTCAATGAGTAACACAGCTCTGAGTGAAGCTCAGGCCTGCAGGAGGGAAGTGCTCTTTCTTCACGGTGATGGTTTAATTCAGTAGGTTTGGGTCGAACAGCAGTGGACAGGCTGTGGAAGGAGGTGAAAAGGCCTTAACCTCAGCAGGGCGCAGGTTTAGTGAGCTGGGCTGAGAGTTAGTGGAAGATTGCAGCGCCCCCATCGTGTCATTTTGTGCATTTTCAAAGCTTCCAAAGCAGTGTTAGAAGCTCTGAGAGACGTTGGAGTGTTTCTCTGAGCCTAGTTTTGAAGGCACATTTGATCCAGACTATAAATTCAGAGGACGTTTGGTGCTGTTGTGAATTTCCCGTCCAATTAACTGTATTTTATCATGTTGCTCAGCTTCTAATTCATCAGACGACGCACTTGCCAAAAGCTGCTCTCCATATTTCCTCTCGAGAACAACACAGTTATCATTCTTTCTTTCTGTGTGTGTGTGTGTGTGTGTGTGTGTGTGGGGCCGGGCAGACCACGAGCACCTCACATACCAGAGTCAGCCACAGAGATTAGATAATAACATAACACTTGGCGGAAACGTCTGCAAGACAACTTTTTGCTCAAACAGCCGTAAGACCAGTATCAGACAGGCAAACAGTGGGCCGGGATTTGAGGGATTTACTAAGTGCTTTCAGGCCCACCTCCACAGACCTGTCAAAACGGCCAAGTCACATCCCTTCGGCTCATTAAACAGGAATGATTAATACCTCATGGTCCCAAAATCTAGTCCCGTCCCGTCCCCATCAGTGAGCCTTGGCTGCCCATGACTTTCCACCGTCCTTCCTGGGAACACTTTTGGTGGGTACTGATCACAGCATACCTAGAACAACCCCCAAGAATCAGCCCTCTCCAAAAGTACTGGATGGAGCACCATCATTCCAGAGAACACAGTTCCACTGCTCCATATCTCAATGCTGGCCATGCTTATCATTAGGCTTCGTGAGCTGACGGTCAGGTGGCCATGGCTGATCCAGAGCTGTTCTGTTGGAGATGATATAGCCTGTATGCTGTAGGTGCTCTGAAGGCTTTTGGAAACATCTCTGAAATTCTAACTTAATAAAAGAGAGAAATTGAAAGAAAGTGAGATTATTCGTGAAATTTGCTTGTTTTCAGAAAATTCTTCTTAACAGTTAAATAAGACTCAAATGACCTTTTCAAAAAAAAAAAAATAACAACAACGCGGCATGACTGTGACGCACGCCAAATAAAGAACAATGCAGGAGAGCCATGTGTGATACTGAAGGTTTCTAAACAATCGCTCTGTCCTTTGTGTCTGTATTCAAGAAAGTCCTGGCAGTCACATTTCACCGAGGAGCCTGGATGTTTGGCTCAGAGCCATTTCCTTCATTACATTCCAGAAAGCTGCATGCTGTACAGGACTGGAGGTGGACTGATCTGAGTGCCTCGTTTACCTCACACGCTCAAAATAGCCATCAGGTTTGAACTGGACAGACCATAGAGGAAGAACCTCTCACCCCCCACCACTGACATCTGCATGCATGAACAGCAAGCTTTTCCTAGACAACAACACAAAGCAAATCAGTGCTTCCTGAGAACTGGACACCATTTAATCACTGCTACCAACCATCATTCAGTAGAACTCACAAAGACCATTTATAGACCACACTCTGCAAGTGCTACATTTCAGATGACCATTAAACAGTGACGAAGCCACAAATTAGTCGTTGTGAAAATAAGTTGTGAAGTAACATTTAAAAAGTCTGAAACCAGTGATGTAGCAAGTAAATGTCTTAAATTGATCCACAAAAACATCTTAAACCAGTGATGGAGCCATAAAAACATCTTAAACCAGTGATGGAGCCATAAAAAACATCTTAATCCAGTGATGGAGCCATAAAAACATCTTAATCCAGTGATGGAGGCATAGAAATGTCTTAATCCAGGGATGGAGCCATAAAAACATCTTAATCCAGTGATGGAGTCATAGAAATGTCTTAATCCAGTGATGGAGCCGTAGAAATGTCTTACATCTGTGATGTAACCATAAACATGTCTTAAACCAGTGATTTAGCCAGAAAAAATATCTTAAACCAGTGATGGAACCACAAAACATCTTAAAAGCAGTGATGGAACCACAGAAATGTCTTACACCAGTGATGAAATCATACAAATTTCTTAAACCAGTGATTTAGCCACAAAAAATGTCTTAAATCAGTGATAAAACCATAGAAATATTTTTAACCAGTGATGGAGTCATAGAAATGATGCACTGGTCCAGCAATTCGGTAAACGTGCTTGTTACACACGTGCAGATAAAGTGTCAGGCAAATAATAAACCAGTGATGGAGCCATAAAATTGCACTGGCCACAAGAACATTGTCTGAAAACAGTCATTTGTCTTAATCTGGTCGTTTCCAGATAACAGTATGTCACACAGTCCGACACCAAACACAGTTCTGGATAAATCTCTCTTTTTTTTTTTTTTTTAACAGAAATCAAAAGACGTGGCTGAAGTTCCTTCATACTTTCATCAAAACTCTCAACTCTATTCTAAACATCCCTGAACTCCACTCATATCAACAGTCCCTGGAAAGTGTTCGTATTTACAAGCCTGATTTCTGTGAGAGGGATAGATGCGCCCTGCCCAGAGACGGAACAGCTGTGTTGGCTTTTGGCCTCTTGCTGGGGCCAATCGGTCAGTGCTATCTGCTCTGAAATCTGGAGGCCGGCGGTGCAGTTGAACCTGACATCCGCTGCACTCCAAACAATGGGCCGTGTGCTCATGTTTGCTATTGGCTCCGTCTCAGTCTGACTAAAGCAGCTGTTGCTGAGATGACCACAAGCTGAAGCAGCTCAGCAATTAAAAACAACCACGGGTTCATAGTGGGGTCTGTAGACTGACTCCAGTCGTACTGGGCTGCAGCAACCTGTGTACAGTTTCACAGTGTAAACCTTATTACAGCAACGGTTCAGCAAAAAATGTTTAATTCGACCATTTTTCTCAAATGCAGTTCAGTTATTTAACTTTATAAGCCTTTATATACACTCTATATAAAGCATGGGGTCACCTGTTTCTACTGTCCAGGTAAGGCTTTCTTCTAGATTCTGAAGCATTGTTAGGAGGTTTTAATTTGATTGGATTGAATCTGGGATAATCACCATCCCACCTCATCCTCAACTCCCCAACTCATCCCAGAAGAGCTCATGACCAGCATAGTGCCTGTTGCATTTGACTTTGTTCATACTGGATGAACAATTTGGTCTCGCTGGTGATGCTGGTTGATCAGCTTAGTAATGCTAGTCATGTTGCTCAACCAGCTTGACCGTGCTGTTCCACCAGCTTGGTGACGCTGACAATGCTGTTCAACCAGCTTGGGAATGTTGGTCAACCAGCTTGGCCTTGCTGGTCATGCTGGTCGACCACTGTGGACATGCTGACCATGCCACTCAACCGGAGTGGTAATGCTGTTGAGCAGCTTGGTGATGCTGGTCAACCAGTCACACTGGTTTACTTTGGCTTAGATGGTCATGCTTGTGGACCAAGTAAACTATCAAATTCAAACAAAAACGTACTAAACTGGTCAAGCATCTTAACCAGCTTGACCTGGCCAGGCTGTTTTTAGGGTTGTCTAAAAAAAACCAAGCTAAAATGTGCTGAAAGTAGAACTTACAGACATCCTGAAAGCTGACCTTCGTCCGTGTCTTCATAGATAAGACTGTCTGACACTGTTCAATAACTTGACATGATTTGAAGAACCATCATTAGCATGGTTGGTTCTAAACCAACTAACTGAAGAATTAAAGAAGCAAACCTCAGAACACAACTCCAGGCCTGGGGTTGTGGGTTTGATCCCTGCTTAGGACACTATCTGTGAGGAACTTTATTCTTGCAGCCACATGGGTTTCTTCTGCTTGCCAAAAATGCATTGGTAGGTGGCCTGGCCATGCTAAATAGCCCCCAGGTGTGAGTGTGTGTGGGTGCCAGTGCTTTTGTGTGGTACCCTGCGATGGATTGGTGCCCCATCCAAGGGGTATTCCTGCTTTCCCAGTGATGATTCCAGGATGATGTGGATAAGATGGATGGATGGGAATAAATCAGGTGGTTTAAAGCAGTGAAAATACAAAGCCAAGCAAATCAGGATCTGGCCTGGTTTTCACACTAGTGCACATGGTCAGGATGACTGTTTACACCACGCTGCGTCTCGTAGCTAACACGTTCGTCCATAAATATTTGGCATTGCGAGGCTGTTATTGCTGTAAGTGTGGAATATTAGGTGTTGAGGGGTGCAGGAATTTTCCCACAAGTCTGAACGATATCTTGATCTCATTGGCCCTCAAAATTCCTTTTTCTCTAACCTGGTTATAGACTATATGCTCCATCTGGTTACTATAGATACCTTGTGAAAACACGAGCAGCAAGGAAACAAACTGTCACCTTCAATATTCCTGACACACACTAATGTTTTGTTTTTACCTCTGAGCTGGTGCGATTTTAATGTGGCATGTGGCTGACCTGCATGCAGTGAAACTGCTGAGAAACACTGCCATTCTGGGAGGGATATATGTCCAGAAGTATCCAGACACTGATCCAGGCATGTGTCTTCAGCTGTACAAAGACACACAGCTTTTTCAATCTCCACAGGAGAACATGACCAATAGGACGTGATGCTGAGGAGTACCTAAGGTCACAAGGGCCAGTTCCAAGTGTGGGCTTGAGTGGTATATAAAGGACCCCAGCATTGAGCAGTGAGGTTCTCTGGAGTGAGTAACTTGAAGGTGAGTTGGAGCAGCAGAACTAATTGACCAGCAACAGTCACTGACCTCACTGATGGAAAATCAATCAATCAAATCTAATGTAAAGTCTTCCTACAAGAGTAGAGCCTTGATTTCAGAACCACTCTACTTATAATTCTGTTTGGGCTGTTGCACCGAAACACCTCTGACCTGTCAAGAAGACGTGGACTCCACAACACCTCTGAAGGTGTTCTGTGGTACCTGGACACCTCTAAACAGCAGATCCCATTGTGGGCTCATTATGGGCACTTTGGCCAGGGGCTTGCCTATTCAAATTCCAAGCAGGCCCAGTGTGGGTGATATGTGGGCAGCCTTGACATGCCAATACAACACCCATGCTGGACTAATGTGGATGAGTCCAGTCAGCCCAGTGTGGGGCTGATGAGTTCACTGGTCCACTGTGGGCGTGTTCTCTGGGATGTTTCTTTATTGGTGGGCTGGAAAAGTTCGGCTCTGATGTTTGCAAATAAAGAAATCTGACTGGGTTTCAAATGAACAGATTAATCTGAAGTCATATATTGTGAGATGGTCATAGATGTGTGTATATTGTGAATTTATAATGATTTTGGAGGCGGATCAGTGCCTGGTTGCAGAAAACACATTGTTGCAGAAAAAATGAATTTTAAGAAAATCATCATAAACCCTTAAGATTACATTTAATTCAATTTAATTTAATTTAATTCAACACTTGAATAGTTTAAACCTTAAGAGGAGATTTTCCCTTACCTAAGACGATTGTGTTGCATAAAATCCCTGAACTGTTCCCTGAGTTTCACTGAATTAAGGGAACAGTAAAGGATTTACTGCAGTTCCACTGTTCCCATGACATGGACTCATCAAAATGTGCGTCCAATCAATAACTCTGCAAAAACCTCCGTGACTCAGACAAATTCTCATTCAGGTTTGTTTAAAATGCAATAATTGAACCCAAACTACAAATACAAAACTGATAAATAATAATAATAATAATAATAATAATAATAATAATAATAATAATAATAATAATAATAATAATAAATTAGTAACTGTTAAAGTCAGTCACTGCAGGAAATCTCTTACTGCCTTAGTTTACACTTAGAACCCAAGATCTGCACTTTGCAGGCAGTTACATGCTGTTTTCTAGGCTTCATAAACTCAGGATCAGAGTAACCTATCGACTTCCTGCACATATCATAACAATAACCTAATACACCAATACCCTAACACCCCAATATCCTAATACCCCAATACCCCAATATCCTAATACCCTAACGCCCCAATACCCTAACACCCCAATATCCTAATACCCCAATACCCCAATATCCTAATACACTAATGCCCCAATATCCTAATACCCCAATATCCTAATACCCCTATACCCTAATATCCCAATACCCTAATACACTAATACCCCAATACCCTCATACCCTAATATCCCAATAGAATAATGACCCAAAACTCCAATAACTTAATACCCTAATATCCAAATAGACTAATACCTTAATACCACGATACCCTAATACACCAATACCCCCAATACCCTATCAATGCGTTTCTCATTTCGAAAACTATGAAAACATCCCACAAAATTAGCCCACAGTTCTAAAGGTTAAATGAAGCCTATGATGGATTTTATGCAACATACTTAAGTAATTATCTCAGGTAAGGGAAAGTCTTCCCTCAGGGTTAGTGAGGGCAGCCGGGCACTAATCTATCCATTTTATGAGATGTCAAATGAACAAAACCGCACACACGAACACACTAGCTATAAAATGTACCTTTATGATTAAGTCATCTGTACTAAATACTCAAATACTTTTACTAATAGGCAATAAAATATTTGAATATTCATTTTCGTAAAAAGTATTTTTATTATTACAATTTGCAAGAAAGGAAGTAAATACCCAAATATTTGGCCTAGTGTGTGTAAGAGAGCCAGCAATCCTACGTGTGTGTATTGCTCAGGGACCCATATCTCATTTGGCCCACAGTGTGTGTGTGTATGCGTGTGTGTGTGTGTGTATGCTGAGTGTGGGGGACCCATGGTACAGCGCCAAATTACAGCCCTTCCTCCAACAGCTAGTTACAGCAGCCAGACTGCCTATCAATTACTCTCACACACACAGCCTTAAACATTAAGCTCCTCTCGTTCACCCTTTTAATGTTCTCCTCTCTCAAGTCCCACAGGCAGCCTGCATGTGTTTGATGCTTCAGAGGACAGTCATTTTACAGGATCCTCTGGAAGAAGGGAAATAGCCATTTAGATCCATTGTCTAGACTGGGGACTCCTCGCAGCATCTTAAAAATGCAGGATGATTCTTTCTTTTAATGATATCATGGCCAGAGAAAGCACTTTATATGTAGAAAATATGCCAAATCAGCCATAACATTAAAACCACTGCCAGGTGAAGTTAATAGCACTGATTATCCAGTTCCAGTGTCCCCGGACAAACGGAGGACGGACACTGACATCCCAATAGTAAACTGATCATGATGATTCGATGATTCAAGTATGATGATGGGTGCCAGATGGATGGGACATACAGTGTCACATGTGTACTGGGAATATGTCATAGAACCAGTATGGAGTGTGGAGCCCAGTAGATTGGTGCATAAAGTCAAGAAGTGAAATTTAGTGGCACCAGTCAATACCTTGGACCAGTAAACCTTACCAAAGCCATGAGAATACCCCACACACCAGTATGGAACCACCAAAAGCACGCACAGTGCCTTGTTGCCAACTGGGATCCATGGTGTCATGGGGAATGCACCCCACATGTTGTCAGTCCTCTAGAGTCCACTTAGCAACCTCAAAAGCCCAGGTAAGGCACTGTGTCTGGTCTCATGGCATTAACAGGCTCACTTGTGGGTCTACTCCCATATCCCCTGGAAGCTGAAGAACACTGCACTGAGCTGTGGGATGTGTGTGAGATGCTCCAGCATTGAATGTGGATGTGAGTCACCTGTCTGTTCACACATACAGTTCTAGCCAAACAATGCTGGTCACAATCGTTAAGCACCCATGGGTGGCCACTGCACTGTCCATTGTGGGTGGTAATGTATATATGACATATTCCCACTACACACATAACACTATGGATTGAGGAATGTTAAATGTCTCCATATCTTCAGAAACGGAATCTCCCATTCATTTGGCATCTACTATCATGCCTTCCTCCAATTCTGATAATTCATGTTTCCTTGCCATAATTACTAATTAATTACATTAATTACAGTGACCGGTGTTCAGACACACTCACAAGATAACAACTCACAACAGGTGTGGGCGTGCCCAAGCTGACCCTGACATAACATCACTTTATAATTAATTTACATCCTCCAAAAAGTCATACTCCAATGGTCGGAACTTCAAAATATGAGGCATGTCTAGTCGGGAATGCCTGGTATGCAGTGGTCAGTTCCTACCAAAAGTGCTCCAAGGAAGGACAACCTGTGAACCAGCGTCAGGGCTATGGGTGCATGTCCATGGTTCAACAGGTAGGCATTACGAGGGGGACCTGCTCAGTATTAGGCAGGTGGTTTTAATGTTATGGGTGATTGGTGTACACACTAAGCAAAGTGTAGTCCTATATAACCCACCCAAAAAAAAAGCCTTCGGTGCAGCACATTTCTGAAAACGTGTCTTGTAATCTGTAGCTCATCAAAAAATGACATAATTGCTGACATAAATTCCTCAGCGTCTCCTGCTGATAAGACCAATTGATAATGTAAACACAGCCTGAATAAGATTGCAGAGGGACCACAGCAAATGTGTCGTCCACTGGTATTAAATGAGTGCCCCCCCCACCCCCACCCCCCTCATGCCAGAGACAGGGGGCTTCAAAGTTAACGTTACGCAACAAACAATGTCTCAGTGATCTCCTTCCTCTCCTTCCTCTCCAAAGCCTGAAGATGCAGAGGGGGTGAAGGCATGAGTCAGGCCATGCGGATCAGAGCACATGCAGTGGTTTGGAATCCGTTTTCATCTGCTGAACTGAACAGTAGGTGGCAATTAGGCCGTTGCGATTTCCGGCAGCGTTTGATTTCTGGATGTTGTATGAGCCCTGTGCCTTTGATTAATGACAAGCTGTAATTAAAGAGGTGTGAGACGCATCATTACTGAAAAGTGCCTCGAGGTTAAAGGAACTGAGAATGAGCAGCAGAAGAAAAGCCGTGCAATGCTCTACGTCACATTGCGACCACATGAAAGTGAATCAATGGTAATCTAGTAATCAGGCAGCCAGTTAGAATAAACGTCGTAATAATTATACCTTAAAAGCAAAATCGTCGGAGTAGTATTTAATGACAATATATAACACCAGGCAAATGTTTGGACACGCTCACAGAATTTGCCTGCCCAGTCTTGTGTAAAACACATGACCAGTAGTAACAATTTTGTCTATTCATAATTATAACTAAGCGCTTTATATATTCAATATACTATACACCATAATGAGGTTTCCAAGCCTAAGGGCCTGTGCAGTCCAAACTTCAGTTCTTCCCTGGACAAGTAGAGTCAGTTACTCCAGAAAAAACAGGATAAACTCTTTCATACCCTTGATTTCAGAATGAATGAGCAGGCGTCCCAATACTTTTGTCCATATACTGCCTGGACAACTCCAGGTGTCATAGTTTGGGACTTGGAGATCTCTCCATCGTAGAAACCACTACGAAACCTTTGTATTGTATCAGAGGGGGGTTGAGGAAAATGTAAGACCATCCTTATAAACATCACATAGCTGAAAGAATTCCGCAGGGAGGAGTGGGAAAATCTGTTTCCCAGGTCAATGTCCGAGGCTGGAAGACATTTCTAGGAAACAATTGACATTATTTCAGCCAAAGGAGGAAACACCAGCTATTAGGTTATAGGGTTTCCTAAACTTTTCTTTACAAGAAATTTGCATTTCATTGTTTTTTTTACTAATGACTTTTAAAGACATTTCTTCAGTTGTATGTGTTTCGTTAAATAATATCAATTTCTCAATATAATTAAAACGATTGAATGAATTTAAATGTCCATATATTTAATTATGATAAAGGTGTTCAAAGGGTGTCCTTAGTTTTCGCCGTGACTGTATTTATAGACAATTGTGTAAATGTCCATATTTTCCTGAGTTATTAAAAGTCAGAGGAGAATATTAAAGCTAATTGAAGTTCTGGTCAGACCCATACGTCTTTCATTACGTCTTCCTTCCTTGCAGGACGGCGTGGCGGATGATTTGTTCACGTGTTCATTATTAGATTATCAGTCAGCATTTCTGCAACAGCAATAACCCAAAGGCGCACAAAGTGAAACATAAACAGTGTGAGTAGTGGAGTGTGTTTGGAATCCCAAAGGGTGACGCACATTCGTCATGAGCTGACCCCCTGCTGTAAAGGTCAGAGTCACTGGCAGTCGGCTCCGGCCTGCCCTTCCCTCCACCAGCGCAGGTTGACAACAGAAGACTCTGAGCGCCCTCCAGCTTTCCCTGTTTTCCCTCCATTGTTTCTTCTCTCCCACTTTATGACCTTGCTCGAGATAACATCAGTGTCTGCATTTCGAAATCGTCCTTACGTCTTTCACAGTGTTTGCTTTTCCTCCACTCCAGTGAAACTCCTCTGGTCTAATTTGTAACAAATCTGACCTCTCCCTCCATCTTGGAGGGTCAATGTCAAGCATGGTCATAAATTATGTCCAGAATTCATTAGGACTTCCCCTCCGGTCAGTTAAATCAACGTTTGCTGAGGTGGATCACTCCGGGGAATTCTCCGTGAATGAGATTATCGGGATTAATAACAGGCACAGGTTTAGAAGCACAGGCTGTAACTCTGGACATGACTGTCCAGCATGTCATACAGAGCAGCCTTGCAATTACTTGCCTCAGTTCTGTTGTAGTTTAAGATTCATGGCTCACGTTTATTAATATATGTTAGTTCATTTATTGCAATCATTTCAAAATTCTTTAAAACAGGCTTTATTATTCTGACTGGCTTCAAGGCTTTAAATGCTAAGGCCCTGTTTCTTGGACAAGGATTACAGTCCTGCTCATCATTACTGGCATCTTAAAAGAATTTAAAACAAAAAACGACGGGAGGGAAAACAGAAAACCTCAAGCTTGCTGTGACACTGGTATTGGCACCCTTTACATTAAACGTGTATGGAAAGACATTTCGACTCGCCTGTGATAAAACACAAATGATAATCACTTGTGATAAACTGTCAGTGCCCACATGACATGAATTAGCCAATGACTGATGACTAGTGTTTTAAAAAGCCACATGTTGGGCCCAGTTCTGTTGTTACATTGGTGAAGACAAAGGAGCTGTCGGAGGACATCAGAAGTGCTATTATTCGCATAACACAAGACTTCCAAAGGGTATAAGGCCATCTCCAAAAACCTCGGTATCCCAGTTTCAACAGTGCACAATGTTATTAAGAAGTTTGAGAAGAGAAGAAAATTGACAAGAGAAGTCTTCAAAGGTTGGTGTGAATGGTGGAAAAAAACACCACGTAAAACATCCGAAGGCCTGAAGGCCAACCTGGAACAGGCCGGTGTCATGGCTTCAACAAGGAATCACGAAATCAAGAATTACCAACAGATTTCAGAGCGAATTGTCCTTCCAGTGTAAGAAAACTTGGTCTGAGTCAAAGATCGTGGGTCCTCCAGCAAGACAATGACCCAAAGCACACAAAAGTACCCAGGAATGGTTTGAAAGGAAAAAATTGACTGTTTTAAAATGAGTCCTGATCTCAATCCCATCAAAAATCTGTGGGGTGAGTTGAAATCTGCCATTGAGAGAAAGAACCCTGCAAACCAACAATGCCAATAATGGTGAGCAAGACTGTAAACATCGTCTTAGATTACAACAGAGGTTCTTAACCTTTTTCACTGTGCGACCTCCTTTTAGGATCCAGTAAATTTCGTGACCCTCCCCCCCTAACCCCGGGAAAAGAACGGTATCAATAACTCGTAAAATATTCCAAGTACATCATATTTTCTCACTTTCTTGTTTTTCTTTTTTTCTTGTTTTTTTTCTGTTCTGATGTTCCTGGACGCGGGCGTTTTGCGATTTCCAATTCGACCTTCTAAAAAACACTCCATTTTCATCCAGCCTGGATGACGTTCTGAGCCATAATGTGCATGAACCTGAATCAAGATTCAGATCGAAGAGTCGAGCAGAATGGCGAGTGAATCAGTTTGATTCAGTGAAAAAAAACATTCTAAAAATGCTCTATTTTCAGTAACAGTGGGTGCCAAGCCATGTCCTTCATGAAGACACTCCATGAAGACTGAGAAGATACAGTGTGAAAAAGTTTAGCGCTTAAATCTGAGTCATCGGACATTTAGCTGATATAACGTCTTAATTAGTGTCACATTCGCGACCCCCCTAGAAGTACATCGTGACCCCCCCAGGTTAAGAACCCCTGGACTACACCAATCCGCCATAACATTATAACCACCTCTTTGATTCTACACTTTGTACACGTCAGTAAATGCCACTGACCATACAGGAACACTTTGTAGTTCTAGAGTTACAGACTGAAACCACCTGAAACACTTTAATGCAGATGGGTGATATTCTAGGTGATATTTATTATTCATTATCTACTATGAAACTATGATGAAGTCAGGTTATGATGGTAGCGACCATTTGCAATGTGGATTAGAGTCCAGACCTGGCAACACATCTACTCTAGGAACCACCAGATGCACCAGACCTGGGGGTCCATGGCTATAGCTCAGAATATTTTCTTAATGAGCCCTGATTGTTACATGACCCCACCCCTGATCAAACAAGCGAAATCGACTGCTGGGGGACCCCCAGACCCCTCCCAACGAAATCATTTGTGGGCTGAACCTCAGGTCTCTCTGTAGAGTCAGGAAAAGCCCTGGTCCAGGAATGTTGCCAGATGGCTGCTGTGGTCCCCCATATGGTTGGATGGGTGATAGTGGTGTATTTGCATTGCGACATAAGAAGGGTGATCAAATGGGGGGAAAAAATCAGTACAAAAACTATTTCTACTCATAAACTCTCGATCTGATCAAACCACTGTATACAAGCCAGATTCACACAACCAGACTAAACTAATCTGGATTAATTATTGCCCAAAGAAAATGAAAACTGAGACAACAACTTGTTTTGGTTTGACAGAACTTACTCCTGTGGAAACGAAGGAGGCATTTCAATCATGTAAATTTTGTGGCAGTGTAATATATCTGCAGCTCAGGGGCTCAGTCTGGACCTTCTCTGAAATGAACTGGACTAAAAAAAGCCTCAAGCTGGTCCTGAACTTTTTTCCCAGACAGAGATTAAGCCGAGACTGTGTAGAATGCTTTAGTCTGGGCCTAGGCTTTATCTGTGCCTCTGTGTTTTGGCTGTCATCATCTGATCTTTTAATCTGTTTAATTTATCAGGATGACCAGCGTCACTGTTAAAGATCTGAGGTGAGGGCAGCATTCTGCAACTCCATCTGACCGAGGCCTGCCCTGTACTTCACTGCTGCTCTAATACCGCACTTACAGAACTTTCATTATGTCTGCGGCTGCAGGCTGCTGATTAGAGGCTGTGAGTGGTGCGTCCTGGGTGGTGGGTGTTCAGGCTTTGTGTGTAGGATGAGTGTCTGAGAAATGAAACAGCATTTTTAAATACGTAATGTGAAGGATGCCTGGTAGTCACTGTCCATATAGTCATAATAATTAAACTAGTGAAAATAGAAGCAAATAATGAAACAACATCCAAAACTAAACACAGGTGGAAACAATGACCATAAGGTGGAGTCAGGAAGGAGGCATAGGTGGAGATGGATAATGGAAGTCGCTTTATATTATGGGCCAAAACAAATTTGAAAATAATGCAATTTGAGCAGATGCGGATCAGGCAGATGATCTGCTGTGGTGACCCCTAAAGGGAGCAGCTGAGAAAAAGAAGAAGAAGAAGAAGAAGAAGAAGAAGAAGAAGCTAAAGTTGCCAGTCATACTGACCAAATGCTTGCTCATTTAAACTCATTCATCTATTCAAATCTACTACTCATTAAGCTCCGTGTGCTAATGAAAATTTCTGGTCCCCATGCTGCACCAATGAGTTATTGACCATTTTATTAAATCGCTGCATTAATATAGATCTGAATGTCGAGTGTAACATTAGTAAATGCTTATTCCACTGAATATATTTAGAATAAAAATATTTTAGATATTTAAAACCAGTAGACATGGGCTTGTAAGACTGAGGTGGGACCATTGACAGTAAGTATTTTTACAGTCATTAGATGGGACCTCCATGACCATCAATGATCCTTGGGCTCCATGACTTAAGTTTATCAGTCCTTGAAGCCCTTTTGATAGATACTGACCACTGCATACCAGGGACACCCCACAATACCTGCCTGATGTATTGGAGATGCTTTGGTCCAGTTTTCTAGAACACCACAGTTAGATTCTTGTCAAAGTGTCTCAGATTCTTACACTTGCTTCAACACATCAATGTCAAGAACTGAGCCGTGACAGTCCTGACAGGAGTCATGGAATCTGGAACAAGGTCAGTGCTATTCACGTCTCCTGTCAGTGGTTTTAATGTTATGACATGACCAAATCATGGCTTACATATGTGTAAATGGCTGCAAATGATTTGAAAATACCAAGAAACCCCAAAAACTACAGGCATGAAGTCAAGAAAGACTTGATTTAGACCCAGTCTAGACTCAACCTCGACTAATCATAGTGCTGGACTTGTGTTGGACTCAAAAATGTGGTCTTGGCTCCAGTTCTACTAAATACCATAAATAACATAAATGGTATCATGCATAGCAGGGCTACGGATCACTAAGTGTGTGAAAAGAAGGCTTAAACACTGTCTTGACTATTAGATATGATCTTGATTACAATTCTTCTCGGAGTCAATGTGATTAATATAATGCACCAGTGATGTGCATTATTTTATAAGTCCCACCCAGGTTTCAAATCCATATGTTTCAAATACAAATGTCAGAAGTTCAGGCAAATTACAAGACCACAAGTGTTACAAACATGGAGACACTCGACGACATAAGGCCATCTGTTATTATCAGATTAATAACAGACTCCACAAGACCACTGAAGGTGTCCTGCATCTACCATCAATCATCATTTTTGGACACACATTCACTTTACGTGATTTTGGAATATGGGAGTCCTTGGAGGAAACCAATGCAGTCACTAACATGCAAACTCTACCCAGACAGGGTCTTGAACCCAAGACCCCAGTGCTGGGAGGTGAACATGCTAACCACCAAGCCACCATGCCTGTAAGTTATGAGGTGGGACCTCCATAAGCCTCAATAAGTCTTAGGTACCCCTGACCTTGTCAACAACTCATTGGTCATCCTTCCTTGGAGCTCTTATGTTAGGTTTCCAAATTGCTTTGATTTTGAAAGCTTCGTTTTCTTTAAAAGACCAAACAGCAAGTCGTCCTATAAATCCCCAAGATGAAATGACTACATGTCAAAGGTTTACAGTGAATGAGCAATTCAGCATGGTCTACTCAGGCCTAGATAGCATCAAACCACGTCCATTGTCATCAGAACCATATGCGGAAAGGAACTAAGTCATAGTCCCAGTCAGGCATCTCACCAGAGCAAGCTGTTACAAATAATTTACAACCCAGTCCTAACTAAGGAATAAGGCGCTCGGGATGTTGGCTCAGAAGAAGGTCTGGGACAGGCATGTTGTCTTATGAGACTATATTATCCTCCACAAGACGTGTGTGAGCTCTAGCTGGGGGAACTTCACCAGTTCTCATGAACTGCTTTGATAAAGTGGAGATTCAAAGAATGCACTAAATTACTGTGTTGGGAGGTTGATACGAGCTTAAGCTTCATCTCCACGTCCTTTTGAACAGTCTGCAGGCTTGTGGTGTGTTTAAACTCCAGAACAGACAGATGCCTAGTCGGAGACAGGCTTCTTTATACTGACCTCGTAGACACACTCTGTCTGTATTTCTGTATACACTGATCAGCCATAACATTAAAACCAGTGGAAGTGAGGGACACTGATTATCACGTCCTCATGTCTTCCCAGTGTTTATCTGTCCCCTTTGATCATTTTGTTTGGTTGACCAGAGGGCACATAAGCTTCTATATCATAATGAGTAACAGTGCTTCCTTCAATTTACTTCGGAACCTGGATGTGGGAGCTGGGAATGAAATCACGCCCGAGTTGGCTGCTTTGAGAATTTCTCCAATGCGGGACAAAGAAAGGATTATCTTATCGCATCCAAACACCATCGAAACACATCCACTGGTAGACGTTGGACAGTACTGAGTGTATGATTGACTCAGTGAGACACAGATATAGATAGAAGTGCAAATAAACTGCACAATACTGCTGCTTTTATTAGTTACTGTTAAAGTGTGATCTTGGATTTTGAACTCCAGGTTGGTGATGCTCTCCCACCTTTCAGGACAGGAAATTCAACATTACCTGCTCTGAAGCTGAAAATTCACATGGATCACTGTTCACATGGAACGCAGCACAAGAATTTAACAATTTACCATTATTTAGTTTTCTGTACTATTCAATATTATGTATTATTTAGTATTAATCAGTATTAATCAGTATTCAGTATTATTATTATTCATTATTATTCAATATTTAGTATTATTTAGTATTCAGTACTATTTTGTATTCAGTATTATTTAATATTCAGCATGATTTAATATTCAGTATTATTCACTATTTAGATTTATTTAATCATCAGCATTATTCAGAATAATTAAATATACACTATTATTCCATATTCAGTATTATTCCGTATTGAGTATTATTTAATATTCAGTATTATTCAGTATTCAGTATTTTTTAGTATTTTTTAATATTCAGTATTTTTTAGTATTTTTTAATATTCAGTATTTTTTAGTATTCAGTATTTTTTAGTATTCATTATTATTCAGTATTTTTTAATATTCAGTATTTTTTATTATTCAGTATTATTCCGTATTGAGTATTATTTAATATTCAGTATTATTCAGTAGTTAGCTTTATTTCTAATTTATATACAGTTATGCTCAAAAGTTTACATACCCCAGCAGAATTTTTTGCTTTCTTGGCCTTTTTCAGAGAAAATGAATGATAACTTTTTTTCCACTCAATGTGAAGGTCGTTCAGGAGGAGACGGGAGAGGGTGGATCCATGAAGACACGATGGTCAATATATCTGACATGACCCGTAAGTGGGTTTAATATATGATTGATTGATGTATTCAGACCACTGTCTTTACTGAAGACCCCGTGTTCAAAGCCTTTAATTAAGAGTCTAGAAACTGACGCCCATTCTTCTGGAGCATGCTTAACGTTTGCTCAGGCCTGTGTTCATGGAGCGAGTTCGGCCTGTACAGATCAATACTGTACCCCCTCTAATTAAACATGCAGAGGGATGAGGTTTATATTGCTGCTCATATGAAAGGATGCATGCTTACTGGGGTGGGCAGAGCTGTGAATGGCTGTAACTTAATAAAGAACAATCTCTGGACATCCTGACTGGACTTTAAACACAGTCGAAGTTCCAGTCTGTCCATTCCCACTGGCTCCCAAACAGGAATCTAAAGGAAACTGGTTTTATACAGTCTATAGTCTCCCTTCAGGCCACACAGCTCCCTACTCCCCTCTACTGTCAGTGCACTGTACTCTGATAACCAAGGGTCTGACACACTGTATTTCAGCAAAGATCTAACAGCTCCATCTGCTGTCTGACCACAGTACTGCAACAGGTCATCCACAATCAATGCCCACAAACTAAAGGGGCTTTATGTACTTTTTATGTCTGTGTTGAACCTTCCCAGGCATTAAACATCAGATCTGTATTCAATTAGGGTCACTCAGAAAGGCAGTGGGTCATCTTCAGTCATGAGTCCTGCTTCTTTCTTGGCAAAGATGACCAACGAATCATTGCGTGGAGGCACCGTGGTCAGTGGCAAGATCGAGTTTGTTGTCACACTTCACACATCCAGAAGGTCTGGTGTCATGATGTATACGATGCCAGACCACCTTTGGTCTTCCAATACAGACACGTTGACGGCCTGTCACATTAATGAGGTCCTGCAACCAGTGGTTCTCCATTTTCAGAACACACACTCCGGTGCTCTATTCCACTATTTCACTTCACTTCCTAAAGACATTAGAGCGGCTCTTCCTCTGTCTCCTCAGACCCCAGGTGCAACATGCCCAGGATGGTCTGCAGTTCGCCTATCGGGCAGGTGTTGGTGTGGAAGACGCAATCATCTACCTGCTACACTGAGCCCACTCTTACCTAGATAAGGGGAACGGCACAGTGAGGGTCCTGTTTCTGGACTTCTCAAGTGCTTTCAACACCATCCAGCCCCTTATGCTTCAGGACAAACTGAATGGGATGCGAGTGGACCCATGCCTGGTCACCTGTATATCCAGCTAACTCACAGACGGGCCGCAGTATGTCAGGCTGAAGGACATCACATCTGACACTGTGATCAGCAGCACTGGAGCACCCCAGGGCACAGTTCTGGCCCCTCTTCTCTTCACCCTGTACACAGCAGACTTCTGCTACAACTCAGAGCTGTGTCACATCCAGAAGTTCGCTGATGATACAGCCATAGTTGGGTGTATCAAAGATGATAGGGAGGAGGAGTATCGGAGCCTGGTGAGGGACTTTGCAGCCTGGTGCCACAGGAATCATCTGCAGCTCAACACCTCAAAGACCAAGGAGCTGGTCATTGACTTTGGGAGGTCCAGACCAAAGTCACAACCAGTTCTGATTGAGGGAGATGAGGAGGAGGCTGTGGACTCCTACAAGTACCTCAGGCTGTGGCTGGAGAGCAAGTTGTACTGGTCATGTGACAACGACCACCTGTACAGAAAGGGACAAAGCAGGCTGTACTTTCTGAGGAGGCTACAGTCCTTCAACATCTGCAGGAAACTCCTGTGGATGTTTTATCAGTCTGTGGTCACCAATGTCCTGTTCTACACTGTTGTGTGCTGGGGGGGGGGGACTGGACAAGCTGATCATGCGGGCTGGCTCTGTGGTGTCAGTGGCAGAGAAGAGGACTCTGAAGAAGCTACTGGACATTATGGACAATGCCAGTCATCCTCTACACACTGTCATCAGCCACCAGAGGAGCCTGTTCAGTGAGAGACTGCTCCTTCCAAAGTGCAGGACCAATAGACTTAAAAACTCTTTTGTCCCGTACGCCATCAGACTGTACAACTCCTCTCTGGGGGGGAGGAGTGCTAACAGGAGGATGGAGGATGGGAACGAGTAGGAACCAACCAGTAATTCACAACCCACAACCACAACACAACTGGACTTGGTGCAAAACAGTTTCAAGTTCAATAATAATAATAATGTTCAATATGTTCAGTATGTCCCACATACTGCTGCCTTCAGAAACCCTGAAACATCTACTTCAGTGAAACTAAATATATATTACATTGTTGAGAGACGCAAAAGGAACAAGATACGCTTCAGTCTGTCCATCACAACACAAGCATGGATGACTGACCCAAATTCAACTGTCCATGTGATAACAGGCCTGTTCCAGCAGCTCTGACTGGGAGATTATTAGGTGAGCAAACATGTTAAAGCACAGATTTTATTCCTATAAGGGTCATTTTCACACTGATCTCAGAGATTCAAGACACACTGCAATGATCTCAGCTGGAGGTAATAAAGGCTACCAAGGCTCACAACACACCTGCTGCCTCACAGCACAACAGTGCCACCTCCTGGAGAAAAACTGAACTGCAGAACAGAGGTGAATGGTGCCGAATGGCTTTCAATTCTGGAGGGCTGATGTTGAGTAGAGGTTGGTGATATCAGTGATCAATCAGATTAGGGCTGGGAGATATGGACAAAAAAAAATCGTGATCAATCTTAGCTGAATAGTGATATACAATATATGATTTGTCATTTGTACTATATTGTATGATATTTTCTACTAACTCGTTATGCCAGAGTGCTGTCGTATTCTCCCTCAAAAAAGTGTTTGTGAAAGCATGAATGGAGGTGGAGGGGAGCAGACTGGGGCAGAGCAGTGAGGGAGCAAAAAAAAATGTTTTCCCAAGAATGAAATTGAAATTTTTACTTAAACATCACGATATAAACATGATTGCCACAGCCCATATGGTGCTCTATTCATATCGAAATATGGATATAAATATTGATATATTGCCCAGCCCGAGTACAGTCCCTTCAAACTGTCATTAACTGAATCAGAAAAAATGGAATCAGGTGTGTGAGAGCACTGTGCCACACAGCAGGCCTCCAGGACTGGAACTGAAAACCCAGGAGATAAAATTAGAAAAAATTATAAACAACATACGACTAACAATATTCATTCCCATTAAGCAACCTCAGCCTCCAAACTGGTCACCAGTTCCATTCCTGGAAAACATGGAATCCAGAGATCCTCATGATTCATCTCATCTGTTCACAGTCAGATATGTTGGACATATTCCAACAGGATAATCGGCCGAACAAGCTGAAACTAATTGACTTGCTCAATCATCTGGTCTAAGTTTGCAAACAGCTGATCGGTGTGCTCCTGCTTTGTTGAGTGAAACCTGCAGCCACTCTGATCGTTCGCAAATAAGACTGGACGTCCATGATTTAGAACGTGATGCACTACACGCATATTTTGAGTCATATTTACAGATCTTCAGTATTTGATGACAAACTGTTAAAGTAGATAGAAATTAATATTCTGTAAACACTGAACTAAAGAAACTCCACACTTACTGCATTCGTGACTGAAACATATCAATTTAATCATTTCATATGTGGTCTACAAACAAGCAAAATAAACTGCATACTGTGGGCTGGAAGGTACTACAGCAGGATAGCAAGGTTTACTAATCTGCATTTATAAATATTACATCCCAGAACTCAAATTATAAACCAGAAAGTTCAGCAAAACATGAAATTAAAGAGACAAAGAAAGAAGAAATCACTGTTTCTTAAAGTGAAAAAAGCTGGAAATAATAAATCTTAATACTCCAAATAACTCACACCCAGAAAAATCAGAGAATACAAGTATCTGAACCAGAATATTAGCATCTGCAAAGGTGTGTCCTTAAATGTGAAATAAAAACAAGGCTGATCTTATTACAAGAAGAGAAAACAATAAAACATCATCTGTGGCTGAAGTCCAAAGTTTCAAAGATGTTCATCATGACCTCCTCATTACTTAGTCCAGCTGACTTTAGGAATATCATAATGCTCCGTCAGTGTGTCCAGATGTCTGTTGAACTCCTAGATCAAGACAAAGATACCAATTACAACAACACACCAATTACAACAACAGGGAGACACAATGGACCTGCTTATTTACATAAACAATAATAAACAAAAGAATAATATTAATAATTATTATTTGTGATATATATATTGATGTTTATGACCTTAACAGTAACATTGTATTCATAATTGTGTGTTTTGTCTCCTTCTGTCTTTGTACTAATTCCAGTCCCGCCAGTAAAGTTAAGATGAATAAACCAGTACTGAGCCGGATTAAGTGTTTACTCTCCCTCACTGTCCTCGTTAAGTCAACATTAAAGACGTGAACACACTCTTACCTCAACTCGCCGCTTGTGTGTTTTGGAGGCTTTGTTCAAAATTCGTTCCATTTGCTGGTAAAAATAAGAGGGAGAACGAAAGAAAACATGAGTAAATACGTCAGAGTTTATTCAGACATGATATAATTAATAAAGCAAGAGTTAAACCTTCTCTTTAAGCTACACCTGAGGATTCACCATTTCAACAATTTAAAGCTGTGCGTCTCTCTCTGCTATTTTATACACTAATTAAACAAGCACACGTACTCTTTTCTCCTGTATCTTGTCAAAGGCTAACTGGGCTGGCGTTCTCTTGTCAACATAGACTTTCTTGGTCTCCTCTTCTTCGTTCTGAGTGGTCAGCACCTGCTCTTGCAAATGCTGTCTCTCCTTGTCCTTCTTCTTTTTCCTGTTTCAAATGAATGATAATGAAAGTACATCCATCAGTAAAAAAGGCAGATAACGAATCTAAATGTCTTATCAATTATTTATCAATAAGCTATTAATTCTCTAATAAATCAAAAAGACTGTAAAATTGAATATCTGTAATGAAGACTGGGCTTTTCTCTCTCATCTCTTACATTTTTAGTCGAGAAGAAATGTAAATACATTATGCAGCTGTTTTATTTTCCACCCAATATGTTAATTTCAGAAAATAAAAAGAGAGTTAATTACATTATTTTACTTTGATGTAGACAGATATAGATATAAACCCCACTGGATAACTATAGTTATAGTTCACGATCACACGTTATTTTTCTCGTGATCTCAAGAGAGCAGTAACATTCTTGTGATCACACTTTTGGGAAAATAACAAGTGAATTTAGCAACTTTTTCTCCAGATATTAATCGTTGTTTTAAATGACAGTCTTTGACATCTTGTTTTCTCTAATCTTGAGATCAAAAGATAAATGCGTTACGAACCCGACTAAAAAAAGTTATTCCAGCAAATCACCTTGAAAACACAAGAAAAATAAGCTATGATCACAAAATCATGAATAAATAGTTCACGTCTTTTCAGGAACATACTTTAAAATATCAACAAACTTAAAATGAGATTTTTATGGCTGAACAATAAGCTGCAAATATTGATATACTGAGTAACTGTAATATCATATCTGTTCTACAGTTTACTGTTTATGTAGGATTTAATTCTAGTCGTCTGCAGGTCCAGAAGCATTTGGAGTCCACAGTGGGACTTTAATGGCACTTTAAATTATAAAATATGTGAAAAAAATGAAATAGAATACAAATAGAATCAAGAGATCAATCGTGCTCAGGCTAAACATAATATATTAGTATTAATAGAATTAATGCACAAATAACATCACAGGAAAAAGCAAAGCAAATGAGCAAACAGAACAGAACTTTCTCCGAAAATCATCCGCAGGTATGTCATAGCATAAGTGTAACACAGGAACCGACATACAGAGACAGCTTTAAGACAGAATTAAAGTCTACATTTTTTAACTAGACGTAGTCGGCTGATCAGTCAAGGATGTCCTGCTCGTTTTTTGGGACATTTGGGACGAATGTTTTCATGAAGACAATTAAATTTATGGCATTTGGCCATAATCCTCACAGTACAGTCTTATTCAAAAGTAAACTGCAGAAACATCACAATTAAAGGTTATTATTTTAATATATAACAGGCTGTAATTACAGTGTTACAGATAAATACTGACACTTAAACCCAAACAGGGTATAAATGAGCTGCTTGAGTTACACACCAAGATAATAATGTTCAATTAATCGTGATATTGATTTGAGGTCACATAGCCGCCCAGCTCTACTCGTCATTATTTTAATTTGCACTGATAGTTTATCTACACATGCACAGAACAGGACAGGCTCTCTGATTGGCTGGAAAACATGGCCCTTCTATTCATATTTTGTGTACTGTGTATATGTGCATGTGTGTGTGTGTGTGTGTGCGAACACGTGTGCGTGTATATATCTGAGCGTATATGCCTGTGTATCTATGTGTGTGTGTCTGTGTGTATATATATCAGTGTGTGTATATCAGTGTGCGTGTGTGTGTATATCAGTGTGCGTGTGTGTGTATATCAGTGTGCGTGTGTGTGTATATCAGAGTGCGTGTGTGTATATCAGAGTGCGTGTGTGTGTATATCAGAGTGCGTGTGTGTGTATATCAGAGTGCGTGTGTGTGTATCAGAGTGCGTGTGTATATCAGAGTGTGTGTGTGTATCAGTGTGTATGTATATCAGAGTGTGTGTGTGTATACCAGAGTGTGTGTGTGTATATCAGAGTGTGTGTGTGTATATCTGAATGTGTGTGTGGGTGTGTGTATATATCAATGTGTGTATATATCAGTGTGTGTATGTGTGTATATGTGTGTATATCAGTGTGTGTGTATATCTGAGTGTGTGTGTGGGTGTGTGTATATATCAGTGTGTGTGTGTATATATCAGTGTGTGTGTGTATATATCAGTGTGTGTATGTGTGTATATCAGTGTGTGTATGTGTGTATATGAGTGTGTGTGTGTATATATCAGTGTGTGTATGTGTGTATATGAGTGTGTGTGTGTATATCAGAGTGTGTGTGTATATCAGAGTGTGTGTGTATATCAGAGTGTGTGTGTATATCAGAGTGCATGTGTGTATCAGAGTGTGTGTGTGTATCAGTGTGTATGTATATCTGAGTGGATGTGTATGTATATGTGTGTGTGTATAAATATCTGTGTGTATGTGTATAAATATCTGTGTATGTGTGTATATCTGTGTGTGTGTGTGTGTGTGTGTATAAATATCTGAGTGTATGTGTGTATCTAGTTAGCTTTCATCTGTAAATTAATTAATTCTTCAGTAAATTCAGACTTAAAGCTTCATTTTCTCAGTAAAAACAGAAATAACCTGGAAACTGTTTGTAAACAAACGAAGCTGAGACTAAGACTCAGACACACGGAGGTGAAGAGAGAGAGAATAATTGAGGTGAAGAGAGAGGAGAGCTGAGGATGAGCTGCACGGAGGTTCAAACTCACCGTTTCCCGGAGGACAGATCTGCTCCTTTCAGCTTCAGAGAGCCTTTCTGCACCGTCGCGTACTCCGCCATCACCTCCACAAAACAACACAACACAACAAAGCGGAGAGGCGCTCACACACTACTGCCCCTACAGGCGCGGAGGAGTACTAATCAGTAGAGGTGTGCGGATCGATCCAAATATCGATAATATCGATACCAACGCTGGTATTGGAATTGATCAATACTCGTGTAAAAAGATATCTAGCTTTCTTTCTCTCCCTCACTGACTGACTGACTGACTGACTGACTGACTGACTGACTGACTGACTGCTGCGCACGCGCATTCAGCGGAGCCTCTTCTACGTGTGTCAACACGGAACTATACGCAACGCCCCTCCAACGCTCGCCTTTTATCATTTCATGTCACGTGGTTCATCGGCGCTAGCCAATCAGCCATGCAGGTAGGCTCAGCCAGGGCCCGCCCACTCGGCCTGACCCACCAATCAGTGGTCTTCTCGACTCGACACGTCACAGTAAAGCGCTGAAGTGTCTGAGAGGAAAAGAAGCATCGTTCAGCTGCTGAAAATTAAACGACAGCCGCTGTATAGTTTACAACAGGGCTGTTAAACAGAGTGGAAACACAACAAACCTCTACTAGCAGATGAAAAAGCACGCAGCAGAAAACACAGAGCTGCAGAAACGGAGAGGAGTCATCCCTCCTTCCCTCAGACCCAGACCCTCCATCCAGACCCTCCACACAGAGACACTCTCTGTTTGATTGTATTGTTTTGTTCGACTTCAAAAACAGAATAAGTGAAACTGTTTACAGTGTTTGTTGTGGTGTGTTAATTTTGTTGTGTTGTGGTTTGTCTCTTCCTCAGGAGATTGTGTTTGAAGTTGTGTTGAGTGATATTTTTTACTCTGTTTATTTAAGAAGACAGATTTGCACTGAAAGGAAGAACATTTTTTTCTTAAGAACATTTCAATGAAAAAAGAGAAAAAGAACAAAAGAACTAGAAAAGATGTGTACTGAGGAATGTTTATTTTATTTTTGTATTGTGGTTTCTCCTTTTCTACCTCAAAAAATATTTATTTTCCTAATGTTAAGACAAAGTTTGTTTTGTTACTGTTCCATTGTTTTTAAACAAAAATTTTGATTGTGATAATAAAGTATTTTGTCAAGTACAATGTTTGGCAAAATTTTATCCTAGGTGTTTTGGATCTATCAAACTAAAATATGAAAAAGTATCAGTATTGATATCGGCGATACTATCCCTGCATTTACTTGTTATCGGATCGATACCAAAATTCCCGGTATCTCCAACCTCTACAACACAACACAGCACAGCAAAGCGGGGCTCACACACTCCTGCCCCTACAGGCGCGGAGGTGTACTGCTTTGATCACCTTCACTACACAGCACAGCAAAGCGGCGCTCACCCACTCCTGCCCCTACAGGCGCGGAGGAGTACTGCTCTGATCACCTTCACAACACAGCAAATCGGCGCTCACACACTCCTGCCCCTACAGGCGCGGAGGACTACTGCTCTGCTCACCACACACACAACCCTCCATATAAACTCACAGGACTTCTGTGTTTATAGACTCTAATATTAATATAATATAAAAGTTGAGGTGTTTATATACACTAATATTAATATAAGAGTAGATGTGTGTTTATGTCGCCTGTATCAAACAGCGCATGCGCAGCGGAAGTACTGAACAGAGGGCTTCCTGTTCCACCATGGCGCTGAGGGGTTTATTGAATCCTCTGCAGTCAGTAAGTTTGTGTGTTGTTCGGTGTTCAGAGGCTGAAGTCTGCTGTGTGTCCGCCGTGGGGGCAGTTCGAGGATACGCCAAGAAAGTGGGTAAGAAGTTTATTAGAGAAGATCTGACCTTGAAGCAGAAGATCTCACCACCTTACAGCACATAGGACCTAAGACACAGACCTTACAGCACATAGGACCTAAGACACAGACCTTACAGCACATAGGACCTGTCTCCTCTCACCTTTACAAACTCAGTGAAGATGTACATTCTCATCAATACCCTCAGTTCTCCATTTGTTTATAACAGGAGTGTAATTGTACTGCTCTATACGTGTACTCTATAATTACACCTGAGTAGTAAAGATACTAATTCTGGATTTATTTAGCTTTTATTCCTCACAATTGAAGTTTACCTACAATATAGATTACTGACTTCTATATAAATAATCATTCATTGATTGACTTTATCATGACATCTTCTTTCTACATATTTTAGTAAACTCCTCTGAGCCCACAGGAGCACTCTGTGGTTCTTTAATTACAGACTGTAGTTCATCTGTTTCTCTGCAGACTTTATTCTCCTCCTTTCACTCTGATGGTCAATGATCAGGACCCCACAGGACCACCACAGAGCAGCTATGATGTGGGTGGTGGGTCATCGGACACAGCAGTGCTGCTGGAGTGTTTAAACACTGTATCCACTCACTGTCCACCTTGTAGATGTGAAGTTAGAGACAGAAGCTCATCTATTTCTGCACGGTTGTTTTTTTTGTTTGTTTGTTTTTTTTGGTCATCCTCTAGTCCTTCATCAGAGCTCGCAGAACGCTGCTTATTTGACTGAATATTTCTTGTTGGTTGACTGTTCTCAGTCCAGCAGTGACACTGAGTTGTTTAAAAACTCAGGGTGATGAGAATGACCCACCACCCACATTTTACCTGCCCTGTGGTGGTCCAGGTCTTGTGGGGTCCTAACCATTGAATCAATTATAGAATTACAGTGCTCTCAAGGTAAGTGGCATTTAGAATCGAGGAGATGGTCCTAATAAGGTGTAAATAAATAATTTTGGATATGTTTGACTGATGTTTCACCTTGTGACTTCCCAGTTGGAAAAGGAAAGGGCATGGTGAAGGAAGTGCTGAAGGGTCCAGAGGTGTGCAAAGATACAGCAAAGCTCACATCATATGCTGTAGGAGTGAACATCTTCAAACAGGGTGAAGATCCACCACTTAAACCCAAAGAGGAATATCCGGAATGGTAGGAAAATCATGCAATGCTTTGAGTTTCCTATTTCCGCATCTATATCTTACTAACGGCTGATATTCACTTGTTCATCTTCAGGCTGTTTCACTTGAACCTCGGTCCTGCCAAAAAAATTGTAGAGCTGGATCCCGAGAGTCACGAATACTGGAAACGTCTACGGAAGGAGCACATGTGGCGATTCAATAGATTAAGCAAGGCTAAAAAGTTCTGAGATACTTGGAGAAGGAGCTCCACGCCCTGACCAGACCAGGATTTGAGAACTTTCATACAGAGTCTGGGTGGAAAGGAACTTTGAGGAGCCCGAGTTCTGGTTTCCGGATTGTTTCAGTTTTCTGTAAATCTGTATTGTCAAGACCACGTGCTCCTGTTTTAACCAGTTGTATTTGTTAGTAAACAGAGGTGTGTTTCAGTGTTGGATCTCTCACTAAGCCGTACAACTCCAGACCAAAGTTAAGGCTTGTCCAGTGAGAGCTTCACTCATCTTTTACTGGACAGGCCTGGATATTTGCTTAGCTGAGAAATCCCCAGAATTGCTCCTTTTAGTTCGACTAACCTGGATTGTTCAACATTTGTACACTTAATATAAAGATAAAAAATAAAGATTCCTGAAAAGGATCTTGAGCTGAACATTTGTAGGACTTGCACATCATCTCATTTACCAAAATGCCTCGTTAAAGCATCGATCAGAGTTACATTCTTCTATGGGATCATATCATGTCATCAGAGTGTTACCCTGATGCTCAGTTACTTGTTAAAGCTGGTGTCTTGGACTAAACAGCAGTTGAAAGCTTTTAGGTATTAAGTGTCTCGTCCCTGGTTGGTATGGTCCCACCGGTGGGATTGGAATATTTGACAAAGGACATTCAGCTTCAAAAGTCTGTCTAACCTGCATCCTCCAGCACACTGTGTTATTCTACAACACCGCTTCCCAAACTCTGTCCTGGCACCCCTTCTCCAACCCAGCACTCCTAATTCAACTAATCAGCTCATTAACAAACCATTTCTGAGTAGCAGGTGGGGGTGTTAAAGCAGGGAATCCTCTTAAATGTGCAGAGTAGGGGGTGCCAGCACCAGGTTTGGGAAACACGCGACTCCTGTGTCACAGACAGCCAGACCTGATTTGTGAAATGGTTCAGCATTAAATGCTCAAGGTTTCCTAGACTGGGATTGAAATGCCGGTTGTAATTCCAGTCTAGGTTTGGAAATATGGCTGATTGTGATATTATTCAACGGAATTGCTTCATAGTAGTGTTTTCTGGGACAATTTAGGTTGAAACACAACTTTTTTTTACAGAAGAAAATGATTTTTTTACTTATAAACGAATACTGTTACAGTTCCACAGGTTAATTCTCTGCTCAATGTTTAATTTTGATGGGGTTTAAACTCAGTAAAATAGTGACTGAATAGTGACTATTCAGTATTTGTGATTTCATATGTAAGCAGATCTTACAGTCCTGTAAAACGGTGCTTTAAATAAGTTTAAATATCATGATCTTTCAGATGCTTAATTTTATTTTCATTACATGTGAAGTGAAACATTTGAAATCAGTACGGCTCATAAAAACTCAAATTCGCGATCTCCGATTATTCGATTAAATTATTAGAATATTTAATTTTAAGTGAACTCTAATACAGGAGCAACATTAACAGTGACGTGTGAAATTATGCTATAAATGTATTGATTATAAAATCTTACAGTTTCTCTTTTTTATCTTTTTGTAAAAAATGTAGCTTATGAACAGAAGAGCTTTTCATGATATTCTGATTTTACAGATGAATATATTAGTAAGTCAGTTGAGGAAATTGATGGGTTGAAGCATGAAAAATAGACAAGTGTGAGAATCTGAGGCACTTTGGCAAGAACCAAACTGTGATGTCCTAGACACCTGGGTCAGGACATCTCCAGAACATCAGGCTGGTCTTGTGGAGCGTATGCAGTAGCCAGTACCTACCAAAAGTGCTCCAAGCAAGGACCGTTTTCTTGCCACTCGTCTGCCACCTGTTCACCCTTTTCCAGTTACCAGTAGCTCCTCACTTTGTCTCATGTTGTGTTGAGGGATAATATAATCTCCTTTAAATCTATAACTTCATTAGCCATGTTCCAAAAAGTGCTCTGTTTGTGATCTACTAGTGCATCTCCAAATTTTAGACTGAAACTGAAAAGTGACATTTTGATGTAAAATGAAATATTTCTATTCTGTTTTTCACTATTGATCAGTTTTACAAGATTTCATTTTGAGTTTGACTAAATTACTAATCAAACAGTGTTAAAACACAGACCTGAAATATTTCAATGGAAATGTAATGAATATAAAGTTTGACAGTATTTTTTTGGGAAATGAAATTTGGAACAAAAATGTCACATTTTTCACGATATTCTACTTTTTAAAATGCACTTACTGCGTTAAAGAATGGGATCTGTTTGCTCATTTACAGGCGTTTGTCATCGTCTCTGTCACAAAAATTCTTGGGGAATTTACACAGGAAAAAAAAAAAACAGTCATCTTTCAGTGGAAGTCAGTGTTAAAGATTTTATGCCGTGTGATTTTGGAACATTTCCATTGGTCCATGGAGTCTCATGTTCCTCTGAACACCAGAGGTTCGGTTCTATGTAATTATTTAATATAATTACATTTCATGTATTTTGTTGTGGTGTTGATGCTTTCTGATCAGAACGACATATTCTTGTACATATTCTGCATTCCTGATTTTTACGTATATCAGCCAAACTGATCATGCTTAAAATGTTTCACTTTATATTTAATTAATTTAAAATATTAATTCTGAACTAAAATGAGCTCTTTTTTAATCATATCGTCCTTTTTGAGCTGCAGAAGTAAATCAGGACTCGTATATGGGGCCACTAAAGTTATATAATGTTAGTTCCTGTTTGATTGCATAATTGAGATCCTGTGTTGTGCTGCTCGTGCCCCTTTCAGTGCAGTGTTTCCCAACTCTGCTTCTGGAAGTCCCCCGCTGAAACACACATGACAACTCATCAGCTTATATAAGACTTCTGTTTCTACTCGCTTTTACACCAGTCAGCCATGACATTAAAACCCCGGCCAGGTGATGAGAAAACCACTGATCTGCTTCAGTGGCAGCTGTCAAAGGGTGGATATATTAGTCAGCGAGTCTCCAGTCAGTGCTTCTCCTAAAATGTGATCATCAAGTTCATTCATGTTCATAATTTCATTCCAAAAAGGTCATTTATAAACAAAGTTCAGCCCAAGAGCAACGATCCTAAAATGTCACCATAGCACCTACAGGTAGCTCTCATGTCTCAGAAAGAGACCAAACTGGTTTGATTTCACTGGGAGGCGTGGAAGGAGGTAACCCTTATTTTCAGAACATCTAGACAAAGAGCAGGACTTCAGGAACAATGTTTTTTGGACAGATGACTCCAAAGTGGAATTATATGGGCACAGTCACAGAAGATATGTTTGGCACAAACCAAACACAGCATTGGAGAACGAGAACCTCAAATCAGCAGGGAATCATGGTGGAGGGCTATCATGCTTTGCTGCAGCAGAGCCTGGAGATCTCTCCATCATAGAACCCTTGAGGAAGACGTCTGTACAGAGACAGAGACTGATGCTGAAACATCCTATATCATCACAGTGAAGTTAAGCATCTGTGAGTAATTCATTGTGGAAAATCATGAATTTATCATAAAAACTGTTTTTATGAGCTCCTGTTCGTAAAATACAGATGAATAAAACACTTTTATTACCTTTTTTTTTTGCTATTCAAAATCTGATCTGCAGTTTTTGAAATCTGCATGGATCCCACATAAAGTCCACCTGATGAAACTCATATATTTTAGCCATAAAATAAAGGCTGTCTGTAATAGAGAATCGAAACTTTTTGATGATACTTTATTATATTTATTCATTACCTGCCCGTTTTACCAGAGATCTGAGCTTTAATTACACTTTCAAGTCTCTATATTAAAAAAAAGGCACTTTGATACAAACCTGACCACTTTCATGAAGATACTAAATCTCTGATAGTATTTACATCTCGACTCATTCCATATTTGAGAAGCCAAAGGTCTTCAATAAAGATGTCAACATATGGCGTGTGACTGTTTCATGCACATACTGTGTTCTTACAAATAAAAGTGTCCAAAAAATGGGGAAAAGCACATGAAGTAGGACTCAGTCTCTAAGTTAAAGGCCTGTATTCTGTCCCACATGACAGACTGTGGACCTGAAAGCTGCTCAGCTTCCACATGTAGCGTTTTCCAGCAGCGCACAGTGAGATCTGAGTGCTTTAATGTAGCGTCTGAGTTGTTTTCTCAGAGTCTGAAGAGGGAGAGGGTTAGAAATATCAATATGAAATGTCGTGCGCATTGGATTTGTTCTTGGAAGAGTCACATATCCTCAAGAATGGAGCAAACTCTAGTTAGTATTATTGAAAACCCAGGACTTAAAGGCCGGCTGATAGTCCTGGACCTGGTGCACAGACTCGCAGCACGTGGACTTGGTCTTGGAGGACTTAGTAAAACTAAAGCTAGACCACGGTCTGGAGCGGAGTGTGTGTATTCTTTATCCTGAACTCTGAGAGAAAACAAACAATGTAACATCCTAAAATATTTCCTGATGATGTTTTAGATTGAATATGAAAACAAATAAAAGTCTCTCTCTCTCTCTCTCTGTTCTGAAGTGAAGACAGTGGTATGATCCTGTTTTAAATAGAGGCTCTTAAAAGTCAAAAGTCTCTCTCTCTCTCTCTCTCTCTCTCTCTCCTCTCTCTCTCTCTCTCTCTCTCTCTCTCTCTCTCCTTTTCTCTCTGTTCTCTCCTGGCTGTGTGCTCTCTCTCTCTCTCTCTCTCTCCTCTCTCTCTCTCTCCTTTTCTCTGTGCTCTCTCTCTCTCTCTCTCTCTCTCTCTCTCTCTCTCTCTCTGGACAGAACTATTTGGACACCTGCTCATGTATTGTTTCTTCTTTGATCCTGCTTGTGTTGGTGTGACTGTCTACTGTTTAGAACACATTCTACCAATTGTGGAACATTGCTGTGAGGATCCTGATTGGTTTTCGGTATTAACAGCCTCATTCTTTCTCTAGAGTCCTGGATGGAGCTCCATCATTCCAGAGAACACAGTTCCACAGCTCAGAGCTGGGGGTCTTCATGCCCCTCTTGTCCACCTGGCATTAGGCATGGTCCACACCTGCTCCAGTCCATGGTCTATTCTGTTGGCAGAACACTCTACAGGCTGGAGAAGCTGTGTCAATGGTTACACATCTGTGTCAGCACTGCTCCTTTAACAGCTGCTGCGCGCGCTGCTCTGCTATTGGCTGGTTAAAGGTGAAAGGAAAGGAGGACACTTTAGTTGAGAAAGAGGAACTACAGCAGAACAGCTTCTCCCTTCTGCCTGTTTCTTCTGTGAAGCGCGCAGCACTGGGCTCGAGCTCCTCAGCAGCTCCTGGGCTTGGTGGTCATCGTGCTGGACACAAACCCTGAAGCCCTGAATCTTCAGCAGCAGATTGTGACTAGTCAGTGGAGACTTCCTGGAGGACCTTCACCACCACCACGCAGGTATCAGTGACTTAACTTCACCTCTGCTCTGGAGGCCTGATACTGTACCAGTATCAGCCCATTTCAAGTACTTTGCGCCGGTATCGAATCCAGTTCGGTTACTGTGCCAGTATCAGCCCAGTTCGGTTACTGTACCAGTATCAGATCAAATCGGGTGCTGTACCGGTATCATATCCGGTTTCAGGTGCACAGCGCAGTATCAGCCCGGATTCGGGTACTGTACAGTATCAGCCCAGTTCAGGTACTGTACCGGTATCAGATCAAATCAGGTGCTGTGCCAGTATCATATCGGTTCAGTTACTGTACCGATGTCAGATCGGTTCGGGTACTGTGCGGTAAGATCAAGTCGGTTACTGTACCGGTATCATATCGGTTCGGAGTGCTGTACCGGTATCCAGATCAAATCGGTTACTGTGCCAGTGTATCATATCAGTTCAGGTACTGTACCAGTATTAGATCAGTTCAGGTACTGTACCAGTATCAGATCAAATCAGTTACTGTACCAGTATCATATCAGTTCAGGTACTGTACCAGTATTAGCCCAGTTCAGGTACTGTACCAGTATCAGATCAAATCAGTTACTGTACCAGTATCATATCAGTTCAGGTACTGTAACAGTATCATATCAGTTCAGTTACTGTACCAGTATCAGCCCAGTTCAGTTACTGTACCAGTATCAGATCAAATCAGTTACTGTACCAATGCCATATCAGTTCCCGGAGTACTGTACCAGTATTAGCCCAGTTCAGGTACTGTACCAGTATCAGATCGTTTCAGTTACTGTACCAGTATCAGATCGTTTCAGTTACTGTACCAGTATCAGCCCAGTTCAGTTACTGTACCAGTATCAGCCCAGTTCAGTTACTGTACCAGTATCAGATCAGTTCAGTTACTGTACCAGTATCAGATCAGTTCAGTTACTGTACCAGTATCATATCAGTTCAGGTACACAACTGCCAGTATCGAATCGGTTCGTTACTGTACCGGTATCGGAATCAAATCGGTTACTATGCCAGTATCAGCCCGGTTCCCAGTGCTGTACCGGCCTCCAGCCCATTTCAAGTACTGTACCAGTATCAGATGAGTTCAACAACTGTACCAGTATCAGATCAATCGGTTCTGTACCAGTATCCTATCGGTTCGGTACTGTACCGGTATCAGCCAGTTCGGGTACTGTACCGGTATCAGCCATTTCAGAAGTGCTGTACCAGTATCAGATGGGTTCAACAACTGTACCGGTATCCAGATCAAATCAGTTCCTGTTACCAGTATCATATCCGGTTCGTGCATGCCAGTATCAGCCCAGTTCGGGTACTGTACCAGTATCAGCCCATTTTCAAGTACTGTACCAGTATCGAATGAGTTCAACAACTTCCAGCCCCACCGGTATCAAGATCAAATCAGTTCCTGTACCAGTATCATATCAGTTCGGGTACTGTGCCAGTATCAGCAGTTCGGGTACTGTACCGGTATCAGCCCATTTCATGTACTGTACCAGTATCAGATGAGTTCAACAACTGTACCAGTATCAGATCAAATCAGTTCCTGTACCAGTATCATATCGGTTCGTTGCTGTACCGGTATCAACCCAGTTCGGGTACTGTACCGGTATCAGCCCATTTCAAATGCTGTACCGGTATCCAGATGGGTTCAACAACTGTACCAGTATCAGATCAAATCAGTTCCTGTACCAGTATCATATCAGTTCAGGTACTGTACCAGTATCAGCCCAGTTCAGGTACTGTACCAGTATCAGATCATTTCCGGTTACTGTACCAGTATCAGCGGATTCAATTACTGTGCAGTATCAGATCAGTTCAGTTACTGTACCAGTTTCAGCCCATTTCAAGAACTGTACCAGTATCAGATCAGTTGAACAACTGTACCAGTATCAGCCAGTTCAGTTACTGTACCGTGTCATATCGGTTCAGTTGCTGTACCAGTATCAGCGGATCGGTTACTGTACCAGTATCATATCAGTTCAGTTACTGTACCAGTATCAGATCAGTTCAGTTACTGTACCAGTATCAGCCCAGTTCAGTTACTGTACCAGTATCATATCAGTTCAGTTACTGTACCAGTATCAGCCCAGTTCAGTTACTGTACCAGTATCATATCGGTTCCGGGTGCTGCTTTGATATTAGCCCAGTTCAGTTACTGTTCAGATCAAATCAAATCGGTTCAGATCAGATCAAATCCCAGTTACTGTACCAGTATCATATCAGTTCAGGTACTGTACCAGTATCAGATCAGTTCAGTTACTGTACCAGTATCAGCCCATTTCAGTTACTGTACCAGTATCAGCCCAGTTCCGTGCTGGCACCAGTATCAGCCCATTTCAAGAACTGTACCAGTATCAGATCAGTTGAACAACTGTACCAGTATCAGATCAAATCAGTTACTGTACCAGTATCAGCCCAGTTCGGTTACTGTATGATATCGGCCAGTTCGATTGCTGTACCGGTATCAGATCAGTTCGGTTACAATGCCAGTATCAGCAGTTCGATTACTGTGCCAGTATCAGATCCAGTTCAGTTACTGTACAGTATCATCCAGTTTAGTTAATTGTGCCAGTATCATCCAGTTCAGTTACTGCCAGTATCGGCAATTCATGTACTGTACCAGTATCATCCCAGTTTAGTTACTGTACCAGTATCAGCCCAGTTCATGTACTGTACCAGTATCATCCCAGTTTAGTTACTGTGCCAGTATCAGCCCGGTTCAGTTACATGCCGATATCAGATCAAATCGGGTACTGTACCGGTATCATATCGGTTCAGTTACTGTACCAGTATCAGCCCAGTTCAGTTACTGTACCAGTATCAGATCAAATCAGTTACTGTACCAGTATCATATCAGTTCAGGTACTGTACCAGTATTAGCCCAGTTCAGGTACTGTACCAGTATCGAATCGTTTCGGTTACTGTGTGCAGTATCAGCCCAGTTCTGCTGTACCAGTATCGAATCAGTTCAGTTACTGTACCGGTATCAGATCCAAATCGTTTACTGTACCAGTATCAGACCAGTTCGGGTACTGTACCCGGTATCCAGATCGGTTCAGTTACTGTACCAGTATCGAATCAAATCAGTTACTGTACCGGTATCAGACCAGTTCGGAGTACTGTACCGGTATCAACCCATTTTCATGTACTGTACCAGTATCAGATGGGTTCAACAACTGTACCGGTATCCAGATCAAATCGGTTCGCAACCGCAGTATCGCCATCGGTTCAGGTACTGTACCGGTATCAGCCCAGTTCGGTTACAGCGCAGTATCATATCAGTTCAGTTACTGTACCAGTATCAGCCAGTTCGGTTACTGGCACCGGTATCGAATCAAATCCGGTTACTGTACCAGTATCATATCAGTTCAGGTACTGTACCAGTATTAGCCCAGTTCAGGTACTGTACCAGTATCAGATCGTTTCAGTTACTGTACGGTATCAGCCCAGTTCAGTTACTGCACCAGTATCAGATCAGTTCAGTTACTGTACCAGTATCAGATCAAATCAGTTACTGTACCAGTATCAGACCAGTTCAGGTACTGTACCAGTATCAGATCAGTTCGGATTACAGCTGCCAGTATCCAGATCAAATCAGTTACTGTACCAGTATCCAGACCAGTTCAGGTACTGTACCGGTAATATTGTTCATGTACTGTACCAGTATCAGATGAGTTCAACAACTGTACCAGTATCAGATCAAATCAGTTCCTGTACCAGTATCATATCAGTTCAGGTACTGTACCAGTATCAGCCGGATTCGGTTGCTGTACCGGTATCGCCGCCAGTTCAGTTACTGTGCCAGTATCATTAGTTCGGGTACTGCCAGTATCAGCCCAGTTCAGTTACTGTTCCAGTATCAGCCCAGTTCAGTTACTGTACCAGTTTCAGCCCAGTTCATTTACTGTTCCAGTATCAGCCCAGTTCATTTACTGTTCCAGTTCAGCCCAGTTCAGTTACTGTTCCAGTATCAGCCCAGTTCAGTTACTGTTCCAGTATCAGCCCAGTTCAGTTACTGTTCCAGTATCAGCCCAGTTCAGTTACTGTACCAGTGTGACACAGTGTTGGTCTGGGTGTCAGAGGTTTGATGGAGGTGTGTGTGTGTGTAATGGTTCAGTTTTCAGTCTGAACTCAGTGACCCAGTAAGAAGCGCTGGGGAATCCCCGTCTTCACACGACTACAACCAGATGAGCTTCTCTTCTGAACGCGGATTTCCCCGCACGGTCCTGCGCTGTGCTGGGGTTCAGGTCACCTGCTGACGGTGGAGGTTGAGCATAAAGGAAGTGAAAAGCATACAGTGTTTGAAGTGATAAACAAATGCATTTCTCTTTCCTGTAATACAACGTCAGTGCCGACCCTACCGCGCACACGCCTGTCTGCCAGCATGCAAATGCACCTGCAGTCGTTATTCAGGATTGGCTCCAGAAAAGCTACAGCAAACAACATCTACTGTAATTCCACGATGTCCCTTTTGAAACCCTCAGCGTTGACGCAGCGTTGAAATAACGTTTATTGTTAAATTGTTGTGGTTCAGAAACTACTATAAGTCAGTGTTACATTTGAAAATGATGAGTCATTGAAACAATTTTAGGTAAGAAAACGTGTGTAAGACATGTTAAAAATGCATCACAATGTTGACACGACGTTGAAACAATATTGAAGTAACGTTTAATGTTACGTGTGACAAGATTGACAAAGCATTTGTAAATGAATGTTGCGTTGAAACAGTGTAGGTTAAAAACTGATTCCAACATTGAACGACTGAAAAGATGTTGCAGCAAACGTTGAAATGATGTTCGATGTTGAACGGTTGTGGGAAGGTTAATGAAATGCTCATAAATGACATTGAAACAATGTTTAATGTTAACTTGTTGTGATAAAGATTTATTTATAAATCAGCCAATCATTTCAGAAAGTATAGGTTAAAAATGGATAACGTTGGAAAGATTGTGAAACGTGAACATTGTAAAATAGTTGTATCATGTTTGATCATAACGCGAACGATTAATCGTGACAGCGTTAACTTCTACAGCTCTTGTGGCGACTGTAGAAAATTCTGATGTGAACCCAAACAAAAATCTAGATGATTTCGAAATCCCAGCTGGATGTATTTTTCCGATCCTTTCCAGAGGACCTGTCTGGAGAAACAGAGAACGTGTGGTCACCCTGCTGTGTAGCAATCCTAAAGCAGGTCCTCCAGACCTCAACCTGACCTCCACTCTTCATGTTAGCTCCCTTTCATATTATGAACTGACATTCCACCGAAAAACACTCTTCTTCTGCTTTGTTTACGTTAATGTGCAGAGTGTACGGCAGCTGCTTAGAGGAGCCCATGGCTGCTGATTGGTTTTTAAAGATTGTGAACAAGCCAGAACCCCAACAAGCCCATCAAGGTCTGAGACCTTGGTTAAACTTCTCGTTTCATCAGCTCCTTTCACCACACAGGAGCATGTTCCTCTCCTCCTTTAACCCTGATCTTCAATGATCAGGACCCCACAGGACAAGCGTTGTCCTGTTGCGAGTGAGTCTCGGAGTGTGTGTTGGCGTTGACCACGGTGCCTCCGCACACAGATTTGTTGCTCGACTCCACCGAGACAAAAGTTGGACGGCTGCCATGGCAACGTCACCATTGCAGTTGCAATCGGTTGATTCCTTCTGTTTCATATTTTCATACCTTCTGCAGATCTTCCACTCACTTAACTATTGACAGTAGCAGAAGCAGAGACAGGTCTATACCTGTGTAGCACATTCTTCTCTTGACTGAAGTGTCTGACGTCTCAACCTTCACTACTATCATTTTTTTGATCCCCGTCTTGGTACGAGCCTCCAAACATGGTGCAGGTCATTTCCTGTGCACCCAAAGTGCCCAATGAGACGTCCGTGGCCCGTCCACACTATTTAAAGCACGAGAAGCTAATAAAGGAGCAGGCAATCCTGGTGCTGGAGTGCCAGCTTCCAGCTTGATTTATGGATTTCCCTGCTCTATCAGACCTGGTCAGATCAGGTGTGCGTGGGCAGGAGAAGCGCAAAACTCCATGACCGGGAGGTGCCTCCTCCTGAGCTATTAAATATAGTGTTCAAAGTGCCACCCGTCAGTCCAGGATGGAAACTTAACACACCTCCTTCCTGTGCTTCGTAGGATTCTGAAGGAACATCTCTGAGAAATGGAGGACTGGAATTCAGGCTTGGAGATGCTTAGTGAGGTAGCTCTGAGCAGACTGGCGGAGATGCTGGACAATTCGACATGTGGCTGGAGGCAACTGGCCGAAGCAGTTAAACAGCAACCTCAGTTCCAATACAGGTAGGATGTTCTGCACCAGGGCTCCTCAACCTTTTCCACCTTATTTTGATCATTTTATTTGTTTGGAGAATTCGGGGCCCCATGTAGACGCCACCACCCAACGTCCCCATCTCACTAACACTCTTGTCGCTGAATGCAGTCACATCCTTGCAGCCATGTTCCAAAATCTAGTAGAAAGCCCTCCGGGTCAAAGACAGTTTGGTTCCAGAAGAAAGAGGGAACGGGCAGGTGGCGTCCCATTACTTTTGCCCACACCGTGTGGTTTCTTGAATTTGTTCTGATGGCCTAGTCGTGCAGCTGCTGTGTTTGGGTGGAGATGAACGGTGGAGATGTTTGGTGTATGAAGTCTCTCCCTGTGTGCAGTGAGAAGGAGCTGACCAGCTGCTCTCTCCAGGTGCTCAGTGCCAGAGGGAGCCCGGGGCGGTACATGCTCGCTCTGCTCGCTGACCGCCACTGCTCTCTCGCCTTTCTCCTGCAGTGCCTCAAGAAGATAGAGCACCATGAAGCTGTGAATTTCCTCACAACATACGGTACACACACACACACACACACACACACACACACACACACACACACACTCTGTGGTATCGGCTTGATTTACACCAGATCTACCTTCCTGACCCTTTGACTCCAAACCACAAATTAGACCTTCTGTTCCATCAAAGACTCAAAGGATCAGGTGGGACGGATTACGGTTGGGTCCAAAGTCGGTGGGTTGTCAGGTGGCATCCTGGAGCACGATTGGAGACGACTGGTTTACACAAATTTGTGCAGCAGCTTAGAAAATGTTGTAGAAAATGAGGGATTTATTAAGAGTGTGAGTGTGAACAATAACAATGCAGAGAAATATGTGTTTGTTATGTTTGTATTGTGTTCCAGTGATGGTGCCGATAGAGATCACGGTACAGCCGCAGGGGGTGCAGGTGCCAGAGGGCAGCTGTGTGATGCTGAGCTGCAGGGCAGTCGGTCCGCTGGGGCTGAACTACCAGTGGTTCAAAAGGGAGGATGAGGTCAGCTGAATCCGATGGTTTTCATCTTCTCTGGGTTTGATGGATGGATGGATGGATGGATGGATGGATGGATGGATGGATGGATGGATGGATGGATGGATGGATGGATGGATGGAAAATCGGTTTCAGACAGGATCAGTGAGACGCTAATGTAGTTTAACTGCCGGATGTCTGTGACACTTATCACCAGTGGAATAATCAATCGCAGCATAAAGAACGGAGAGGAGTGTCGGCTCCATTTCCATTTGCAAAAATGTGCTTAATGAAGGAATTTGATGGAATTAACCACTGATAAAGTATTTGATGACGATAAACTTATACACCGTGAGTAAAATTTCAATATGTTTCAATATGTTTGAACGTAACTACAATACACTCAACACGGACGGTTTGGCTGCTGTGTCAGCGTCCACACTAGGTATGAACTAACCTGTACAGGGGTTGGACAATGAAACTGAAACACCTGGTTTTAGACCACAATAATTGATTAGTACGGTGTACTAGGGCCTCCTTTTGCGGCCAATACAGCGTCAATTCCTTTTGGGAAGGATATTTTTTGGATACAATCCGGGTTAACACCCGAACATCCCTTTCAGACAGCTTCCTCTTGCGTCCCCAGTTAATCCTGTTGGACGTGATTGGTCCTTCTTGGTGGTGCTGACATTACCCTGGATACCGTGGCTCTTGATACATCACAAAGACTTGCTGTCTTGGTCACAGTTGCGCCAGCAAGACGTGCACCAACAATTTGTCCTCTTTTGAACTATTTTGAGCAGAACTGTGCTCTTACCTGCTGATTGAACCTTCACACTCTGCTCTTACTGGTGTAATTAATGAAGATTGGACACCAGGCTGCTCCAATTTAGCCATGAAACCTCCCACACTACAATGACAGCTGTTTCAGTCTCATTGTCCAACCCCTGTATATAACTTTGCGGCTCTCAAAGGCCTTGGATCACAATTTTGTCTTCGTCTGCAGTGGATTTGCCACAGACTTGAATGACCCGAGGTATCTGTGTCATGCACAATGTGTCAGTACTGAGAAATCCCGTGATACTGTCCCTTTTGGGGAGGTATTATTTACCCACATGTGGATTCACACAGGTTTAGTATAACATGTAGGGGGTGGGGGGACGATGACCCATATAATAAGGAAGATGGTAATGTAGGTCCAATATGTCATATGCAGGGTGTCCAGGAAACATATTCATTGGGAATACAGTCCATTATAAGACCGTGCCATGATTATTTTGATGGAACAGCATCCTTAATCCACAAGTGCAAATGTTCCCCCTGGCTGCAAAGGTCAGGAGATCGAATAGCCTCAATATTCACAGAATGGACGTCCATACTGGAGGAGGCACTAAACGTGTGCACCGTTTCTTCATAAAACCAGATCAGTAGCTTTGCAGCTTCAGACTTTCAGACCAGAAACAGTGAAGATAGCTGCTCAGATTTAAAACTGTAGCAGAGAGAACATGCTTTAAAATCCATCTTAGCTTTAAGAGCAGACATGATTCTATTACAGACGTACTGGTGAATCTCAAATACTGCAAAAATTAATATTTGATATTCACTCCATTTAAAGTGATATATTTCAAGCTCTTTGTTTTAAGGTTGATACTGTGAGCAGTAATGTATCTTTTCTTGAGCCAAACTGATCAACAGGCTTGAAGTGTAATATTGACATATTACATTTTACCTCTTAGAACGAGAATGTGATCACAAACCTGCTTTTTAAAGATATGTATTTTATGATACTCTAGTATTTAAGAAAGTTGAACCGTTCTCACCGTTCTTTCTTTACTTAAGAAACGTCTACATCTCTGGGTCACTGTCTGCATCAGGTTCCACGGCTGCACTGCCTCGAACCGAAAGCGTTCAGTTTGCCTTGCGTTATTGTTTCTGTGATGCTCTTATTTGTTCAGTTCTATTCATGCTTATATAGTGTTTATAGTTTGAGCTTGGTTTATTAAATTGAATAAAATAGCATTTAAACTGCTATTAATGGCCCACTGTGGACTACTTCCTCCTGCTGAGGATGGGCCTGTGGACCACTAGAGAGTGCGTCATGCCCCACTGGTGGTCCGTAGCCCACGGGTTGCTTCACCCACCTCCCCATGTTAAACTAATCCTGTCTGAAGAGGGCTTAACCCTGTTAACTTACAGACATAAACGTTTGGGCACCTTTAACACACATCGTCTACAGAGACCCACTTCCATCCATCTGTCCGTCCATCCATCCATCCATCCATCCATCCATCCATCCATCCATCCATCCATATATATCCATCCATCCATCTATATCCATCCATATATATCCATATATATCCATCCAACCATATATATCCATATATATCCATCCAACCATATATATCCATATATATCCATCCATCCATCCATCCATCCATCTGTCCATCCACCCATATATATATCCATCCATCCATCCATCCATCCATCCATATATATCCATATATATCCATCCATATCCATCCATCCATATCCATCCATCCATATATATCCATCCATATATATCCATCCATATCCATCCATCCATCCATCCATCCATGTATATCCATCCATCCATATATATCCATATATATCCATCCATCCATCCATCCATCTGTCCATCCATCCATATATCCATCCATATCCATCCTCATCCATCCATCCATCCACATATCCATCCATCCATCTATATCCATCCATCCATCCATCCATCCATTGATCCATCTATATATATCCACCAATCCATCCATCCATCCATCCATATATATCCATCCATATCCATATATATCCATCCATATCCATCCATCCATCCATCCATCCATCCATGTATATCCATCCATCCATATATATCCATATATATCCATCCATCCATCCATCCATCTGTCCATCCATCCATATATCCATCCATATCCATCCATCCATCCATCCATCCATCCATCCATATCCATCCATCCATTTATCCATCCATCCATCCATCCATCCATCCATCCATCCATCCATCCATCCACATATCCATCCATCCATCCATCCATCCATCCATCCATCCATATATCCATCCATCCATCCATCCATCCATCCATCCATAGACCTCCAGCACTGGGTTGTTAGGTTCTCTGGAGTGATGGTGATTAACACAATAGTGATACAATAACTTTGGGCTGTGCTGGATTGGCAGAACTAATAACCCCTATAGTACCTGACCTCAAGTACCTGACCCCACTGAAGGTGTCATCGTGGTGCTGAATGCATTCCAGTCCCAGAGTAGACACTGGTTCTGCAGTAATGGGGGCAAACTCTCTTTAATACCCTTAATCTGAGAAGAAATGCTGGATGACCGTTTGGACACACAGTGTTCATTGCTGACAGTGATACGTTTGTTGGTGTGCAGGTACCGGGTGGAAATGCTTCAGAGCTCATTCTCAACTCGGTTGGCCTGGTCCAGGAAGGCCATTACCTCTGCCGGGTCAATGCTGGGGCTAAGTGTGTCTTCAGTAAATGGGCCCATGTGCGCCTGGTCCGTTCTGCTGGTGCAGGTAAAGGTATTCGATACGTCACTCAGAACAGAAGATTACAGTAGATTCAGCTTTATTGTCGATCAGAAAGGACAGACCAGTGACATACATTTGACATTTGTGTTCAACAGGATCTAAGCCTGAGGAATCTCTAGACTCTAGCCTCGTCTACTAGTTAAGGATATTCTCTGAGTGAACAGCAAAGCACATTTGTGAGTCGCTCTGGAGAAGGGCGTCTGCTAAATTCCATAAATGGAAATGTCCATCAATCCATTTTCATCCGCTTATCCGGGTCGCGGGGGCAGCAGTCAAATCAGGGATGCCCAGACTTCCCTCTCCCCCGACACCTCAGCCAGCTTCCCGGGAGGAATCCCGAGGAGTTCCCAGGCCAGCCGAGAGACATAGTCCCTCCAGCGTGTCCTGGGTCTTCCCCACGGTCTCGTCCCGGTGGGGTGTGCCTGGAACAACCTGGGCATCTGAAAAAAGGTTCCCGAGCCACCTCAGCTGGTTCCTCTCGATGTAGAGGAGCAGCATCTATATTCCGAGCTCCTCCCGAGTGACCGAGGATCTCAGCCTAAATATAAATGTAAATAGTGTAAAATACCTGCTTTAAATTCACCTGATTCTGTACAGAATTCAATATATTTACAGTTTTGTGCAAAAGTTTTAGTCCCCTAATCCCATAATTTCTTCTCCTGTCTCTGATCAGTAAGAGATAGTTTAGTGCTGAAACTCCAAACCCTGTTAGAACAGAAGCAGGCAAGTAGAAATACAGGAAAGAGGAAGAAGAATTTCTCATTCTGAAGAAAGTCGTTGAGATCTTGTGAACTAGTTTGAACTAGATTTCTTCTGGACGCTTCCAGCCAGCACCTGGATGTGTTCAGTTCCATCAGCAGCACACCTGATTTAACATCACTAAGCACTGATTTACCAAAGCAGGTGTTGAGATGATGACAACTATAAATAATACTAGACTCCACATGAGGAGAGCTTTGGAGATGTTCCAGTACAGCTGAGGTTCTATAGGCTCATACTGAAGGAGTGTTGTGTTGTTTGTACTTTGTGTTGTAGGTTCTGGGGTGATATTTCCATCCTCAGCCAGTGGTCTGTGCATAACTCAGCATCCCCGATCTCAGACTCTGTCTGAGGGAGACACTCTGTGTCTAGAATGTTCTGCGCAGGCCAACCCTCCTCCTCAGTTCCAGTGGTGCCACAACAAACAGCCTCTGGCCAAGGCAACCAGAAGCTTCCTGAGGGTACTGAACATGTCTTGAACAGACACACACACACACACACACACACACACACACAGTAGTGTATAACAATTTTATCTAATAATTATATGTACTATTGCCACCGTTCTGGAACGTATTTCAGTTTATATGTTTCTGCACAACAGTTTCAGTTGATTTTTATATTATGTGAATATTATTATATGTTATTATTATAATATTATTATTATATTTTTATATTATGTGAATATTTCAAAATGACAGTAAAGTACATTCAAGAGACATTTATTGCAGATGTGTTATTGTGGGCTAATGTTGTTTTCAGATACCGTGTGTAACCACAGCCGACCGAGGAATCTACAGCTGCAGAGTTTACAACCTCTATCATGAACTGTGGAGTGACTCCGTCCAAGTGGAAATAGGTAGGACTTTAGATACAGGTAGATGTTTTATATATATATATATATATAAGTGAGCTCCAACTCTTTCAGGTTGGAGGGTCTTAACAGCTCCCTGTTCTTTAGCTGCCTCCACTGATTCTCAGTTGGATTCAAATCAGGACATTTGCTCTGTGTTTTGGGTCATTGTCATGCTGAAATGTCCAGTGGTGACCAAGGTCAGGTTTCTCTGCAAACTGAGAAACTGATGAAAATGTTGACGTATTGCTCTTTTTTCACGGTGCAATTTACTGTGAATACATGATCCATTGGCTGAAACAACATTGTGGCCAAGCAATTCAGAAGCCAAGCAGAAGTCTTCTTTGTGTGCCCTTTCTGGAGAAGTGGCGGCCTTCTTGGTCTTGTTTTTCACCATTCTTACTATCCTGCTGACCAGCACAGGAGTCACTTTTGGCTTTGGCCACATCCTCTGAGATTTTCCACAATGTCTCGTATTTTTAAATAATACTTTGCACTGTAACCACTGGAAATTAAAAACATGTAGATATGGCCCTATAGCCAATATTTATACAGGGGTTGGACAATGAAACTGAAACAGCTGTCATTGTATTGTGGGAGGCTTCATGGCTAATTGGAGCAGCCTGGTGGCCAATCTTCATTAATTGCACCAGTAAGAGTAGAGTGTGAAGGTTCAATCAGCAGGTAAGAGCACAGTTCAATGCACACAACATTATGGGGGACATACCAGAGTTTAAACGAGGACAAATTGTTGGTGCATGTCTTGCTGGCGCATCTGTGACCAAGACAGCAAGTCTTTGTGATGTATCAAGAGCCACGGTATCCAGGGTGATGTCAGCACCACCAAGAAGGACCAACCACATCCAACAGGATTAACTGTGGACGAGAGGAAGCTGTCTGAAAGGGATGTTCGGGTGTTAACCCGGATTGTATCCAAAAAATGTCCTTCCCAAGACGAACTGATGCTGTATTGGCTGCAAAAGGAGGCCCTAGTTCACCAAACTAATGAATTATTATGGTCTAAAATCAGGGGTTTCAGTTTCACTGTTCAACCCCTGTGTGTGTGTGTGTGTATATAATAATATATATATATATATAGTATATATATATAATAGTATATATATAATAATATATAATAATATATATATATATATATATATATATATATATATATATGTGTGTGTGTGTGTGTGTGTGTGTGTGTGTGTGTGTGTGTGTGTGTGTGTGTGTGTATAGATCATATCAGGTGTGAGTGGGTGTTGTGTTTAATTTAAAGAACATCAAAGTCTGATCTTGACAGCACATGTTTGTGGAAGTGTATCATAGCAAAAACAAAGGAGATTTCTGAGGAGTTGTTTATGCTCATCTGGCTGGAAAACCATCTCTAAAGAGTTTGGACTCCACCGATCCACAGTCAGACAGATTGTGTACAAATACAGGAAATTCAAATCCATTGACGCACTCCTCAGGAGATCTTGACCAACAAAGATCATACCAAGAGCAAAGCATCCAATAGTCAACCTGAGGTAACCTCTCAGCAACTGAAAACCTTTCTCACATTGTGTTAATATTACTGTTCACAACTCCACCATCAGCAGAACACTAAACAACAATGCTGTGCATGTCAGGGTTGCAGGGAGAAAGCTGCTGCTCTCCGTAAAGAACATTACTGCAAGTCCGGAGTTTGCTAAAAATCATGTTGTTAAGCCAAAAGACTATATGAACAATGTTTGTGGACAAAATAGATTTTTTGGATTAAATGTGAATCGTTACATTTGGAGAAAGTAAAACATTGCATTCTATTTGTGAAACATGGTGGTGGTAGTATCATGTTGTGGGTTTATTTTTTGGCTGTATCTTGGACAGGATGGCTTGCCATCATTAATGAAATGATGAATTCTCAATTATACCAGCAATCTCTAAAGAAAAATTCAGAACAGCTGTCCTTGAGCGGACTCTCAAGAGAAGGTGGGTCATGCCGAAAGACAACGACCCTAATCAGACAAATCATTCTTCCAAAGAATGGTTAAAGAAGAATAAAGAGGACCTGAGCTTAATCCAGTAGAAATGTTGTGCGAGATCCTGAAGCAAGCATTTCAACACAGGAAACCCACCAACATAACAGACTTGAAGCTGTTTTGTAGAGCGGAATGGGCTGAAATTAGACCAGAAATCTTTACTTACAGCCACACAGATATCACAGATGTGTAATATTGGTATAATTTATACAGTGATCATTGTATTATCTGTGTACATTGTTTTAAAAAGCCTTAAACATCTCTGGGGTGTGATGGTCCATATTTAGGTCCTGTGTCCTGCACTGATTCCTCTTGGAGGCCAGATGAAGAAGGTAAGAATTGTCCTCCTCATCACATAGTTCCTACTTTTGTCTACTATAACTGTTCTGGCCACTTATGACTGTGTGTACATTTCAGACATGCCCAGCACGCTTCCAACACAGATGGGTGATTTCTATGGTACGTAGAAGAGGAGATGGGTCCGTGTTTGTGAATCATGGAGACAAGCTGCTGTACTTTCTCCAGCCAATGAAACATTTCTTCATCTCCTTATTTCTTTCTTCTTCTGCTCTCTAGCCACGGATAAAGTAGCACTGCTGATGGGAAATATGAACTACCACCACCACCGGCAGCTAAGAGCACCAATGGCTGACGTGTATGAGCTGACCAACCTGCTGCGGCAGCTGGACTTCAAGGTGGTCTCTCTGCTGGACCTGGACGGGCATGAGATGCACAGAGCCGTTAACGAGTTCCTGCTGCTGCTGGGTCAGGGCGTCTACGGTAGGCCTTGGAGGAATGGGGTTTGGAGACCTCATTTAAATGATTCATATTTCAGCTGATGATGTGGTAGACTCCCTCTGCTAGACATGGCTGATGTGTTAAACCTGCTTGTCTTTAGGGCTGCTGTACTACGCTGGGCATGGTTACGAGAATTACGGCAACAGTTTTATGGTACCCATAGACGCTCCAGCTTCGTATACCTCAGAGCACTGCCTCTGGGTGCAGGACGTCCTACAGCGCATGCAGAAACGCCAGACTGGACTCAATGTCTTTCTGCTGGACATGTGTCGCAAACGGTATAGCCGATCAATCTAACAGTTTTGGAGTAACTTAACATCACATAGATTCAAGCCTAGACCCACTCTCTTAAAAATAGTGATGGTTCTGCCTGTGATGTCATAGGTACTGAATTCTATAAGGTCCAGAACATCATAATGGCTAACTTGCATTTAGGGCTGGGCAATATACTGTAAATATCAATAAATCGAGATATATTATTTATATTACAAGATTTCAAAAATGGCCATATCATAATATTGCATCTGTTACGCAGGTAACCCTCTGGAGAGTCCTGTTCTTGTACTTTTCTCAGTAAAACTGCTAAGTACCACCAAATCATTTCCTTGGAACACATGTGCCTCACGCACACATCTACAGAGTAGGCTAGATGTGTTTTTCACAACTTGTAAATGTCGTCTCTTGCCTGTGGTTTTTCACCAGAGCTTGTTTCTTATGTTTCTCTTATTGCTTCTGGCCTGTAGAACTACTGAGACATCTCAGAAAGCTTTAGAAATGAGATCCACCAGTCGGTAACTGAACAGTCACATGACTCACCAACCACACGAGTCTCGGAGACGTACAGACAACGGCTCAGTGCCACCTAATGTATTTATTAAAACACAGAGCACAAGCAGATAATCCTCAAATGAACGAGCCCTGACCAGATCCCTTGTGTGGTTGGAGCTAGCTGTTGTATGGCTGTTGTCTCTTTGGTGGCATAGTGGTTGGCACATTTGCCTCCCAGCACTGGCGTCTTGGGTTCAAGGCCCTATCTGCGTGGAGTTTTCATGGTCTCCCAGTGTCTGCGTGGGTTTCCTCCCCCGTTCCAAAAAAAATGGTCCTGGAATGTGAATCTATGTCTGTGTGCCCAGATGTGGATTGGCACTATGCCCTGGGTGAACCCCCTAGTGCTCAGTGTAGTCCTCCTGGTGGATGGTTTGAGTACTGACTGTGCTTGCGTATCCAGAAAGCCGCTATATGTGTATCTAACTAACTATAATAATAATTATAGTACTGTAGTAACGAGAGTGAAGAACTGAATTGTGGGCTCTAACACGTTAAGACCAATCAAAAGCAATGTTATGAAAATTACAGCTGAAATCTGGTTTCTGACAGCTCATCTGGTGTACCACCTTGGGATGCTTTATGTACCACCAGTGGTACACGTACAGCAGTCTGAGAACCACTGTTTTGTGGCTTTGTCCAAATAACCCTCTGAAGAACCTTCATTTTTAAGAGTGCACTCATAATGCTGGTTGGTTTTCTGTTACAGAAACCTGAATGATGACATTATCCAACAGCCTGGACCTCTGAGAGTGACGCCGAACATTGTGTTTGGCTACGCAACGTGAGTCCCGCAAACTCCTCATTCTTGTGCTGCATGCTAAACTACGGAGAACTGCACTGCTGCTTTAAACCCACCGGTGTTTCCACATGCAGGTGTGTTGATGCAGAGGCCTTTGAGGTCAACAAAGATGACCTATCCAATGGGATCTTCATTAGCTTCCTGAAGACAAGGCTGATGGAGCAGGAGAAGGTCACAGTCATGCTGGACAGAGTGGCTGAAGGTTCTCATTTTTTTTTCCCAGTTCTTTGGAAGTGTGTTTATTTGCTGATGTTTGAACTGGCATGCGATGGATGGAGCTCCTGGCATGCGATGGATGCATTATGAATAAACAGTCAGTTCTTGAAGTTCGGGGTTAAATGGTCAAGTGTAAGATTCTCCGACCAAACTATGATGTTCTACATCAGTATTTCTAAACCCTAGTCCTGGAGGCACCCCTTCCCTACACATGTTATCGCTAACACATCCAACTCTATAGGGCTTGTAAGCTTATTAATTGAAGCAGGTGTGGTGGGTAGGGGTGCCTCTAGAACTAGGGTTAAGAACATCACACAGGTCTTGAGGGGGAGTTCCCAGTATGCAGTGGTCAGTATCTACCAAAAGAACTCCAAAGAAGGACCACAGATGAACTGCTGACATGGTGTCATTGGTGTCCAAGGCTCAATGATGCTCATGGAGGTCCCGCCTCACAATTTACATTAAAGGATCTGCTGTAGTATTGTAATGAATGATCATTAATAAACGGAATATTGTATGAATAGAGCTTTAATTTATTATTTATATGCAGATTCAGACACAAAAAGTTACTTTTCAAAGAACGTCTCCGTGAAACTTGTTTCATCAGCCCGATATTTGAGTGCTAATGAAGGCTATTCTTGGTAAGAAAGTTCACACTGTGGTTTTGAGGTCATTGATGGCATTTGGCTGGTGTTCTTATCTAGTTTAAACTTGCCCGTGGTCCCCCATTGGTGTAGAGTGGTGGACCGAACTGGCTGTTGGGTTGACCCTTAGTTTACCATTGAGAGGGCAACATTAATCCCTACTATGCTCTACTGATCATTTAGGTATCGTTATATTGGAGGCTGATGGAATGCTCTGCCTCTCATTTCAGATATGGGGAGGTGCAAGCTGACCCGCGGACGCCAGGCCCTGGAGCTGCGCAGTAACCTCTCCGAACGCCGAGCGCTCACAGATCGCATTCAGGCCAATGACTGTCCAGATATGGCGTCAACACGCAATCTACAGTGGTCTATTGCACACGGTGAGAAATCATCTTACGATGCAAATTTTCCCATCCAATGAGACACCGTGTCGTGTGGCAAGAAAAGCTGAGCTGGATTCAGCTTTACATGCATCAGCCCCACCTCTCTGACCAGTCCGGCAAAAGCAACATTCCGTTGTCCATGCTCAACCAGTATGTGCCCACATGGATTCATCTGAACACATTTTGTATATTCCAGCACACCTCTTCGTCCACCTTAGCAAAAACCAAGCAACAACTGAGCAACCAACAGCTATACCTTAGCAACAGGCTCCTGTATCATAGCAACGCCTTGGCAACCAAAAGATCTTTGATGTGAAAACATTTGCACCCAATAGCTATACCATACCTTACCAACCACTTTGTGACACTTTAGCTACCACGTGCAATGCAGTTGCACAGCAGTACCTTTACAACAAACTCCTGTACCACAGCAACACCTTGGCAACAAAAAGATATTTGCACACCTTTGCAACCACCCAACAACACTTTAGCTGACAAGCACTATACCATGGCAACACCTTAGCAACCACCTCACAAACCCCTATACCATAGCAACAATTTAACAATCAATGCCAATTCAATAGTAACACCTTAGCAACCATCTAGCAACACCTTAGCAACCATTATTTTACTAAAATACTTTTACATTATTTTATTGTATGTTTTGCTTTGCATGTCTTGGTATTTCGTTCAGGAAATACATATCTAGTTTTTAATTCACTGCTGTAAATACAAATCATTCTTTGAACAGCTGTACACAAGCATTTGGTGACAAGCTGAGAGATACAGAAACAGCGTTTGAAGTGAAAGGAGTGAATAGAGTCACATTACAGGATTTTACACTACAAACTGGTATGATTGGAAATGATGGTTTAGCTGGTCCACAAGCTTGATCAAAATGACCAACCTAAACAACCAGTAAGACCAAGCTGGTTGTCAGGCTTTATGATCCAAATGAAACACGTGGTATGCAGGTCAAGGCCTGGTTAACCAGTTAGCTTACCAGTATAAAGTATGTTTTCACCTAGATATCCAGCTTTTGAACCACCTTGACCATCAAAGACCTGCTTAGACCATCTGAACCCAGCTACCAGGAGAAGCTGTCCTTGAGCTAGACGTTTCAGCTGGGAATAATAGTATTCCTTATGCATGGGTGAACATTGTTGTTGTTCTTGGTTCAGTTCTGCCAGAGAGTTGCGTTCTTCAGTTTGACTGTGGTGTGAAGGTCCAGTTGGGTTTTGCTGCTGAGTTTTCAAACATCATGATCATCTACACTCGGATCTTAGAGAAACCCAAAGACATCATGTCCTGCTCTGCCCAGCTGTCAGACTTCACTGAGGTAGGACCAGTGTCTCCACTCCTCTCCACTCCACTCTCAAGATTCACTGACCTATTATGTATTAATTGTTAGATTAACTATAGGTCCAGATGTTTGTGGACACCTCTTTTAATGAAAGCATTCGCCTACTTTAGTTTGTACCCATTGCTGACACAGATGTGCAAATGCACACACAGCCTATCTAATCCCTGTAGAGAAGTACTGCCAATAGAACAGGACTCTCTGGAGCAGATAAACACATGAAACTATTGGTATCAATGTCTAATGTCAGATGTGAACAAGAGGCCTATAAAGCCCCTCAACATTGAGCTGTGGAGCACTGGAACGGTGTTCTCTGGAATGATGGTGGTTTATCCAATACTTTTTTGAGGTTTGAGTTGTGGAGATAGGGATCATCATCGTGTCCACCATCAACATCCTGATGCTCTTCTCAAAAAAGTCAATCAGATCCTCACAGCAGTTTTCTAAAATCTTTTAGAAAAGCATTACAGACACTTAATATAATAAACTCTTTTTAACCTCCTTGACTTCAGAAGAATCAACGAATGAGCAGGTGTCCCAATACTTTTGTCCATGTAGTTTATTTTGTTGAAGGCATCGTTTCTTTTTGGTTGCACCTTTTATTTGAAATGCCATTAACTTGCTTTTATTCCCGTGATGCCATTTTAGGGCCCAGAGATTGACCTTAAACGAACCAACCAGGAGAGTCTCAGAGAAGCTGGAAGTTTACTGCTGACCATGGATGATCGTCTACCTCAAGAGCAGCCACGACTCTATACTCGTCTCTGTGCTCTACAAAGACTCAAGGTTTTTATGAGTCTTCTCAAAATGCTCATACACTCATCATCAAAAAAATAGTTGCACCCAGAAATAAGTGTAGGATTGCAGTGCTGTTGGGAAGGAAGATGAAAGTAATCAGGATCAATAAATGATTAATAATGTAGACTGATATGATCAATATTTATTGATCTACACATACAGAAGACGTGTCTCTCGGGTTTAACACAAGATGTCTCTGCATGGAGGTGTAGAGGTTCCTATTGGTGACCTGTGATGATCCATCCCATGCAGCTTGAATGTTCTCGCTCCGTTCTGCAGATGGTGTGGTAGGGCTGGAGTGTTGATAGAGCCAAATGAGACATTAATCTTTCACATGCCTCGTGATGTCACACCTTCCCATCAAGCTTTATTCCTGCCGGTTGCTTCCTTCTGGTTGCAACTATTTTTTAAGTCAGATCCCCGAGAGAATTACAAGAGTGAGTGTTAAACTGCAAAAGAGAGTGTACTGTTTTTAATATGATCGGTTGTGTAATTTCAGTGTTCTTATATTCCCCATAGATGAAGCTCTCATTCTCAGTGTGTCTGTACTATCAATACACCAACCTCGACGAGGAGGTTCTGGAAAAGCAAACCGTGAATGTGGGCAAACCACTGGTGTCGAAACTCAACCTCCATGAGCCAAGGCCACACCTCGCTTCATCGTCTTCCTCTTCTGATCTTCAAACCACTTTAGACTCCTTGTCATTCAGTGAGGAACTGAGGACCAACTTGCCTTCCTTAGAAACATCCTTGACTGAATCAGCAGAGTGCTACTACTACCCACTTGAGGACTCCTCAAGGATAAATGAACCTGAGGAGAATACCAGCCCAGAGTTCCTCACATCTGATGAGCCCCCAGCTTCTAAAAGTTTGACCCTTGCTGGTGCTGAGAAACCTCTCAAGTTCACCAACTTTCATTCGTTTTAGCGTAAATGTATTTAGCTTTACCTCAGATACAACAGGTGACCTAGATGTGAACGTTTTTCTTTTGCATAAGTGTTTGTGGTAACCAGCATGAAGGCTTTACTGTAATCTGACTTTTCATTCCTTTACTTTCATTCGATCATCTTGTGTGTTGGGCTGTTTTTTCTGTCTTCTAGTCGACGGCCCTGGATGGGTTAGAGAGAACCCCTGTACCACTCTCCACTGATTTGCGTGTCAGAGAGGTTTACCCCGCTCAGCGAAGCACCTGCTGAGGAGCCTGTTAAAAGTGCTATTCTATACTCTTCAGTATTCTGTACATCTGATTTCTGCACTTTTATTCATTTGTCCATGAAAACTGATTGCGTCACCACCCAGGTTTTTTTTTTTACCTTCATTTGCTGGTAGTTAGCAAGAAACCCCCACAGTAGGGCTGGACTGGAATTTTCGATAATCTGGCCCATGAACAGGTGGGGGGGTTCCCTTTTTATTGGTTTTGCTTTGTCAACCGCCTCCGTCACTCTCTCAGCAGCCCACTGGGATTTTTCCTGGTTCTTCCAATGGCCAGTCCATCACTGCTCAGGAGGAGGGTGGGAAACTGTTATGGTTGGAACACTTTTGAGAGATTATGAGGTGTGTGCAATACTAACGCTAGTTTCAGAACTGTTAACTGGTAAATACACTCACACAGTAAACAGGATAGTTGGGAATATCCCAGTCCCAAGAGCCCGTCAAGCATTAAGTACAGTTCAAGATTCTCAAAATGCATGGAACGCACCCAGTGAACACACATGGATGCCAAAGACTGATTGACATTTGCCTTAACATGGTGCAATTTACGTTATGCACTCTTCTGTAACCTGCCATGGGGGTCATGGGGCTCTCTAGAGTGTGCTGTTTTCTAATATTATACCTCTAAAGAGGTTTTCTGAGTCTAGTATAATAGTATCATTAAGATACTCTATGTGGACAAAAGTATTGGGACACCTGCTCATTCATTGCTGTTGGTATACTGCTTTTGTTGGAGTAACTGTCTCTACTGGGAAGGCTTTCTACTAGATTTTATAGCATTGCTGTGAGGATTTGATTGTATTCAATGGCAAGTGTGACTTCACAATGTTGGATGATAATCACCACCTCAACTCATCCCCAACTCTCCAACGAATCCCTCCCAAATGTACTGGATTGAACTCAGCTCAGTGCTGGGGGGCTTTAGCCCATGCCTGGCACAAGGCATCCTATCAATAGGTTTATGTTTGCTGATGTATTATTCTATTGGCAGTACTTCTCTATAGGGACTAGACAAGCTGTGTGTGCATTTGCACCTCTGTGTCAGCAGTGGGTGCAAACTAAATTTGGTGTTTGCTTTCATTAAAAGGGGGGTCCACAAACCTTTGGACATATAGTGAATGCCATTCTGTGAACTATGATCTCTAATGCAGCTGTTTTCAGTTTTTTATTGGAATATTGTCAGAATATCCAATCGTAAACCCAGGATTGTGAATTGTGAATGTCTTTTTCCATCCCTGTTAGTCAGTGTTTTCATTGACTATGTCACACTTCCCAGTTCATGTGGTTTGACACAGTGTTGGAAGTGATGGTGATTATATTCTGTCACTGAATGTGGTTCCGTATATATCAATATGAAGTAATGAAGTATATTATCCTGCATGTGATGGATGCCCATTTCTGTACCACAGGTCTAACTAATGGATTAGTCAGTGCACAGGCATTGGGCTACTGTATTTTACTGCTGTCCAATGGAAAACATGTATTTCCATCTTTTTCCGTTTTCTTTCCGTAGTTTGAATCCTGTAGCTGGTCTGTACACTTCATTTTACTATTACCGTATTTTCCGGACTATAAGCCGCCTCTTTTTTTTCCACACTTTAAACCGTGCAGCTTATAATGAGGTGCAGCTTTTTCTTGTTATTTTCCAGTTTTTTGTGCGGCTTATAGTCCGGAAAATACTGTACTTTTATTTTACGTTCATTTCAATTCAATGTCAAGAACATTTTTGGCTTCTCCTTTAAAGTCACCATTTTGGAGATACATGTTTTTTATTGTTTTTCCATTGCCTAGCTTTTGGCTAAAGATTTTCCTATGCACATATACAGGGATGCACCATGTATTAGCAAAAATGATTCTGGCACTGCAGCAAACCTGTCGGCTGTGTGTGAAAAGCGAGACAGAATATTATTAGGCTATTTAATTTATGCAATAGTGGGAAAAAGTGGGAAATATAATGAAAAACTTGGGCCACGTCATTCATTTTGTTTGGTTTCGGCCAAAACAATTGCTTTTCATTTTGGTGCATCCCTACAAAATACTCAATTCCATAACAGAGGTGAATGATAAACACTTAAATGTGGCCCAGTTAGATGTTTGCAGCTTTATGTTTAAACCAGGAACTAAGAAGCAAACATCTGACGTCAGACTTGACTGGGATTTAGATGAACAGGAAATTGTCTGAATTTGATTGTTTGGCGAGTCATGCTTTACCTGGAGTTCAGTGGTTTATTATAGTCTTGTGTGTTGAGGATTTAATGTAAACAGTGAGAAAGGGCGAAGTAGGGCTACAGGAGTGCAGGCCTGTGCTCAGTAACATATGAGGTCAAGAAATGTAGAAGCAAACCTAAGCTTTTGAAAGACCAATATGCTATACATATATATTTTATCCAACAATAAGAAGAGTTTACTGGACATTTTAATATATATCAGAGGATAATATTGTACTGGTGCCTTAATAAAGAGTATTTTGAGTGATTTAAGTGGACCAAGTCTCATATTTTCACATATTTGATTTTTATTGGATAATACAAGATATGATTTTGAAATTATAACATGCTGAAAATATTTTCTAAGGGGTAGTGATTATGGGTTATTGTTTATGGGTTACTCTTTAGGGGTTGGTGGTTAAGAGGGAGTTCTGGGTTAGGTTATGTGTGTTTAGTCTTTAGGGGTCAGTGATTGGAGGTCTGTAGTGTAAGAACTATACTAATCTTCATGGTGTGGATTTTGCAGATAAGTACACAAAATATTAAAGAGCAACTCCAGTGAAAATCCCTGAAATGAGGCAGAAAGTAGGAGTGTGCGATATGACCTCAAATCATGATCACGATTAATTGAACATTTGACCTTGATACTGAGGGCGGCACGGTGGCGCAGTGGATAGTGCAAGAAGGACCTGGGTTTGATCCCTGGGTGGGGTGACCTGGGAAATTTCTGTGTGGAGTTTGCATGTTCTCCCCGTGTTCGCGTGGGTTTGCTCCGGGTACTCCGGTTTCCCCCACAGTCCAAAAACATGCATGGTAAGGTGAATTGGTGATTCTAAAGTGGCCCTTAGTGTGTGTGTGTGTGCACGCCCTACGATGGACTAGCATCCTGTCTAGGCTTGTTTCCCGCCCTTGCGCTCAGAGTTGCCAGCTGGACACCGCCTCACCCGTGACCCTATTCATGAAAAAGCGGTACAGAAAATGGATGGATGGATGGACCTTGATACAGATTATTTGAATGAACGACAGCATGTTTCTTTGGTACAAGCTGCTCGAGTTGCTCAGTTGAATCTGGGTTTGAGTTCTCCATGTTGCTTCCATGTCACAGACTTTACAGGGCAGCGTCCCATGACTACATACAGGTAGTAGTTACGGGGACGGTGCATGGATACGGACATAGTGGAGACAATATTAACAGAATTAAAAAGAAATGTTAGATGTAGTGCAGAAATGAGGTGAAGAGGGTGCAGTCAGGATGGAGTGGCCACGATCAAAGATGACTACCTTAGCTAAGAAATATTATGCGGGGGAGCATCTTTCCATGAAATGAACCACTCATTATTACATCACCCTTGACAGCTATTCCCCAGAACCCTGAGGACCGCAGAGACCAGAGGCAGTGGTGCTGCACTCTAACATACTTACCTGTTGGAGGAAGTGATGAAGTGTTGCTATACCAACATAAGTCACAGAGGTCTCACCGCTGCACTTGCATCATTATCCACTGTTGTTTATTGAGTAGCGATGCTGTGAGGATGATTTGAAGACAACGCCACTTGACACCGTCTTCCTTGTGCAGTGTCTATTCAAGCACAATGCCTGAGAAAGGTTCCCATGCTGTGTTCTCAGGCTTCAAGATATGTATAACCTTAAGTGCCCAAACTGCTTTTCTTTATATGATCAAGTAAATGTTCACCTCTTTTAAAACTAAGATAGAAACAAAAGTGAGATGCCCTTATATGGAACTGAGAGAGAGAGAGTGTGAGGCCTATCTCTTATGAGGCTTGCTCAAAATATATGTAATATGGAATCCAATATGAATCCTATATGGACTCATTTTATCGAGACACTTCAGCATCGTAGTGCATCTCTGCCTGTATGTTTTACGTAGCTGTATTATTTCATTTGATATATAATTGTTCTATCACAGTTCTGCTCCAGTGTTCTTCGGAAGGCTGTATCTACCAAATGTTAACTTGTAAATACGACTACTCTCCTTTCGGGTGCCGCTCTGAAGATCTGTCCACTAAGCCTGGAGATCTGTAGCCCACAAAGACTGTGACGTGGAAAGGAAATAAATGAATATTGGACAGCTAAGTGTTGGCGTGAAATAAATACACGATTAAAAACTGAATTTAACAACATACAGAACATGTAAAAGTTTGCATATACGCCACATAAGCTGTGTGCGACATTTTGACCTATTTTCTATAATTAAACACAACGATCCTACAAGGCAATGTAACGAGTAGTGTACAAACAGTGGGCACTATCGGACATGGGCTGTGGCTGAAATGGATCCCTGTCCCCTCATTAGTATTGCACTATATAGGGACAGACTATGATGTTTACCAAGTAAAACTAATTCAGACTATATTCAGACTATACATATATAGACTATATATAGAACCCTCTCCTGCAAAGGGTTCTTTGAGTGTTCAAGGTTCTATATAGAACCATTTTCTTTACTAAAGAACCCTTAAAGAACCCTAATTTTTAAGTGTGGACCCTTTTCAAGAAGGTTCTATACAGAACCCTCTCCTGCAAAGGGTTCTTTGAATGTTCATGGTTCTATATAGAACCATTTTCTTTACTAAAGAACCCTTAAAGAACCCTAATTTTTAAGTGTGAACCCTTTTCAAAAAGGTTCTATATAGAACCCTCTCTTGCAAAGGGTTCTATGAGTGTTGAAGGTTCTATATAAAACCATTTTCTTTATTAACCCTCCTGCTATGTTATGGGTCAAATTAGTTAGAAGTATTTTTTTCAGAATGAAACAACTTCTGCTTGCCTTAATTAGTGTAATCAACATATAATATCAAAATGGTTCATCTCATATATTTGAAAACACCCTCTGAATTTGACCCAGCAGTGAAACTGGAGGTAGATCAGTAGAAATTGAAGGAGATCAGATATGTCAAATTATTTCTTTCTTTGCAACTGTAAGACATATTTCACCCCAATCACACACACACACACACACACACACACGCACAGGTCCAAATGTTATGATTTTGATGGGAACCATTTATGTTCTCCACCCACCCACATTCAGTGGACACTCAACAGGGGAGGTGCAAAACCTATAAAAAATTCTCTGCATGGGAGTCCTACCAACGTTACACTCTATCAGACAAAACGAGCAGCCTCTGGAAGTCATCACTGATCATGACATTGAAATAGAGGAGGATGTGTTTAGATGCGTACTTGGGGTCACTCATCCTGGCTGGGGTCTATAAGCTGAAGGACCAAAGTAATACGTTCAAAAGTAATAAAAAAGTGAAACATTAAAAAAAAAAAAAAAAAAAAAAATATATATATATATATATATATTTTTTTTTTTTTCTTGATAAAAAAAAAAACAAATGAATTATCCTAATTGAACCATTACCATTGCACTAAATATTGATAGAATAATTAGTAATGGAGTTAGTAATTAAATATTCACACTGTTTGTTAGGATTTTTTGGTTTCAGACATCTTTTAGATAATTAAACATGCACCATTGCTGTTCCTGAAAAATGAGCATAACAGGAGGGTTAAAGAACCCTTAAAGAACCTTAATTTTAATCTATTATTTATTAAAGCTGCCTCTGATAGGAAGAGCGTGTCCGATTTCAGCCTCCGGACCCTCTAAGTTTACCGTTAAAGCAGTCAAGGCCACTCATTACACAATTGAGATGTGCCCTTCCCTCCTAAGGGCTAGCGGTTGAGGCCGCCGCGCATGCGCACTCGCAGGCAGCGCAGCCATTTTGTTGGTTGCAGTGAGGCGGTTGGCGAGTCTGCTCGGAGCTCTGCGATCAAACGGCCGTTATTTAACGCTCTCCAGTCCAGTCATGTCCGAACACGTCGGCGCAGCGGAGCCGGGTCCCGCGGAGCTGTCGGAGGGCGCAGGGGTCCGCAGGTTGTCCGAGCTCAGAGTGATCGACCTGAAGGCCGAGCTGAAGAAGCGGAACCTGGACATCAGCGGCAACAAGAGCCTGCTGTCCGAGCGCCTCAAAAAGGTGGGTCAGCGGTCCGGTCAGCATTCAGTAGAGTGGTGACCCCGGCTAACCCCGCGCCGCGGCCGCTGTCGCTGTGTGCGCTGAGCTAACCGGCTGCGTGGGTCGCGTCTGTTTTCACTGTAATGGAGCTCCTGCTTCAGAAGCGCGGCTCTTTCCTCTGCAGGCCGTCAGGGTCTCACACACTGTTCACACCTGTTCCTGAACCTCGTCTTCGGACACAGTTCCCATTTAATTCCCGATTTAACTGGAAAATTCCCGATTTTAACGGCAAATTTACGGTTTGACTGCGAGATTCCCAGTGTAACGGTAAAATCCCTGGTTTGACGGAGAAATTTCCAGTATAAAGGTAAAATTCCTGGTTTGACGGCGAGATTCCCAGTGTAGCGGTTAAATTCCCGGCGGCTGTGGCCTGAAGTCACTGAATTCACTATCTTTAGTAGTCTTTTAGACGCACTGTACAATTAGTGTCTATAAATTAGTGTAGGACGCGATTCATTCCCACATCTTCATCAGTAAACGTTTGTTTTAGTATAAATCAGTAATGAGCTCTTATCCTCAGCACAGCTGGTTTCACTGGAATATCTAACATTTCTAACACTGTGCCCAAATTTCATGGACCAATAGGAATGCGCCAATAATACTGTCTTCCATTAAAAAGATTCCTGAATGGCTATAATTTCAAAATACCCATCATCCATTTGCTTTGCCTCTGCTTTCAGGCCATTGAGGAGGAAGGAGGCAACCCTGATGAAATAGTGGTCCAGCTTGAAATAACTCCCAAAAAGACACCCAAGCGAAATCCTAAAGGTAAGTAATACTGAGAAACGGATGAAGCTGTTTCTAAAGTTGTTGCGTGTCTTAAATAAGCCGATGTAACGTTTACTGTTTTGTAGGGAAGAGACAAGATAACGATGAATCGGAGGACTGCACCATCGAGGACGATTCTGTTGATGGCCAGGTGGTTTGTAGAGATCAATTTCTCAGTAATGATGAACAAAGCCTGTACAGTTAGGGTGGCTAATAATGAACGTTCTCGCTCTTCTCTCCCACCAGGATGATCCTGATGCACATCCAGAGAATCTTCAGGAGATGGATATCATGGACATGAACATTCTGGATGAAGCCGATATCGATAATGAAGCTGAGGGAGATGACTATGACGAGAACGATCTCCTGGACATGATGTCGAACGATGCAGCAGATTCTGCAGCCCCGGAGTCGCACGAGGCAGAGGTCAGTGTTGGTAATGCTCTGGTTATGGCTTTGAGATCTTCAAATTTCCTGCAATCTGATCTCTAATTGTGCTGCATTTGTTTTCAGGGAATGGAAACCAAAGACTCAAGCTATCAAGAAAAGGTGAAACTGGATTCTCTGGTTTTGAAGAAGATGGATGTAGATGTGTGTTTGAAAGTATTTACAGTAACTTCAGGGCTCCAGACTTCCAACCTGATTAAAAAAAAAAACTACTATTCAGAGCAACATAATTATGTAATTATACTAAAGTAATTACAAAATATTTAACCCATCAACACAGTGATGCACACCAGGGTGCAGTGAACACACATGCCCAGAGTGGTGGGCAGCCCTAATCATGGCAGCTGGAGAGTTAAATGCCTTGCTCAAGGCAACTTCGGTCATGCCCTGCCAGTTCAGGGAATCAAACCAATAACCTTCCAGTCACCATGTTGGTTCTCTGACCACAGCTGCTCCATACTGTAAAATGTGTCTGTGAGAAGTCCACTCTACAGCTGTTTGATGTCTTTTTTTCATAAATAATACACCTGCACAGTGGGATTGGAACAAAACGACTTCCTGACGTTTCAACCGGTTTTGCCTAAATGATCTACCTCTGACAAATGATGGAAAGCCAACGCGTTGTTTGGACTGAAGACCTGGAGACCAGGCTTTGAGGCATTGGCCTCATCCTCATTCGTGCCCTTACAGGCTTTAACCTCCTACTGTATCAGACGGGCGTTGACACGACATAGCTGGTGTCCTCGATTGAAGTTTCATTTAGCTGTGGAGGTGGTGGTTTAACACCATTACTGCTTGATTTCCACAGCCAGTGTTAAAACATCTCACTCTCGCGCTCTCTCTCGCGCTCTCTCTCTTAAATGTGTAGTCCGTGTTACCACTTAAGCACCAACATGGCTCTTTAAATGCTAAAACAGAGCTGAAAGGTTTCGCCAGCCGTGCGTGAAACAATAACCACCAGCTGGTGGTGTCTGGTGCAATGCTGGTGTCTCAGAAGCATCCAGTGGGCTATTTTTACTGGCTCTCGGACGACGGGACGGCGTTAGTCTGGAGCCCTGTACTTGTTGTAGCCAGTGTGACCTGGTGCATGTTGTCGTGTGTTGTTTTACGACTGTGCTGTGCCTTGTTTGTTTTGTAGGACTATGAAGAGGACTCTGAAGACATGCTGGCAGAAATAGGTACAGTATGGTGAAGAAAAAAAACATTGCTTGATGGCAGGGCCAGTTTATAAGCTCGAGTTGTTAAAAGTACGTATAAGTGCTGACAAAGAGACTGGAAATCCAGAGAGGATTACTGGCTTTGTGTGTATACCATCCAAACTGGTTTGCTAGTGAAATTTGTACAGACTAGTAGTTGGGACTGGTCGCTGGCCTTGTGTCTGCTATATAAGCTTATACACAGAGCCAGTAATAAGTGGTTATGTCGGTGTGTAGTGAAGTCTGTAGTTGTTGCAGGTTCAGTGCAGTGTTTCTAGGTTGCCTAAAGAAGACTTCAGAAGAGAAGATGAAGAAACGGACCATGTTGAAGTGCAATAACATTTAGGACTCTATTTGTTTATTGGAGATTCTCTTACGGACTTGAGAATTGCTTGATTCAAAAGAGAAAAAAATACGTTTTACAGCACAAAAGCCCTCTTCTGTATCACGGACACTTGCGCAGCAAAAAAACGACCCAACGATGGACACTACGAATCTGTGTGCTGGTCTTGTGGCACTCTTCACACGCTCAGCTTGGCAACAGGTGAACTGACCGAGGTTCGACTTTAGTGAAATGCAGAGGGGTTAAGAGTTTCATCTTTGGCTTTTTCCAGTCTCTTTCTAGGGTAACTGCAAATGCCTGTCTTATGTGAAGCAGTGGGTCACGTCCTAGTCCAGTTCCACAATAACCAATGCAATGTCTCAGAAGTAATTAAACTCTGTGCCATTCTATTCCTGTTACATTCGTAGAAAGTGACAAAGTAGCCGGGTCTTGTAGATCAGAGCTGCATAAGGAAGAGCCATCTGAGGAGTCGAGCGAAGAGAAGAAAGCGTCAGTCTGGGATTCTCACAAAGAGGAAGGCAATGTGTCCGGCCTCAGTAAAGGAGCCAAGGAGGCCGGCAATATGGAAGGAGAGGCGTCATCTTGTGAAGCAGACATTGACACATCGGGGCAAAATGAACAGACATGTGAGGACCATCAAGGTGGTCAGGACAATATGACTGATGCCGAGAGCGCATCTGCTCAGGCAGCTAACGCAAACGAAACAGGCTCGCACGAAAATGCAAACGCAGCCGATTCGGAAACTGCGTCAAAGGCGGAGGGGTCTGAGGAAGACAAGAAGACTGAAGAGAGTGCTGCAGAATCTTCAGAAGTGAAAGAGTCCTCTGTAGAGGGTGATGATCAGAAAAAGAGGTTTGTTGTTTTCTGTATACTAGAACAATGTCTGTTACATTGGCTCCTTTGTTAACAAGTTTGGGTGCTCTTGGGAGGTGTAATGGACTGCGCATTTCGTTCCTCATTTTTTTTTTTTCTCATTCCCATTTCCCTTCTCCCCTCGTTAACTACTTTGACCATTTGATTGTCATCTAAGATGCCTTTATTGGCACGCGTAAAGAAATTTGGCATCAATTGACTCCTCGAAATAAACACAACATTTAATGAATTGTTGACTGCCTGATGCTGCAGCCTCGCCAGGTGGGTATGTTTATGAAGCTCCATTGTCTCCGTGTCTCTAACCTGTTTGAAATGCTCTAAACTATTTTTCTTTTCCTCTAGCGGAGATGAAAAATCAGGTAAAACTGAGTCAAAAGATGACAAAGGTAAGAGGTTCAGAACGACAATTATTTATATCAAATTCATCTTAGCTTCATCAATGTGGGCAGTGGAGGCTCAGTGGTTAAAGTACTGATCTGTTGATCACAAGGTTGAGAGTTCGATACGTAGCTCTGCTCACTGTTGAGCTTCAGAAGTACTTTAGCGTGACTGACCTACATCACCTGATTCTATTTACCGTATTTTCCGGACTATAGAGCGCACCTGAATATAAGCCGCGTCTGCAAAGTTTATTTAAAAAACTGTAAAGTAACATATATAAGGCGCACTGGGCTAAAAGCCACCGACATCTACTGAACTGATAGCGTAGTTTAACTAAACACAAATGAACTGATTCGTTTCTGTAGCATAAAAGTAAAAACGCTGATCAAACAAAACAGAAAAGTTATTGATTGGTTTATTCATCGTCCTCCTGCTCACTGACACCACTGAAGTCATCTTCACTGTCGGAGTTGAACAGCCTTAGAAGAGCTTCGTCACATACTGGTACTTTCTCTGTGTCGATGTCATCCCGGGATGAAGCTGGCTCTGAAGCTGTGGTGCCCTCTTTACACAGCAGTCCAGCCTTTCGGAACCCTTTGGTGAGGGTAGACTCCTTCACGCTGCTCCACGCTGTTAGGATCCACTGACAGACATCAGAAAAGGATGCTCTGCGCATGCAGCCTGTTTTTGTGAAGGATTTATCAAAACAAAACTCTCTGTGGTGGTGGCTGCTTGCATGTGCTAACTGAACATTAACGTCTTCCACGATGTCCAACTTTTGACTTTGGCGCCCCCTGGTGGGTGAAGAAAAAGCCGCACCTCATTATAAGCCACATGGTTTAAAACGTGGAAAACAGTAGTGGCTTATAGTCCAGAAAATACGGTACGTTTTGGATCTGGTTTCTGGTTCATCTTCCACTGCTTTCCACTACTAAAGCAACCATATTCATACTACTTAGCTGGGTTTTAAGTTTTAGCTCTTAACAGACCCCAAAGTAACGTTCCCGAAGTCGTATTAATCTGAAGAACGTGTTCATCTTTATGTTTATATACACTTTTATGAAGTTAACACTGTAATAATAGTTTTAATAATTTTATTCACTTTGATTTGATAAAAATAAAAACCTGAAAAATAGTAACAAAAATCTAAACTAGATTTTCTAGAGTCTCCTGTAAGAGTATGATTCTTATAGAATCAGTCCAAAGTGAAACATCTGGACTGGATGAAATCTTGCAGCCGGTCCTGAACTCAGAAGCAATAACATGCTGCATGTTATGCCTAATTAATACATTCTGATGATATCTGAGGAGAAAATTACAGGTTTACCCAGCTACAAAAAAAAAACACTTAACGGACCTCGAAGTTACATTCCCATCTGTCTGAATTTTTACACACCTGAACTGTTCAGCCCAGCGAAACCAGCGTTACTCTGTAAAAAAAGCAAGTGTGTAAATCAAAAACATACCAGAACTGCAAAAACACTACAGCACAGCAATGTTGCTGACGTCTGATTGTGTTGCATAGAGTGACTGTTCTGTTTGGCCTGGCAGAGCTCTGCTAGGTTTACACTGCATTTTTGAAATCCCTATTTGAGTTCTCCACATTCAGCTACCAAATTTACTTAATCGAACAGCTAAAGTGTGGAAGAGTCCAGTTGTGTAGTGCAGATACCATACAGGGAAAAAGAGCCATAACCTGGTATATGAAAGTATATTGTTATTTATTATGAATTATATTTTATTTTAAGCTTTTTCCAAAGTGTGAAATAGATGTTTCCTTTTATTAATCATCATCTGACTCTGTGGCTTTAAATTCAGCCACACAGATACCTAATGTCTACCTTTCATATTAACAGGTAGTGCTGCAGCTAGTGGAAGAAACCTCTGGGTTAGTGGTTTGTCTTCAACTACTAGAGCGACTGATCTGAAGAACATATTCAGCAAATACGGCAAGGTTTGTGTCCTGTTCGGCAAGACGCTCGAATGTGAAGATCTTTTTCACAAAAGCAGGAGGAGTTTTTTTTGGCAGGGACTGCGTTATCGTTTAATGCTATGTGTTCTGTTCTTTCAGGTTGTTGGTGCTAAGGTAGTGACGAATGCCCGCAGTCCAGGGGCACGCTGTTACGGTTTCGTTACAATGTTCTCAACAGACGAGGCTACAAAATGCATAAATCACCTGCACCGAACTGAGCTGCATGGCCGAATGATCTCCGTTGAAAGGGTAAATGTGTTCTCCGAGTGTAATCAGCCTGTAAACTGACACAGGAATAATGGGAAGTGTTTATGCATCACACTTTAACACACTGATGTTACTCTGTTTAGGCCAAGAACGAACCAGCTGGAAAAAAGCCTGCAGACAAAAACGATCCCAAAAAGTCTGGCAGTGACCGGAGACACTCCTCGGACTCCAGGACTGAAAAGTAAGAGCAGCGGGTTTAAGATCTTTGCACGTAATGCTGTAAGGTGTTGTTTACAGTGTTTACTGATCTCCCCAATATCAATATCATTTTTTTTGCAGATCTGGTGACAAGGATGAGAAGACCGAGGATGACAAAAGTGAGTGAGAGCAGTTCTTTTAGTTGTGCAGGTTGTCTGCCCTCAGTCTGTAATGCAGAGCTTGATTAATGTGCTTATCTGGCTGTTTTTTTTTTTTCTGCAGCTCGTGGAGAAAGGACTGTTGTGATGGACAAATCGAAAGGCGAGCCAGTCATCAGTGTCAAAACTAAGAGCAAGGAGAGGGTAAGAAGCTCCTCCGTTTGTTCTGCTGATGTCACAGGGAAAGCTTGACCGTTACCCAAAATGTCTACTGTGTTATGATTTCAAGCATAATTTCAAAAAAGTTGTCCAGGCTTTAAATCATACATTTAAAGACCTCATAACCAGCAGCACCTACCCTCTCTACCCAGTTTGGTTCCATTGACCCACTACTACTACTTATAGTAATGATTGAAACAATGTAACAAAACATACGTTTCTGCTGTATGTGGACCACTGCTGTGACCACCTACAACCTTATGAGCAAAACATTGCATATTCATGAACATTTTTGATTGTGTTAAATATTCATGGATGTTAAAAATCCTTTGCCTTCTGATCGTGTAGCGCTCCAAGAGCCGTGACCGCAAGTCTTCAAGCAAAGACCGGAAGGACATCCTGTCATTTGATCAGATCAAAGAACAGCGGGAGCGTGAAAGGCAGAGGCAGCGGGAGCGAGAAATCCGGGAGGTGGAACGACGCAGGCACTCAGGGTAGGATTCAGGGTGCACGCATGCTGTGAAAACCGTGCTCATGCTCGTTGTTTTGCACTCCAGTGTACTTCACTCGACTCTAAGCTTACGGTGTAGGACTGAAATTGTTCCGTTGAGAACTGTGGATGTAAAATATTGAAATATGAAAGTATCACAAATGATGGTTTGTGTGAATTTTTGGTGGCATTATGATGCAGTTTGATGTGGACATCAGTTCTTAAAGAACATTGTCCAAGTGTGGTTTCTAAGGACTATAATTAGCCCTGTTTAATTAAATGTTGTGCTTCTAATATCAGTATCAAATAGAGGTGGGAATTTCTAGGCAGCTCATGATTCGACTGGACTGTGATTCCGCCTGGCATTCTGTCAACATTACATTATGTGTTCATTGATTTGACATTTTTGAATTTTTCGAACTGCACTTTTTGATTGTTAAATCAAACTCTGGTTTGTCTGGATCAACTTTGAGTGTTGTCATCTGTTTTGTTGCGTATCTCCGGACCGTGGCGAGTGTCCTTCCATCAGTAATGAATGGGAGCCTGTCTGTATACACGTGATAGTTATATTTCTTTGCTCCCGCAGTGATCGCGACAGCCGCAGCGAGCGGGAACGCATTCGTCTGTTCCGCGAGCGCGAGGAGCGAGAGAGGCTGATGCGCAAGCGCAACTGGTTGGAAGTGGAGAAGCAACGGCTGGATGCTGACCGCATGGAGCGTGAGTTCTTGGAGCGCGAGCGCCTGCGAGTGGAGTACGAGCGCCGCCGTGAGCAGGAGAGAATTCACCGGGAGCGCGAGGAGCTGCGCAGGCAGCAGGATCAGCTGCGCTATGAACAGGAACGCCGCCCGCTCAAGAGACCATATGATATGGACGGCAGGTGAGCTTTCATATTTATACAGCGTTTCATTTATTGATGGCGCGTTTTATAGGATCAAGATGTTGAAGGCGTTTTGATTTATGCTGCTCTCAGGAAAGATGACTGGCAGGTTAAGAGGATGCCCATGGATGACCGCTATGGACGGTCTGACTTTGGACGGCAGGAGCGCTACCAAGACTTTGACCACAGAGACCGCAACCGCTACCAGGATGACATGATGATGGACAGGTATCTTCCATTTGTGGTGTTTGAAGTTTCACTAAATTTGCTGCTGTCTTTATTAATATATAATAAACATAATTGTTGATCTTGTTGCTTTTGAATCTTCTTCAGGAGGGATGGTTCCAGAGGAGGTATGCCAGGAGACCGAGATGGCCAGGTAGCGATATTTTACTTTTTAAATACACGTCCCGATTAGCGAGCATTCTGCAGTCATGATGAGTGTCTTAAAGGTGAGAAATGCGTTGACTTGTGTCTTCATGTGTCTTACTTTCCAGCATTTTGATCGAGACAGACATGCGAGAGACACTCGTGACAACTGGGGAGCTGGAGGTGCTTATGAGAAGCGCCCCATGAATCCTGCGAGGCCGGTGCCTGGCAGGTAAAATGAATCCCCAGCTTTGCTTTGAGTGCTTTAATCGCAGACTCTGCATAGACTTTAGGTCATATTCTTCTTTCCCCAAAATGCACTTTTAAAACACCATTTTTGGTCGCCATGGAACCATTTTAATAAGCAGCATAACGTGCTGTTAAGAAAGGGTTTCTGTACTGGTGTGCAGAACATCACAATACTTGCCAGACACCCTCTTCATGCTTGCACACTGCTTTTAGCATTATTGCAGCGGGCACATGCACAGTAGTCAGTTGCAGGATGTGCAGCGTCATTCAGATGATTTTGCGTCATTCGAGTTCCAGGTTTCTCCCGTGCTAGGTGAAAACCACTTTTAGCACCAGTAATCTAGAACTCTAAAGCAAAGAATGTTGGAGATGGAGTTGCCGGGCAGAAGGAGAGGAAGACCTCAGAGAAGGTTTATGGATGTAGTGAAGGTGGACATAGAGATGGTTGGTGTAACAGTAGAGGAGGCAGGAGATAGGGCAAGATGGAGGCAGATGATCCGCTGTGGCAGCTGAAAGCAGAAGAAGAATCTAAAGCTTGACTCGCTCGTTTGTCTTTAGGGAATGGGAAGTTGTGCTGAACTTAAGTATGATTAAGAATATTAATACATGGATCTTTCTTGTCGGTGCAGAGAGAGCCGAGACTGGGAGCCTGGTCGGAAGATGGATGGGGATAGACCATGGCAAGGTATGTGCTGCTCTTTACGACACAACAGTTCCATTAGTTCTAACAGGACCTCATTTGATGTGCGGCGTCTCTGTTATAGGTGCGGAACGAGGTATCCCAGGTCAGGGTCACATCGCCCGAGGAGGAATGGCAAAGTAAGAAACTTCTCAGTAAGAAACTTCTCAACACCCCCATCCCTCCCCTTACTGCAGTTCAACTGTCACTTCAACATTGGTTGTTGCTTTCAGTGTAAACCAGTGTTTCAAAACCCTGGTCCTGGAGGCACCCCTGCCCGGCTTGGTAATAAGCTGACTGTGCTGAATTGCGTCTGGCGGGAGCAAGGAAAGCTCTAAAATATGCGTGGTAGGGGTGCCTCCAGTACCAGTGTTGAGCAACACTGTATGAATAATGTTCCTCAGGGTTAAAATCTCTTCTGTACCACGTTGAGAATGTAACGACGAATGCTGTCCTCCTTGCTCCTCAGCCGTGGCGGATACATGCCAGCTGGAACGTCACAGTCGCTCTCTGGAGCCTTAAACCGACAGAACCAGATGATGCAGGGTGGTGGAATGCAGGCAGGAGGAGGTGCCTTCGGACGGCGCTACTAATTTACCCATCCGTCTCTCTCCCCCGTCTCCCAGAGTCTCTCCCTCTCTGTCCTTTTTTGTACCTAGTTGTGAACTCACTGCTTGTATGCAGCCTCCGGGGCTTTGTAAATTTGTTTGAATTTTTAACTTTCTTTGCCGGTTAAGACAAGCGACTATTATAAACTGTAATGTTTGAGGTTTTATGTTTTTGTTTTTTGCCATCCATTCCAAATGTCACATTTTAGTCTTTTTTTTGTCTGGTGGTTTTGTCCCAGTTGAAGGAATTGTTTGCTAAACTGAATCTTGTGTTGTAAACAGTCACTCCAGTGCTTGTTTCTATCAGAATAAAGAGTATTGTGATTTCAAATCATGCCTCTTTATTCGAGTATCATAAAACATCTTCCATTCTTTGATCTGCTAAAGCCATGTTGTGCCACTGCTAAACAGTACATGCCACGTTGGTGTCTGTTGACTGTTTTATGAGTCAAAATCTCGTCGGTCACAGAGATGACGACGACAGAGGTGGTGTTTCCCTCTGTAATACAACCACCATGCTGAAGTTCATCTTCTACCAGGGGTATCAAACTGTTCTCAATGGACTGGTGTTCCTGCAGCTTTTCATTTCAGTGGAAGAACGTGATCAGTTTGAAGACTGGTTAATTGATTAAGACAGAGGAGGTATGCCAGAAGACACAACGTTTACTAAATTCATCAGCATTCTGCAGGATGCACACAGTAGATCCTGTAGTGATGATAAATATCTTGTGAAGTAACTTGTTCCCCTGAAAGTGACTATATTCATGTTTCTCTAGCATCCCATAATCCACTTAAAATGTCCTGCCATGCTTCTCATGCACACCCATATTTTGGGGAAATACCAGAAGTGAGAACGGTTTACATTAAATCATAAACCCTTCTCCTGGAAACAACCTTCCTGCAGGTTTCACAGCCAATCTAACAGGAGCTTCTGAAGGTAGTATTTAGTCGGATCAGGTGGGCTAGATTAGGGTTGACTCCAAAATCCACAAAGCTACCTCTCCTGGTGACCCCTGGTGAACAGGAATGGTCAGCATACAGAAGTGGTGTCTCTCAGTATGGCGTTGGGTTCAACGCAACATGCCAGACGTCTCAGCATGGAGGTGTAGAGGTTCCTAATGGTGTCCTGTGATGATCCATCCCATGCAGCTTGAATGTTCTCACCCAGTTCTGCAGATGGTGTGGTAGGGGTGGAGTGTTGATAGAGCGTCCAACAGCATCCCACACATTTTCAATCAGGGACAGGTCTGGAGATGTGGAGACCAAAGCAGGACTTGTCACTGAAGATGACCTGCTGTCCTTCTGAGTCCATGACTGGAGTCTGGCACAACACCATTGGTGTCTTTGGTGACGTTGACGTTCATTTTGGAGATGTGTGTTCTGTGACAGTGACAGCTGTAATCATATCAATTACAAATGAAATATAATGATATAAATTAACAATTACAATAGTTTCTAACAACAATGTCCAGCTCCATTTCCAATTGTTCTCACATCTATTTGATTGAAATTCATTTATAATGTCTGGACAGTGGATGGTGCTGTTGTATTGCCAGAGAGACACAGACGCGTCCTGCTGTCTGGTTCAGGACAACAAATGCAGTTGATCTAACACCATTGTTTCCACTGTAACTCTTCAGTGGGATGAAGTCTTCATGCCAGTCTTTTCTCAGTGTTTCCTAAAAATAGTGCAGCATTTTCAATTTCATGGTCCCAGGCCACAATGCTTTCATTCAGAAACACACTTTTTCCAAAAGTTCTCAGACCCCTTCAGCTTCTATGAGGTGCACTCGTTCAGCCGGGTACAGATCTACAGCTTGTTTACGCTCCATATGAAAGCAGCTGTATGAAAGCATAAGGTACACTCTTAAAAATAAAGCCGCTTCAGTTGGTTCTGTGAGTTATGGCGAGGAAGAACCACTTTGTTAAAGAGACATATGAGTGTAAAGAACCTTTACATCAAGAGAAGGTTCTCCTTTTAGGGACATATTGACCAATTAAGTAAGCTGTAAAAATCATGTAGAAGCAAAACCCATTTCAAAAATTCCATTTCACAGAATTTGGAATTCCCGACCAATGCATTTTTTCACATCCCAACAAGAGGACATGTCCAGAAAAAGAGGACACACTGTCACTCCATAAAATACTGCTTTTCAGTGGGAAATAGCATCTGGTTTCTGTTACCAAGTCATCAAACCTGGGGACAGAAGGTGGAATCTCAGACTGAGACACTTTGTGGACACTTTCAGTTTTACCCATTGCTGACACAGATGTGCAAATGCACACACAGCTTGTCTAGTCCCTGTAGAGAAATACTGCCAAAAAACAAGAAGCTAGTGGAACTGTGTTCTCTGGAATGATGGTGCTCCATCTAGTACTTTGGGAGGAGGGGTTGGGGAGTTGAGGGTGAAGTGGGGTAGAGATCATCCAACATCATATGCTTGATTTCAGAAGCCATAAATGAACACTGAGGATACAGTTCCTCGAGTTCTCTATATGGCCCACACCCATAGTGCCCCACTGGGAATTCTCCTGGGTGCTCCTGATGGCCAGTCCATCCCTGTTTACATCTGTATATTGAGGCAAACTGTGGCTGTGACTGAAATGGGTCCCTATCCCCTCATTAGTATTGCACTATATAGGGATTGACAATGTATGTTACTAAGTAGTGTAGAAACACAGATGAATTCGGACGCTTCCTCATCAGCAACATGTATGGAATAATCCTCCCATTAGCCTCCCATTAATGAACTAACGTTGCGTAACGTAACTTCACAGCTTCCAGCAGCTTATAAACGATATGAGTAAACGTTGTCAGGTCCATTCATTAAGCTGTGTTTAGTAACGGCTCTCAGTTGCATTCTGGTTCACATTCAGCTCATGCAGTGAGCTACGATGTTCACTATAAGTCACCAGTGAGTTGTGGGGGATTATAGTGCCCTCAAATTAACGTTTGATTTCCACTTCATGAGTCGGACACTGGCTGATATACTCATTAGTGCCCTAAATAGGGAATGAATACATAAATAGGCATCCATTTCAGTCACATCTATGGTTGCGTCTTCAAGATATCTGCTCCAATGCTTTAATGACCATCTTTGTGCGGAAAGTAAGATGGACACTGTGAGTGTCCTGCAGAGCAAGGTTCAAGATTCTTAGAGTTGCAGAGACCCTGTTGACCTTCTGTGCCTTCACTGAGAAGAAATGAGTTTTATGACCCTGTGATGTCTGCAATGATGCATATCTGAAAGCTCATATTTCCAAAAACGAAGGAAGAAGATTCAAAATTCCTTGTCATAAACACAGAGTAGTTACAGTGTGCAATGAAATTCATACTCTCTCCCAGTACTAACAATTACAATAGAAGTACCAGAAAAATGGACACGCATACACACGTACAATAAGAAAAATATATGTGTATATACACATAGTGGAGTCATCGAGCACAAGGCAGGAACACCCCCTGTACAGTCTATCGCACGGTACCACACACACACACACACACACACACACACACACACACACACACACACACACACACACACACACATGGCATTCAGTTAAAAATGAAACAGATTTCCTATTCATTGCACAATACAGCTTGTTTTTCCAGGTTTAAATTTTCTACAGGGAATTTGGATCTGGAATATGGAATCTAGTTCTTTGGAAATTAAACACAAGTCTGATGGTTTGCTCCACAGGCCTGGGGATTGGACCTTTATACCAGTCTCTAACTTTCTCTGGAACATGTAAAATGCTGACATGAGGTCACATTTTTGCTTCTGCCCAGTGGTGGAGAATTCCCCACCACTACTTCTGCCTTGTTTCACGTTGAACGTCATTTGAGATGTGATAGATTATCAGCTCAAAACCTTCCGTTTTCTCTACATTCTGGATGAAATGCAGAAACTACTGGGGTTCTGCACTCTTTTGCCCCTGCTTTTGATGAGCAATGTCGCATTATAGTAGAGGAGCAGGTCATCAGAGGTTGTGCTGACCTCTGCCAGGAATGCGAGTACCAAGAAGCGAAGTTTTGTAATGCAGATGATGTCTATGAACATTTCTCTAAGACTTGCCCACAGAACTGTCTGCCTAGTGGATTATGCAATGGAACGCTATCAGGATCACGTCTGGATGATGAGCTTCCAAACAGTTTATCCATCCTCCCTCTCTCCATACATCCCTCATTTGTCATTCAGACCTTCCTGGAGGTTTATCTTCACAAAACTCTCCATTGTCTTCATAAAATGCATGTAACCATGTTTCCATCCAGCCTTTATTACTTTGCTCTTTCACTATTTTGGCATCAAAGATTTCAAAATTCTTGGGATAATCCAAAGGCCAGACCACTGAAGTGAAGCCTCCTGTGCTCTACAAAGGAGTACTTCTCTTTCTGAGGTCCAGACCAGGACCAGAGTCTGTCTAATGAGTCTCCTTGGCCTAAGTTCATCATACTCATAGTCCAGGATGGACTCTGTGTGGAAGAACCACACAATTGCCATTTGTACTACACACATAGGAATGTGTCCTCCACATTTAACCCCACCCTGCAGAAGAACAGTGAGCACATGTACCCAGAGCAATGGGCAGCCCTAAGGGTTCAGGTCATGTCCTGTTGGTTCAGGGACTCAAACTGGTGACCCTTTGGTCACAAGGCTGCTTCAGTAACCCTCAGATCAAAGCATTTGGCTGTGGAGACATGGATCTGTGATCTATGGAGTGATGGTAGCTCCATCCAGTTCCTTTGGGGGGAGTAGAAATGCCACAAGTAATCATCTAACGTCAGTACCTCATCTCACAGATGTGCTTGTGATTGCTGAATGCAATCAAATCCTCCTCACAGCAGTGTTCCAGCATCTAATGTAAAGCCTTGCCAGAGGAGTGGATGCTGGAACTGCAGCAAAGAGGGGCAAACTCCCTTCTAAGGGCCTTGATTTCAGGGAAAACTCTACTAGAATGGATTCGCAGACATGGATAAAACCCGGTCTGGGACTGAATTGCAGAATTAAGGCTGAATCACTGCTGGAAATTCCTTTTTGGACACTTTCTCTGGATCTACTGGAAACTGGTGTACATCGTTACTGTTGTATTTTCACATTAGCTTCAACACTGGTGGTGACAGCACTGGCGGTAACTAGTATCAGTACGACCGAGGTCCTCTTAGCTGGTTCAAAGCCACATTTGCTCCTGAATTCCAGGATTTTGGAAAAATGCTTCAATATGTTTTCAACCGATGAGCAAATGTGGATTGTAGTCCGTATGGCAGACAGTCTTCGCTAGTTTGTCCCTCTTTTAGAGACCTTTCTGCCGGACCGCGTGCTGAATGTTTTTATTCCATGCCCTCTGGACTGACGCACATCGTGAATGGCAAATAGAAAAGACCTTGGATGACCTCCGCAGCCAGATGCAGATCCAGACGTGCGCATCTGCAGCACTTTTGGAAACGACTGCATTGTGTTTGTTCAGCCTACGGTCAGTAGCCTCAGACTGTGAGAATCTTAGTGGCTGAACTGAACTTTAGGTTTTCAGCAGAGCTTTAGACTTTCCATTCCTGTCATTTGGTACAGAATCCAGAGGATGTGGACCTAAACCACTGCCTCTGCTGATGGTGCTGTTTCACAAGCTGATGGCAATATTTCAGGCTGAATTATGACTTACTTTTATGAACAAGAAGAAAGTAAATAACTAAGCCTGTTTAAGGACCTTCTTCACTCTTAGCTGTGGGTGCAGTTTAAGTTCAAACTTGTTTCTACCATCAAGAAGCTTTAGGTTCAATGCATCATATTTATGACTTCAGTTCTGAAGACATTGACATCTTTATCTGGTTATGATGAGATATTTTGTAATAATGTTTAATATATGAAGTGATATAACTAAACATAAAACAGACCTAAAAAAACATTTTAAACCTCAGACATTAGTTTGGTTTGCACTTGATTGTTGAAGTGAGTGGGATCACCATGGCGAGGTCCAAAAAACAATATGAAGCCTTCAGAAAGAAGGTTGTAGACTGAGAAGGTATTTAAAAAGATCTCCAAACAATTCGATATCAGCTGTTCCACTGTCCGGAAACTCTTCTCAGCTCAATAGCAGACCACATGATGTGTTCAACCATCTCCAACAAAATGTCAGTTGATGTCAGTTGATGAGGCAGAAAGAGACCAAAACAAGTTTGATTTTTATGGGAGGTGAATAAGGAGGAGACCATCAGGGGAAGACTAAAGTTCTCCAGACAACATCTAGAAAAAAATAAAGAAGGACATCTGCAACAATGTGCATTTGGACAGATGAATCCAAGGTTTGGCACAAATCAAACACAGCATTTGAGCACTAGAACTTCATACCAGCTGTGAAGCATGGTGGTGGAAGTGTCATGGTTTGGAGCTGCTTTGCTGCAGCAGGGCCTGGAGATCTCTCCACGACAGAAACCACTATGAAATCTTTATTGTATCAGAGGGAGCTTGAGGATAATATAAGACCATCTGTAGAAAGACTGATGTAGAAACATCATTACAAGAACGTTTTGTGATGAGATGATATCTCAAAGTATTTCAGGGCTGCAACTGGCGTGCTCCTCCTGAAGCAGCACGCTGACCATATCCATGCTGTTCTAGCTTTGTTTTCCTATTGGCCATAATCAGTGATGGATAACTTGTTTAGCTATGTAGTTCTATTTGGGTAACATCTTTCTTAAATGACCCACTCATGATTATGTCATGAGAAACAGTGGACGCTCCTCCAGAACCCTGGAGAACATGGAGAAAGGAGGCAGTGCTAAAAGGCTGCTGGTGTTGCTCTTTAATTAAAGTACATTTATATAATAGAGTGTTTTTAGTTCTGAGCTGCTGTACAGTGAAGTGCATTGCGTGGTTTTCTCCAGGGCTGCTTACAGTGTATTGTGCAATCCATGATCTTCATTCCATCCCTTAGAGCTTTTCAGACCTAGTCTGAACCTGATGAAAGGCATTGACTCATGTATTGAACCACGACCAAGCAGCTCTCCAAGAAAAATATGACTCAAATAGTTTAACATATTACTGAACAGCCGAACAGTTACACTGTCACACCTTAAAGCGTTACTTACACTGAAACTGACCTGAATAAGAGGTGACAGAGAGGGTCCTTCTGGTCGTCTGTCCTTCTGCTGAATAAAGGACATTTTGATGCAATCTGAAGAATTTGTCACTTAGGTCACCCATGCAGCAATCTGACAGGAGCTTCTGATAAGGATGAGAAATGGCTCTCTAGAGAAGGTGCAGCCTCCTTCGGAAAGTTCAGGACAGTTGGGTAAGCATTTGGGAGATTTGGAGATATGGACAAATAGACATTTGGTCAATGCTTCATGAAGGAACTGTTCGGTTTTCCCTTTGACATAGAAAGTAACTGATCAAGAAAGACACATTTGGTGTCTGAAGTTAGGAGTCCATGGAAGCTTGGTAGCACTGTGTAAATTTCATGTCCAGGTACATCAATAGAACATAACATTATTATTGGGTGACTGGACCAGAGCACCTCCAAAACATCAAGCAGGTCTTGTGGGTGGTTCCTGGTTTGCAATGGTCAGTACCCAAGGCTCACTGATGCTTATGGAGGCCCCACCTCACAACTTACAGGGTCTGCTGTAACATAAGTCCTGTGGAATTATACATCAGTAGGTATTTTGCAGGGGGCCTACAGAATACTAGGCAGATGTTTTTAATGGTGATCATGGTGTACTTCCCATTATTGTTCCATCACCAGCTTTACATATCAAACTGGTGAAGATTCACTGGTGGGTTTGGATAGGAAATGCTGGCTCTAAATGCATGCATCATGGACACTATGGTCTGGGATACACTGAATTGTATAGAAGGGCTGTTGGACGTTACAGCCCCTTTCATGCCCTAAAGTAACCTCTGCAGAAGTGCCAGAGGCTGGGCCATGCTCATGATGTTATTCTCACAGATCAGGCTGTTTGGTTTGGACCAATCAAGGGAAAGTAGGCGTGGCCACAATGGAGTTCTTCTGACATTCTTATGACAATATGTGGTTTAAGTAACTCTCCATATGGCCCAGTTGCGCATTGTTATGACTGTGGGTTCCAAGGTTATACTGTGCAGCTATGCTGGTGAAATCTCGGCTGTAGATCATATGCATTCTATTCATTCATTCTATCAGTATTAAATATTACATTGTTTTTAATTGTACGGCAGAGAGAACTCCTGCCATAACCACCCCAACCTTGACCAGGTCAAGCATGAGAATGAATGAATGAATGAAAGAAAGAAAGAAAGAGTAATTGTACAACTTCCTGTCCTATATTTGTCGTTCATTGTTTTAAAACACTACTGGCCAATATCATTTCCTTAAGAGACATGCTCTAATATTTGCATATCCTGGACAACAACAACAAACCAGTCCAGAACTTACTTTGGCACGTTAACTTCTGAAACAATGTTGTCACAGATGGAAAGCAGCATTGGGAACACATCCTGTGGGGCAAGTAAATTCTATCTTCAGACAGCCCTTGGGAAATCATCTACCACCTGAAGTCCATCTTTTACTCCAAGCTTAGCTCCACAGGAGTTTCCTGCAGGAAGGCACGGGTCTTCAGAGCTTTCACGCAAACTATGGGAAGGTTGCAGCCAACTGGGTACTGGTTGATTCCTGGAATAATACAGAGCTGCTAGGACGTTTATGAAATCTTGACAGTGTTTCATATTTAAAGAGTCATGTGAAAACGTTAGAACGTGCTATGACCTAATATTTGTTGAAATAATGTCATTTAGATGTCAGTCTTTGCACATTTTCTTGAAGTCGCCTCTGAAACAAAAACGATTTTATAGTGGTTTCTATGATGGAGAGATCCCCAGAACCTGCTGCAGCAAAGCAGCCCAAACCATGACACTTCCACCACCATGCTTCACATCTGCTATGAGGGAAGCATGGTGATCAAATGCTGTTTGATTTGTGCCAGATTTTGGATTCATCTGTCCAAAAGCACATTGTTGCAGAAGTCCTGGCCTTTGTCTAGATGTTCTTTGGCAAATGGTTTCCTCCTTAAACACCTCCCATGAAAATCAAACATGTTCTCATTCTGATGGTAGATGCTGCACTTTGACATCAACTGTAGCAAGAGCTACCTGTACCTTTTAGGATTGTTGGAGACTTTTTTATGCATCTTGTGGTCTGCTCTTGGGCTGAACTTGGAAGAACTGTGTGGTTTTAAATGTTCTGCACTTGTAAATTATTTTTCAGACAGGGGATTTCCTTCCCAGACTCACCTGTGTCTACAAACCTCTTTCTGAAGGCACCAGAGAGCTCTTTGGATCTCATCATAGTGACCCCAGTCACTTCAACAATCAAGTGCAAACCAAACTAATGTTTGAAGTTTAAATAAGACAACCTTCCACAAAGTCTTCTCTAATGATGGTCTAATCATTTACACCGACTCTAAATTTAGGCAGTTTATAATCATTTTCCTCACGAGAAGATACTTTTTCTAATAAATGCATTTTACCAATGATGTTTAAAAGACATTTCTTCAGGATTACGTGTGCATGTACTAGATCTACGTTTGCTGAGTTTTGATGTTCTTGACCTGAACTGATTAAGAATAGTGTATAGTGATCGTAATGATCGTAAATATACATGTGGGATCTGATGACAAGGCCATCCCACCATCTCCTCTTGCACAGCATGTCTGAATATGCCTCTGTGTGTGAGTGTGTGTGTGTGTGTGTGTGTGTGTGTGTGTGTGTGTAGTTCAGGCCCAGGAAGATACAAACATTCTTTCTACAGCATTCCCAGGTAGTACAGACATGGCAGCCAAGACGAAGGTTCTGAAGTTCTGCCTGATGATCACTTATCTGATTGTAGAGGAGCTCAGTGCAGGTACGGTGTTTGGTCTTCTTCCACATGTTCCACGCATATGATTTTAGTGACTGCTGGTTATGGGAAGCAAGGGTTTGTCAAGAGTGCTTGGAGGTCTTTGATCTCTACTGAGAGGATCAATACAAATCCAAAGATATGGTTTTCAAATCCCTGCAGGAATCTTGACCATATCTGGATCATATCTGAAGATCGTTTGATATGATTTATGTCGGGTCACATACTGAGCCAGCCTTTGCCTCATATAAGGTAGAGTACTGTGTCCAGGCCCAGCTGATGCATATGGGATAAAGCAGGGGTGGGAGGTCCTAGACCTGCAGTTCTGGAATCTGGCCTTGATATAAAGGATCAAAATGTGTCAGTGGTCATATCTGTAAAATGTCTTAACTCCATATTCTGACCGGATCAAGGTGGTCCCATTCTAGGGAAAGAAACTCCTCATATGATATCACCCAATGTGGTGATCGGAGAGTATCCCCCAAACATTCCATCGTGTATGAGTCAGAGTTTGAGAGCCTGAACTTGTCCTTCACAAGATATCTGTGAAGCCTGCTCTGATGGAGGTTTTGTAATATGTGCAGAAAATATGTGCAGAAAAGGCTGAACAATACTTCACCTCCAAAAGTTTGTAGACACCTATTCTTCTGAAATCAAGAGTAATAACAGTCAGCAGGTCCCCCTTCTGCAGTAAAAGCCTCAATGTTTCTCTGAAGGCTTTGCACTTAGTGATTACATTGCTGTGAGGACTTAACTGCATACAGCCACAAAAATATTATTGAGGTCAGATACTGATACTGGTTGTTAGTTTTGGATCACAAACACTATTCAGGCCCATTCCAAAGGTTTTGGCTGGAGCTCCACTGATAAGACTGTTCCACAACACTGCTTGTTGGCTTTAGAGCCAGGCAGGCTAAGGTTCTTGTTTGGCTGATGAAGAGCAACACAATCTACTGGCAATGTTTTTAAAGTAGCTGAACATGTCCAAAAGTATGTGGACACCCTTTCAAATGATTGCATTCAGCTACTTTAAGTTGAACCCATTGCTGACTAAGATGTGCAAACGCACACACACAGCTTGTGTAGCCCCTATAGAGAATTACCAATAGAATAGGACTCTCCAGAGCAGATAAACATGAACCATTTCGCTCCATGTCTAATGCCAGATTGGGATTGAGTATAAAGCCCCCCAGCATTGAGCTGAGGAGAAGTGGAAGTGTTTTCTCTGGAACGAAGATGCTCCAGCCAGTAATTCTGGGATGAATTGGGGATGAGGTGAGGTGGTGACTTTCCAACATTCTGACCTCATTAATGCTCTTGTCACCGAATGTCACTGAACGCAATCAAATCCTCACAACAATGCTCCAAAATATGGGAGAAATGTATTTTTGAATTTATCTATGTTGAATATAATGTTATTATACGTTTATATACATTATGACTTTTAGCCCATGTTATGCAGCCATATTGGACCAATTCAGACTCACTACATTCGAAAAGCAGCTTGTCCTAAACCTATTCCTGATCTTCTAGACTCTGATTGCTCAAACAGAACTATTTTCCATCATTCCAGAGGATCTATGGGACACGCAGAACTTCATAAAGCACTATGAGACTCTCTCATATGACAGAAGTGCCTTACTACAGCAGCATCAGCGGGTGAAACGGCACCTTCATCCTGAAAAGCAGGTGCTTCAGTTGGACTTTGAAGCTTTTCACAGGTACCTTTCCATCTGTTCAGACAATGAAGTGTGCTGGTGCTCAAGCTACTGTTGAACGCTGTGTCGTAAAAATACTTCATAAAGTGCTGGTTTATCACAGAGCCTTCCGTTTACGACTACAGCAAGCCTTTGATGGGTTTACAGACGACTTCAAGGTCCGTTCTGGAAATGGGTCATGGCCTGGAGATCTCTCTCACATTTACTCAGGAGTTCTGGAAGGTATTCATCATTAGATACCTCTATTATGGTCATCGAGTGAGTAAAGAAAGAAGTATAATATTGAAAAAGAAGTCAAACTCAGCTGTAAAGAGCAGCAGTAACGTTGGTTAGATATTAATATATTAGTATATTAACAGAATGTGCCCTAAGATTACCTTCTGCAAACATTAAAATAAGTCAAGGCTCAAATTTAGTAAAGGGAATGACTTACTTTGACTCTGTTCTCCTCTGACTCGTAGATGAGAATGGCTCCTCATGTCAGGGCTCCATACTGGATGGCCAGTTTGAAGGCTCTATCAAAACCTCTAATGGCACCTTCTATGTGGAGTCAGCACATAAATACACCGCCAAAAACTCCAGCCATCACTCAATCATCTACCATGAGGACGATGTTGGTAAGTGCTGAGAGTTTATCTGTTCATTCAGAAACACTTCAGCTTGAAGTTTCTACAGCACTGAAGGTTAAAAAGAAAGGATGGTTCAGAGGATCTGCGTCAAGGTGAGATTTAAGATATGTGAATTTAAACACATAAAGATTTTGCTGAGTCAAGAATGGGGAGCACTACTCTACTGTGCAGTGTTGCTTCCATCAACATATCCTTCATGGAAGAAAGGAAGAACACCTTCCTTGAAGGTCCTTGAAATCAATGAATCCACGATTGGAGCAGGACTGTTAATGAATTAATTGCAGTTCATTGTGCAAATTGTGAATTAATTGCAGGTGAAAAAGTTAGGAGACCCCATGAACAGCTTTGATGAACATCTTTAAACATATGGGCATTTGATCTTCACTCTAACTACACTGAGTGGTGATGTAATTAATATCTTCATAACATAACTGGCATTTCCTCTTTTGGCTGAAAACGTTTGCATACACTGTACAAAACAAATCAGAGAGAGTGTGTGTGTGTGTGTGTGTGTGTGTGTGTGTGTGTGTATGTGTGTGTGTGTGCGTTTTTGTGTGTGTGGTCTCGTGCCGTATGTTGAAACGGGAGAAGCTGGGTTTTGAACTCTGTTTAGTTGTATAGCTGAAGGTAAACAGTGGCTGAGAGGTGAATATATGTGTGTATGCGGGTGTACGCTTGAACTACAGCCTACGGACAGTCATGTGATTTCAGTCCCTTCACCATGTGACTGCGAAGGTTACCCTGGGGCATTTCTCATGCCTACAGAAGATAATTACAGGGCTAGGCCTTCTGGCTCACTCCTGACATTAGATACGGTGCCAATATGTTCATGATGGTTTATCTGCTCCAGAGAGTCCCATTCTATTGGCAGTACTTCTCTACAGGGACAAGACAAGCTGTGTGTGCATTTGCACAACTATGTCAGCAATGGGTGCAACTTAAAATTAAACGTTTTACCATTTCGCTCTTTCAGCTTCGACTAGGGCATCCTCTAATGAGTTCACATCAGTTTTGGGGGAGTAAATATAATTGGTCAAGACTGTGATGTAACAGTTTGGGAATTTTGGAACTGGCTGGTTTTACAGCTGGTTTGGTTCTGCTAGATGATGCGTTTGAAGGAGGACCAGAAGTGTTTAATGTTCATGGTTTGTACCAAACTCTCATTATTCAGCTGTGCCACGATAAATACAGTTTGATGTTCTTGGACTCTTCCTTGTTTTGCATTTCTGTGCCCATCAAATGTCTTTTAGCCTTATTAACTCTTTACAGCCCTAAACTTCGCCCTAAACTGAAGTTTAATGCGCTCTCCCCGTTCTCGTTTCTGCGCAGTGAGTGAGGATATTGGAAGCACATGATTCAGATGTTGACAGATGAATCGTTTGTTGTGCGTTCGCATGTTGATCCCATGGTGGAAAACACGCCAGGTTCCCTTTACAATGCTGATGTGAAGCAGCTCGATGGTCCTGGCTGCTCCTGGGATTTGATCAGGTTTCACACGCTGCCTCTCGGAAACGTCCGATCAGCACATTCACGGCCTGAGCCAGATTCCCAACATGGATGGACACAAATTCTAAAAATATTTCTGCTGCCTGGCGCTGTCCGTCGCCTCGCAATTCCCAGTGCGCCTGTGCGATAATCAGCCTTGACCACAGTTGTTTTATTCATCTGAATGTGATCCCGCCACTCCTGATTCTCACATTATCAAAAGAAAGAAAAGCGAACAGTGATGACAGAATAAAGTCTTTCTTTTTTTCTTTCTTTCTTTCTTTCTTTCTTTCTTTCTTTCTTTCTTTCTTTCTTTCTTTCTTTCTTTCTTTCTTTCTTTCCTTTTCTGCCACACTTTAAATCTATTCCTTTATTCTTTCCTTCCATTGTTCCTTCTTTCCTTCCTTCCTTCCTTCCTTCCTTCCTTCCTTCCTTCTGTCCATGCGACATGGCATATCTGTAATGAGTTTTACAGTTTAGGATTCGTGCTTTCCTATTGTTCCTGCTTTTCCCGAACTCTTGGCGAGGGTCATTTTTAGTGTTGCATAGAAATAAAAAGCATTCTGTGGTTGAGTGAAAGGCCAAGGAAACCCTCCTGTTGTCTTCAGGGTCAAAAACACGTTTAGTTGCAGAGAAAAATCCCATAATGGTTTTTTTTTTCCTTTTTTAACATGAAATTTGATAACTTTTCCTAAAGCGTTTCCAAGATTCTTTGTTAATAAATGTTAATATTTACCCCCCTAATGATAATAATCTCAACTTTAGTGCAGACAAAAGAACAGGCGTGCTGTAATAAAAACAAGTGATTAAATGCAGTCTTTATTAATTAATTAATTAATTAATTAATTAATTAATTAATTAATTTATTTATTTATTATTTTTATTTTAGGGATTTAGTGAAGACGGGTCATTTTTGACCCTTAGAATCATGCAGAAAAATATGACCCATGTTTTAATATCAAATCATATTTCTCCGTTTTCTTCATGCTACAGTAGCGGTTTTTGTTTATTATTGTACGCAGTCAAGCTTTGGAGCTAAATATTTAATAAGGCCCAGGAAAACAGTTCCCGGGAACTTCAGTAATTTTGTTCTCCAGGGTAAAATTCAGTTTAATTTCCGTTGCTGCTCGGTTTGGATGGGTTAGAGATTAGTCAAGCTGTTTCTTTTCAAACTTTGATTGTTTACCCTGCTCTGCACAAGCACACACACTTCAACACACGCACACACACACACGCACACACACACACACACACACACACACACTTAAACACACGCTAACACACAGGCATGCAGCTTTAATCTACAGTCTGGAAGTCATTTTCTGAATGGGTCAGTGGCTGACATTAACCCTCGTCTACCTCCTCCTCATTCTGCAGCCAGTCACAGGTCCAGGACCAGCTCCTTCAGCACAGTCAAAGTAAAGAGCCCAAACCTTCACGACTCATTCCTTGCTGCAGTAGAGTGGTGGGACTCTATTGGCTCGCTGCCATACAGCAGGATGGTGTGATCCAGTCGATCTGCTTGTCTCTATAAACACTCCGCTGCAGACAGAACATCATGACATTGCATTTCTGACAGCTTGTGGCCCTTCATGCCATTTATCTTATCTAGTATAATGTTAGTTGTTGGACCTTGAGTGGCCTTGGGGACCGGCTCACACTGTGCAATGGTATTTTTATAATGTTTTCATTTGGGTAGTTGGATGCCATGTTTTAGGCTTCATATCTCAGGAGCAGAGAAACCTACAGACGTGATACTCATATCAGAACAACCTACAGGACGAGCCCTACCAAACTCTACCCTTGTGTGATGAATCATTCATCATTATGTTGCCTGCTGAGTTTGAGTTCCTCTTCTGCAGACACTGGCACAGGAAAAGCCATGGTCACAAACCCTGGTTCCCATAGCAATTAGAATTCCCATAATTAGTCTGGAGGTGATGAGCTGCTATCCAGTAGCAACGGCGCCATATACTCCCAACACCACTATTGAGTTTTGCTAATTTGCTGTTTCCGCTTTGACAGCTTTATTTAAAAATGTCATAGCATGTATATCCTTGACTGGCATGCACACTCCACACACCACACACCGCACTCCAGGGGATGTGGTTGGTGTTGGTGTGGTGCAACAGATAACCAGTGAGCCACCACACCATGTGTGAGACTGGGGTTCAATTCCCAGTCTTTGCAACTATGGTGCGCTACACCAATAAGAGTCCTTGGGCAAGACTCTTGCCCACCTTAGGCCAAACCATGAACAGTAACCTCCTTGCATTATCCCTCCTCCGCCAAACGTTTCATCTGGTACAGTGCAGTCAGACATGTAATGTTCTCCTGGCATTCACCTAACCTCCACTCCTCCATCAGACTGTCAGATAGAGAAGTGTGATTTTCCAGATGTGGCCTACACCTGAATGGCGAAAAGTGGCCCAGATTTGGCCCAAATGTGTCTGCTATCTGGGTTGTCACTCCACAGAACCTGGGTGCACTGCTCCAGAGTCTAGTGACCGTACGCTTTATCCCACCCGATCCCGTGCTTGGTGATGTAAGCCATGCTTGCAGCTGCTCGGCCTTGGAAACCCATGCCATTTAGCTCCCAGCACACAGTTTTTATTATTTTTTCCTACTGCCACCCACAATGTAGACATGGTCCCTCCCACAGACGCAGACTTACCTCCAGTTGGCCTAATTGTGGTATATTTGCCTTTCTTTAGAGCACTTTCCAGAGCTGAGACCAACCGACTGTCTGCTTGGCTCTGCCATTTCTGTAGCACAGTGTGTGTGTTGTTCTTGTGATTGGCTGCTTCACAAGTATTAAGAAGGATTATTACTTTCTCGTTGATCATTTCATTTTTTCTCTTGTGTTAATTATGCACGGTTATTATTGTGTGATCATTTCAGTTTTCAATTGACTGTTTATTAATTAGTAGGATTTTTCCTGGTGTATGTGTTGTCCCATTCTTGCACTCACTAAACGTCACTCCTGTGCATGACACTGAAATTTAGTGCACAGAACTCAGTGACCCTGCTCTGTGACTTACGTGGTCGGACACTTTGTGGCTGAGCTGCTGTGGTTTCTAACACTTTCACTTTATAATATACAATATACAATAATACAATATACAATAATACAATAATACAATATACAATAATACAATAATACAATAATACAATAATACAATATACAATAATACAATAATACAATATACAATAATACAATAATACAATATACAATAATACAATAATACAATATACAATATACAATATACAATAATACAATATACAATAATACAATAATACAATATACAATAATACAATAATACAATAATACAATATACAATATACAATAATACAATATACAATAATACAATAATACAATAATACAATAATACAATAATAGCACATTTCACCAATTTACTTGCCGCAGTTGTGGCATCCTATTACAGGACGCTGGAATTCAATGAGCTCTTTAGAACCACTGATGGTAATATGTATGAGGACATACATGTATGCTGGCATCCAATTGAGAAAGATCTGAAATTGAGAAGAACACTGTAACATATCCGTCCTTATCTTTGAGACCATCAAACAGGCCTGCAAAGTCTTCCTCTCTATGGTCCATGCATGCAATTATGGGTTCATTTGAAGATATTCTGCCTCTCTGTTTTAGATGCCAGTGTTTATTTTATGGCTAACTTTGTTGAGGGTGTAGTTTTGGGTGAAGCTTACTATTATACAGTACTGCGGTACTATTATACAAACTGGATTGAAATAACCCAGTTTAAAGATATCCATTAAATGTAAATTCCATATAATTTTATAATTGTTTTAATTCCGTGTTAACAGAATTAAGAAGTTTGGGTTGTGTTTTGATTACTGCTGTGTATTGCAAACCAACTTGCAAACCATAGCAACCACCTAGTAACCACTTGGCAACTTCATAGCAACCACAACCACCATAGCAACACCATAGCAACCTCATAGGAACACCATTGCAACCACATCGCAGCTAAGGTGTTGGTCGCTGGTTGCTGTGGTATCCTAAGTAATTACTGTATTATCTGACTATATTCAGCATATACTTGAATTTCTTTCTTGATAGACATTTTACTAAGTAAAAGTAAGTATTTGGACAGTCGTTCTGTTTTTGTAGTCTTGTCTCTATTCACCTCCTCAGAGGATTGCAAATGAAGTAATCAACATGTCATTATGTTTTGACTTTAACTCAAGGGGTTTTCACAAATTTCATATGAATAGTTCATCAGGTGGACAGTTCTTGGCCTAGAAAGGATAGGCTGGACAATTTGGCAGAAAGCTGTAACTGGACAGATAGCTGATAAACAGATTAATGGCCATGGCCCACGAAATTCCACATAAAGTAAGGAAGTAAATGACCTGGGTTTGATTCTGAGTGTTAAATATGCATTTCGCACCTGTTCCTGGAAACTCAATACTTAATATGAGGCCCAAAGGGGCGCTGATGCAAGTCAAGAAGGCTGTAATTAGACTGAAACAAACCCTAAACTTTAGACTGATAGAAAACATTGAACAAAAGCCTGATCAGTCCTGGATCAGTGTTCGTTGGACAGATGAAACCAAGATTGTTTTTAGTGTAGAGAAGGAAAGATCATGGTGGAGGCACTGTTATGGTATGAGTATGTATTCCTGCCAATGGAACTGGTCACTAGTACATAACGACAGGCTTCCTGTGGACCACCTGGTCTTTTATTGTGTACTGTCCTGCTACCTGCATAATGTTTATGCAGTAATGTACTTGAATATTCATATTGGCACATTGTTTGCTCTGTGGCTCAGTGGTTCTAGCTTTAAGTTTAGTTTAGTGTGTTTTACTTTAACTGTTTTATTTATGTGTCTTAATAATGTTCTGTGCTCTTTTGCTCTTTGATGATCATTGTGCTGCTGTAAAATTCAGCTTTTTCCATCCATCCATCCATCCGTCCATCCATCCATCCATCCTTCCATCCATCCATCCATCCATCCATCCATCCACAAATCAATCTTTAGTGTTTAGAGCTCTGCATTCTGCTCAGATCCCATCAATTGCTCCTCAATGCTTGTTCAAGATGTTTCCACTTACTGAGAACACATTTCCTTTTCTTGCAGTAAATAATTCCATATGTTTCATGGATTTTCACAGCTGGACTAACTTTAAAATAATGCAAACAAGAACTGAACTGTGAGCATGACTCCAGTGAAGATGACGCCCATGTTCTTTCTCTCTGTTTGTGTGCAGATGACTCTTTCTTAGGCAGCGGCCATGCAGGGTTCTGCGGTGCTGCCCGGCTTCAAAGCCTCATCCAAAGCCTCAGACCGGTCAGACGTGACATCACCTCCACTTCCACACACACACACACACACACACACACACACACACACACACACACACACACACACACACACACACACACACACACACACTTAGCCACTTGTCCTAGCTCAGTCCTGTCCACCTCCACTCCCTTCCTGGGTGTATTCTAAGCTGTTAATTGCAGTTTAATCTAACCACATCAGGAAATCATTAAAAATTCAGGAAATGACACTTCAATTGACATGAGGTCAGACTCCATTTTAACCTCTCAGACTGCAGATAATCTTGATAGACTCAAGACAAGCGTTTTGGGCAAAAAATGGACAAAAACTTCTTTAGAACTAGACTTACAGTAAAAATTCCCATATAAATTATCATAAACTGTGTCCAAATGTTTGTGGTCACCCCTTCTAATGAATGCACTCAGGTACTTTAAGCTGCACCCATTGCTGACCCATTGCCAGTAGAACTGGACTCTCTGTTGCAGATGAACATTAATCTCTTGGCACCATGCCTAATACCACATGTGGTTTTAGGGGTATAAAGCCTCCAGCATTGAGCTGTGGAGCAATGGATCCGTGTTCTCCCAGTACCTTTGGGAAGAGTGGCATTGGGTATAAAGTGGGGTGGTAATCATCCAACACCCTGACCTCCTCACTAATGTTCTTGTTCAATTGAATCCACACCACAGTGCTCCAAAATCTGTTAATCTAGTCTTCCCTGTACAAAGAATGAACAGGTGTCCCAATACTCTTGTTTTACTTCATGAAAGTTGGTGGTTTGTATAAATTACAGTCTTATAAGTTATCAGTCTTGGTGGTCTTTAACTTTATTGCAGGACTGGAGAAGTGAGAACTTCCCAAACAAAAAACAAGAAGTGGTTTGACTGGTTTACAGACTTTGGAGTATTTATGAGGGTTACGATTTTCTTACAGCTGTAGAGCGTATGTGTAAGTGCCCTGTAATGAGTAATGACTCTACCAGCAGCTGTTTGGTATAAAGGGGTTGGGGTCTGCAATCTCTACGATCTACAGGACCTATTGTTTGTGTGTCTCTGTTGGGTTATGGCTGTGCTTTAATCACTCCGAGTTCGGGACAAATGGGAATCAGATTACTTGATATATTTAAAGCACATATTTATGGTAACACATAATTTCCAGTGAATCCGGGGTCGTTTCTCAATATTAGATGAACAGATGTGCAGCCTTTGTATTGTTTTATTTATCATGCTCTGATTTTCAGTGCGTTGGCAGCAAAAGTGTTCAACTGTATGTTTTGACCAGCAGGAAGGCCCAGTGTCCAGGCCAAAGAGGACAGTGGACCAGACCAAAACCAGCTGCCTCCTACATCTGCATGCAGACCATTTTTTCTATCAGCGGTTTGGCAGCGTTGAGGCTGTTGTTGCCCAGGTGATCCAGAAATCCAATACAGAGTTCATTCAACCCAATGTAACCTTGAATGATTGACGATGTGACATCACAACAGGAATCATAATACTGTCTACAGAGCTATAAATATATGTAATATATATATATATAGATCTGTATAAATATATTTCATATATTTATATGTTATAAAATATGTAAATGAATGTATGTAAGTTTGTTTATGTAGCTGATCGTCATATTGGAGTAGATAGAGGTGCTGGTCAACTGAGGTCAGTTTGGAGGGGCCTGTGGGTGGGGAAAGTATAGCCCTTTCAAAAGCCGTCCCCTACCTTGCCTCGTGACACTGGGAACACACAGTTCTCTTGAAACTAAATCTCACAAAATTGGACATTATGCAATGTTTGTATGCTGAAGATAAGGTTCCGAGCCTTCCGTGGTCTCCGGGAATGTCACGGTGGTCCTCATTTTATTGAATTAGCTCACCGAACCACTACTTGGGTCCTGTTTCCCTTTTTTTCATACGTGTTTCCTTGTATTATTATTTTTTTGTTGGAAAGTTATGGAAGGGTTTCGCTATGCTAACAACAGCTTCATTCATTAGCTTCCGCCATTCACTCACTCGACTGTGCCACACTGTTTGTTTTCATCTTATGTCGGCTGCAGCAGAGCAGCCCAACTTTCACTGCTGTTACCTTACCAGAGCTTTGTTTTTACTTCTTCCTCAAGCTGGTCATGCTGGCCAACACGTTTGGACATGCTACTGGATGAGTTTGGTCAAGCTGGTCATACTAATGGACCAGTGTGGTCAGGTTGGTCATACTGAGGGACCAGTGTGGTTGAGCTGGTCATGCTGGTCAACAAGCTTGAACATACTCCTTGATGAGTTAGTCAAGCTGGTCATACTAATGGACCAGTGTGGTCAAGCTTGACATGGTCATGGTGATTGACTACTCTTTTTGGTTGGTCATACTGGTAGACCAGTTAAACTATCAAACCAGCTTAACCAACCAGCTTACACTATATAAATACAATTTCTATCTATGTAAAATGTTAAACAAACAAACAAACAAACAAACAAACAAACAGATATACAGAATAACGTGTGAACAGACAAAGAAAAAGAGATGATAATGGACAGAATAGGATATACCATCAGGCCAATCAATCAATCAATCAATCAATCAATCAATCAATCAATCAATCAATCAATCAAAACTTGGTTCCCGTCTCTACCAAGACTCTCAGTGCCATCAAATTAGAGGGTCCACCCAGGTGGCAGACCCCCCCCCCCCAGCATTGCAGTGACACTAATGCAGCCGGTCAGCAGCTCCAGTACTCCAACAGTGCTCAAGCAGAAATAACAGCCAGCAGCACCCGATGGGTGACGACCTGGAATAAGGACTAAGAGGGATCTCCATATCCTGAATACAGTTTTAGGAAACACTTGCATCGCTGCTGCGTCATTCAAACTATGTACATTACTAATGTAGTTAACAACTTTAACACCCCAGATCCCTTTCATCCACAATAACGTGCTCTCAGTGGGAGAAGCTCTTCCAGACAGACACATTTCGAATACTGTAACAGGAGTAGGATGAGAGCAGAGTGATCGTGGAACAGTGAACAGGTGTCCAGGCCTCCCACCATGACGAAAAATCACCCCATGCATGTGGTCCATTAGTGTCCACAACTGCTGCCATCTCTCATCACTGTGTAGTAACACGCCTGCTGTGTCCTGGCCAGCGGTGATCTGCCCACTATTTTGGAAGTCATCCTAGTCGGACATTTCACCAGGCCTTGCTTGGCAGTTTGGAAACTTCATCCCAGTGAGGTTGCCTTTTCTCTGGGGAATATTGTGACACGGCCTTTTGCCACTGACACAAACCAGCAAAATTTGCTGTAACCTTCACCAAATCCCTGACGGACGGGGAGCTTCACAGGACATTGTACAGGTCAATCTGTTCATCAGATTATAAATAGATATTTAAGTTGATTTTTGTGTATTTATTTAACAAAATTTATTAAATATATTTCATAAATAAATAAACAAAAAAAGCTCTTTCAAAGTATTTCTTATTCAGGTGACGATATTTTCATGACAGATTCATCTGCTGATTGTTTTGTTCCCCTGAATTGTTTTTCAAAACTCTGAAAACAGTCGTTACTGAGATTGTTTGTACAGTTGCGTCTTTTTCAATACTGCTATTAAGCAAGTCCGCACAGTATGATTACCAGCATTTGTAAATATCACACCCTGCTGCAGCCCCAGCTGGCAGAGCATGTTCTGCATGAAGGTTTAGCTATGTTTTTAAAAGGTTGCAGGAAGGTTAGACTGTAATATTACAGAAATAGGGCTCCGGGCATGTTCAGAAACCATGTGGCATAATAATGATTTTCATCACAACATTGATACACAAAACAACGAGGAACATTACAGAAGCATCTGAAGGCATTTTTCAAATAGTAAACACACAATAGATAATTAGATAAATGAGCAAATAAATAAATAAATAATGTGATTAAAAAATGAACTATGACAAATGATTTTTAACAAATGTGTCATGAAATATTTTCATAAAATACTCATTAAAATGATAAAATAAAATACAGCTCATGAACTGGAACCTATTTTTACACATAGAATAGAAAGTGTTGAATTTACACTGACGATCAAGGTGTTTGAATAAAAAGTCCAAATTCAACGACGAGATCAAATAAACAAATGTTAAAAGGTCGAACAAACAACCTGAACATTCACATTAAGTTCTAGTTGGGATGTGTTTTGTGGTGTCTTATCTTTTATCTGTTTAATATTTTACTGATTTATGGTCAATGCCCATGTTTTCATGGACGGCTGACCAGTATAGCCCTTGACCAGCATAGAGCCTTCATTTGAGGTTTGAGGCTCTGGACAACTTGGGTCCAATGGCATGATGCATTATCCTGCTGGAACAAGAAGTGAAACATAGCAGTCCAGGTTCCAGTTAGCAACCTCACAAGCCCAGGTGAGGCAGTGTGTCCAGTGTGGTGTTAACAGACCATTGGGGTTTGTGTGTAGAGCTCCTGCACTGGATGTGGATGTGATTTCTGACAGAGTGCTTGTCTATTCGTACAGATAGTTCTAACTAGATGGTCAGTCATGGTCATTAAGCACCCATTGGTGGCCATTGCACTGTCCACTGTAGGTGGTAATGCCTTCTATGATGTATTCCTGGTAAACACTGTGGATTGAACTTTGCCTAATTTGAACGTCTCCTTGCCATGAGCACGCTGGTCAGTGTTCAGCCTCACTCACAATAACACCTCACAACTTATACAGCTGTGGGTTTTTCCAAGCCCTTCTCTGTGGTAACATCCCTTCATAATGAATTTACATACTGATATTCCGTGATTTTCCGTGTCAGTATAAGTAGAGAAACTAGTTAATTCAAGTCAAGGTAAAAATTCAAGTATGAAACAATGAATATAACTCATAACTGAACATTTGCACACCATTTCTCCACAGGTTGCATCTTATATGAAGGCTGTAAATGAAATTTATGACAAGGCTGACTTTGATGGGATTGATTTGATCAACTTCAAGGTGAAATCGATAAGTGTAAGTCTAATTTTCTTTATTCCATTCTTGGGTCCTATCAGGGTGGAGATTCCATGTTCTCCCTGTATCTACATGGGTTTCCTCTGGGGACTGAGGCTCTGGTTTCCTTTCACAATCCATAAACATGGAGATTAGGTGTTGGAGTGTATAAATGTGTGTACTGGCACTCTGTCTGGGTGACCCTTTCCCCAGTGCCCAATGCAGTCCTCCAGGTGGACGGTCATTTTCCAGTAGAAAGTACATTGTGTCCAATGGGAAGCAGGTGCTTCTCAACAGTGTGTGCTGAGTGTGATTGTGAAAAATGCTAAATGTCAAGCATCCTTGCGTATTTAGAAAGAAGCTATATAAGTGTAACTTCATCATTATCACTGAGATATCTGTAAAAAACACTGACCAGTCCACAAATGAAAACAGCATGGTTACTTTTCCCAGGTGGCTTCAGAAGAAGACCCCAGTGACCCCATGCAGGAGACTTACATTGGCCCTGAGAAGCTGCTGAGTCTTTATTCAGAGACAAACTGGGGCAACTACTGCCTGTCTTATCTGCTGACCAACCGAGACTTCAATGGTGTTCTGGGTCTGGCCTGGGAAGGAAAGGCAGGTGAGAGGGCCTGAAGTGCTGTGATAATCTTACCTTCAGGATACTGAAAGTCATAATCTATTGTATGATGATGATCCGATAAATAGACACTGTAGTTTTCATATACTCAACCAAGCTTTTGAGTTGTAGAACGTCTAAACATCTCCATCCTTCTTTGAGAGATAATATATTCATCAGCCTTTTCTTGTGGGATGATCTTTTATTTACATTTATAGCATTTGGTGGACACTCTTATCCAGAGTGACTTACATGGTGTGGTGGCTTACTGGTGGTGTTAGCGTCACACCAACCACCATAGAAACTATTGTAGAAGCTCCTAAACAAACGATTATCTGACATGGAATCCCCATCTGGAATAACCTCCACTAAATCCACTGCTCCAACTCAACTCTGCACTGAAGAGTAGCTGTGGGAAATCCCTGCTGTAACTCCTGGGATAGACGCTCCATACTGTTCATAAAAAAGCATCCATGCTGTAAGGTTCCTGGAATGTTCCCTTTGTCCACACAGGTGTCTTGACACGATAACATCAACTCTGCTCAAAAAGTTCCATCACCATGGTTTGGGGGGGGGGCTATATTGTGGTGGGAGCTATTGGAAGAGACTTTCTTGGAATTAAAGGTACACAGGAACAATGCATTCTTACATAACGAGCTGCGTACATTTTCAACTTTTGTAACCACCAATAGAACATGGTACTTCATTTAGGGCCTGCTGGTGCCTGCTGGGGGGGGGATTGGATCATTAGAGGTCATGGGCATGTGGCATGTACATCTTCTCTTTCCCAGAAATTTCCTGTTTTGGGAGCTGAACAAGGAGCACAGCTGGGAATGTATTAAATGTCCAGGGTTTTGCATTAATTTACTCTATTTTTTGCTTCTACAGTCTGCTTGGGGATTTCCTACATGCAAATGTAAATAAACACAAATATGTTTTAAAGGAAACAAATATTCTAAAAGATTCCAAAGCACTGAGTTTCAAATCAATGATCCAATCAATCACACACACACATTTATAGACTCTCAGGCACACCAGACTGAACAGTGTCCAATGAAATGGTGGATTTTTATACCAGCTGATTTTTTCTGATTATTTTTCTATTCTATTTTTTCTATCTTTTATATTAGCATAGAAATTAAAAAATATATAACCATGTAAAACTTTTTTTTTTTTACTTATGAGTTGTGAGTTGAACTGAACTTAACTTACACCATTAATATAATATACTAAACTAATTATGTTCCATTATTATTTATACTAGTACATTACAAAATAAAAGTAATATTCTAAAACAATGTTCACAGTTTAGGTCATAAAAGTACTTTACTAGTTAGGACCATGCCTTCAGTTTAGACAATCTGGGAGGGGACAAGAAGGGGGGACTCAGAAGACCCTTGGGCTGGAGTTCGGGTGGATTCTGCTTGATGATGGACAGTTTTGAAAGAGAGGAGTCGGGTGTGGGTGGAGGGTAACAAGAACTGTTGTAGACTAACAGTGTAGACATGGAATTTATAGACGTTGAAGTAGGAAGATGGACCTCGGGCATGTTCCTATTCCCAGACTCAACGTTCATGTGTCCTCAGTGTCCTCATAAAACAAACAACCAAACAACCAACCAATCAAACAAACAAACAAACAAACAAACAAACAAACAAACAAACAAACAAACAAACAAAAACAAACAACAAAAAACAGCCTCACCTGAGTCTATTTACAACTCCGAGTTCTTGTACACTGCAGTGGTTCTGGACAATTTGGGCCAGGCCTTCAGTTTAGATGATTTGGGAGGAGACTGTAAGGGGGAAGGAGACTTTGCGTTTGAGTGGCTTCTGCTTGCAGTAGGAAGCCAGCCCCCCTCTGGGAAGGGGAGCCAAGAATGATAGATGACAGTGTTCAAAGGGAGGAGATGGGGGTGTATAGCGCTGTGAAGACTGCTGTAGACATGTGAACAGGGTAGAGATGGAATTTATAGGATGTTAGATTAGTAGGGGGCTCCAGGCAAGTTCCTCCTCCCAAAATTATTTCATAACTTCACTTTTAAAATGACATATTTCATGCCTTTTTGTATTAATATTGATAGTGTCTGATTAGTTAAATTAAATATTTAAATATCTTAGTAATAAAAGGCTCAACACATTTCACTTTACATGTAATGACTATAAAATACGACAGTTTATGTTTTTGAATTCAGTTATGAAAAACAATCAGTTTCTGTTTGAAATCAATTTGGGAGTGAAAGAATAAATGCATTGATGTTCATTAACATGGTGCTGCATGGCTTTAGAGACATGTTCGTCCCCCACCGGCCCACACACATTCCAGACACAGTTCTGCAACTTGGGCCTATTTGAAGCCGCCCAGCCTCAATGTCCTTACTATGATGGATGCCAGTCTGTCCTCAGTGTCCTAAAAAAATCACCCTAATCCATTCACATCTCTGAGCCGTGGCCTCTTGCAATCTTCTATTGTTGAGATCTACTACACTATTGTGGGTGGATTTGTTTTGGAGACCTACGCTGGCCGTCCTTCAGCAAAGCGACCTAGTAATTAACATTCCTCTGACCACAACAATGGCAGCTGCATTCCTCATTAACAGCAGGCCTGGACTTGACTTCATCTCTGTTTCCTTTCAAGCCTTTGTGTGTCACTAAAGCTTTTTCCAATCCCCTGCAATACAGTTCTTTACAGTAGGCACCTGATCGCCTAATCACATTATTTAAGACCATATTTCTGATTAATAAGAGAGTTTGAACAGATGCAGGTAAAGAGGAAGACAAATTTCTCATTCTGAAGAAAGTAGTTGTGTATTAGTCTGAAGAGCAGAGCTTGGTTTTCTTCAGAGCCATGGATGCATTCAATTCCATCATCAGCGCACCTGATTTAACATCAATAAGCTCTGATTTTCCAAACCAGGTGTTGGATTTGATGAGAATTATAAATAATACTAGACACCAAAGAGCAGAACTTTAGCAATGGTTTAATGAACACAACGATGGGAAACCGTAACTTCCTGTAGGAGCTTTTTAGAGCAGATTTTAAAGCAGAAATTTTTTTTTCTATAAATACAACAAAAAACTAACATAAATGGTGGGAAAAGCCAAAAACAGGTGTGGGAGTACTTCTTTAAAACACGTCTTCAAGTTTGTTCAAATAGCACCGTAAATGCCACCCAGTGACCCAGTATTAACAAAGCAATGACACAAAACCCATATCTGTACAAATTCCAGCTCACCTTATTTAACATCACTAAGCACCGATTTATCAAAGACCTTTAAATAAAACCAGACTCCCAGAAGGAGAGTTTAGGAGATACAGGAAACACAGTGATGGAAAACCATGACTTTTGATGGGATTGTCATTGTATTGGTTGTAATCAATACAAATGTTTAACTGAGTGCACAGATTCTTACAACCCAGGAGCTTTTAAATTGCGCTGTTTGAAACCTTTGTACAGTGATATTAAAAGCAGAAGTTGGTCTTTTTTCTATAAATACTACAAAAAAACAACAAAAATGGTGGGAAACACAAAAACAGATCTGGGAGAAGTTGGTGCAGATTTTCACCTTTAGAACTCTAATTTAGTACAGATGAACTTTTATTCACCAAAACATTTAAAAAGTATTTATAGGAGACAGTCACATGCCAGATATTATTTAACAAAAGATCCTATGCTACTCAAATTTGTCTTCATTTGAGATCTCAAAAGATTTCTATGAATTTGTCCATGTTTGGATCAAAAAATTTACTTGCGCCAATATTCTTTTTGTGTGTTTTTAATTTTTTTTTTTTGTTTTTTGGCTTAAAAAATAAAAAGCAATATGTCAACAATTGAAGCAGAGCAGTAAACATGCATTTTTAACATTTAAACTGGGATTTAATTCAGTTTGGAAACAAGTGAATTTTTGTGGTTCCTGAGCTGAATTACTCACCAATAATTCATCACACAATGACGAGACCATGGTTAGATAAGGTTTGTCTTGTAGAATTTGTATCATGTGTGTAGGTTACCCTGATCCTGAGTTATTAAGCCTAGAAAACAGCATGTAGCTGCCTGCAAACAAGAGCTAATCTAGAGTCAAATACCACTGGAAAATCATTCAATGACCCAATATCAATTAACCAGTGAGGACAGTGATCTAGTCTGAAGAACAAAGCTGGTTCCTGGTCTGTCCTGGACATCTTATAATCGTATGATTCATTATTATACAGATTACATGTGAAAAATATATGATGATAGATTTATGGTGATTATGTCATTATACTGTCCACTCTTAAGACCTTAAGTCTCACTAAGAACCCTCACAAGACTGCAGTATTTTCAGGGCCTACAATGTCTTAATGTCAATGAGCTCTCACACTGTTACAAAGCCGGCTGTGTTTTGGTGCTGGTCTTTTGGCGGGAGGTGTGGTGATCACATTGTCCGCAGGGTCTTCTGTTATTGGCTAAAAAGGGAGGTGTGAGCCGGTGTAAATAGTGTCATGTGACGAGCGAGGCATGCGGCCTGGCCCTGATCCCCCCAAGACTTATCCACCAGGACTAAGGAATGCCCACATTCCTCACTTTGGATTAGTCACTATGGTGAAAAAGACCCCATTTCATTCAACACAACCCTCACCTCCCCCCCCAACACAATCACACACACATTGTCACTGCTGTATCAAAACTTTGGACATTGTTTGATTTGCAGTACTTGAAACTAACACACCAATCATCCATAACATTTAAACCACCTAAGGTTGTGTAGCCCCCTCCCAGACCCCCCCGCTGCTAAATCAGCTCTGACCAACTGAGACGTGGACTCCACAAGACCTAAGGAGGGGCCCTGTGGTATCTAGCACCAACATATTACAGCAGATCCTTTAAGTGCTGTATGTTGGATCATTCATGGGATGCCCATGACTTGGTTCACTGGTTGTCCTACCTTGAAGCACTTTTGGTAGGTACTGACCATTGCATATTAGGTACACTGCAAAATACCTGCCTGATGTTTTGGAGATGTTCTGATTAGGGTTGGAAAGGTTTGAAATTTTGATGGTATGAGAACCATCTCTGAAAATATCATGGGTTTACATTATCATGTGGACACCATTGTGGATGACCAGTTATTGTTCTTGGCTCATGCTGCAAATTTAATTTCATCATACAAATTTCTCCTTTGCAACATCCAGAGAATTCAACCTTTTTCCAGAGAGCTCAGGTGCTCGTTCAGTCTTTCTCTTGGACTACAAAGCCAAAAACGGACCAGCCCCTCTGTGCAACCCTAGTTCTGAGCCAGTCATCAAGACCAGGGATTCTCAACCTTTTCACCCTCGAGCTGTTTATAACAAGAAAGCATATTTTATCATTTACAGTGGCATTAACAAGCCAACTGTGCAATAAACCTCCCCCTGAGGATGGACCAGTAGAGAGTGCTTCAAGGCCCACTGGTGGTCCCCGGCCCACAGGTTGAGAAACCCTGGTTTAGCCATTCCCTTCAATTTGGCTCTTATCAAAGGCTTCTGTTCATGTTACCTAATATATCCATCCATTGACAAAGTAATCTAATCATCAGTCATATTCACTTCACCTGCCAGTGTTTTTAAAGTTATGGCTGATCAGTGAATGTATGGTTAGTAGTTATGAGGAACAGAGGAACTTAAATAAGTCTAAAGGGTTAATGAGCTTTACTTCCAGTGACTTTCTAATGACTTTGACTGGTTGAATAACCAAGCATGTGATCACGTCCTCACATATCGTTAAAGAACCACAGTTTATGAAAGAGAAAGGAGAGTTTTGTGGTGTTTGGAGAATCTGGTTTACACTACGGGCCTGTAAACCCAGAGACTGACCTCATGCTCAATATCGCTCTTCACCTTAACAATAGCCCCTCCCTCACTGAGCTTTATTAGGGGACTTGTTTACCCCCGCACTAACCAGGCTAGAGGAGGGGTCTTGGTGGGAATTCTTGGCACTCCCGCTAACTGGCTAGATGGTCCGCTGTGCAAAGCAAAACAAGCTGATTGTGAATGAGCGGATGTTTTTGTAGTAGGCGTCTTTATTCTGAGCGTTTCTTTGCTTTTTAACAGGTTTTAAATGAAAACAAATGAAAATGAACACTAGTGTATCATCCATAAAATGGACATTTTACAGGAAAAGCCAAAATTCTCTTAACTTTGAATGGAAGTGATTGTAAAATAAGAGAAATTAGAGTAATTTTGGAACATTTCTATTGGAAAGCATGCAGATAGACCCACTGTGTTGCACACAAGAGCATTTGTCCACATTTAACCCATCCACACACGGTGCATCTGGGAGTTGTGCTTTTGTCCTACCATTTCACAGAATCGAATCAGCAACCTTCCAGTCACAAGGCTGGTTCCCTAACCACCAGGCCACACTGGACATAATTGACAAACAGTGCATCGGGACAGTATTCACAGCGCTCCACTTTTTGCAGATTTTATATTACAGTCTTATTCCACAATGGATTCAATTAATTTTTCCCCTTAAAATTCTACAAACAATACCCCACAATGACGAAGTGAAGCCCGAAATGAAGTATTCACAGCCTTTGCCATGACACTCAAAATTGAGCTCAGGTGCATCTCATTTCCACTGATCATCCTTCCTTGATGATAACCTGCTCCAGAGCGCTCTGGACTTCAGACTGGGATGAAGGTTTATCTTCCAACAGGACAAGGACCTTAATCACACAGCCAAGATAACAAAGGAGTGGCTTCAGGCTTGATTCTCATTGAACATCTCTGGAGATAACTAATAATGTCTGTGCACCGACGCTCCCCATCCAATCTGATGGAGCTTGAGAGGTTCTGCAAAGAAGAATGGGAGAAACGTCCCAAAAGCAGGAGTACCAAGCTTGTAGCATCAAACTCGAAAAGACTTGAGGCTGTAATAAAGGCTGTAAAAGTTCAAATGGAACACAACATTAGACTGAGCCATATTGCCATCAGCTTGCCAATGAATAATCATGTTATCGACGTATGATACAAAAAAACCACACAACATTATTTTAGTGAGGAGAGCTCATTATCATGATTCAGCTGGTATGTCAACAGTGTTTTAAAAACAGTGGGTTTATTTTATTTATCTTTCATTTAAATTTTATTTAGGTTAAATATTTTGACATTTCTAAATTTGAATTCCTTCATCTAAATATTCTTAGTAATATACTGCAAATGCATAATGCATGCAAGTTTAAATCACTGACCTTTTTGACCTTTAGAGAATGTGCCAAATGCAGTCTGCTGTTTATGTCATGAAATGTGTGACTGACTCATAGAGGTGAAAACTGGATTTGCTTTGTGGGTTTTGTAGGTTAGTCAGTATTTGACTTTCAAAAAGGAGGACACTGGGGACACATGGACATCATGGCTAGGATGTTGTGGCTGGGGGGCTTCAAGTAGGCCTAAACTGTTGGACTGTGACAGTGTGTGTGTGTGTGTGCGTGTGTGTGTGTGTGTCAAAATGAGTTATAGATCTCGAAAATCATGCAGCTGTTATTAATCATTGTTACATAAACTTTTACCAACAGAGCCTTAATGTGTTGCTTATGTGTCTCAAAATATAAGTAAACAGAGCGAAAAATGTTTTTACAAAACATGCCTAAAATATCTGGACACAGAATGTGTTGACGTGAATCAGTGTGACACTTTACACCGTTTAGATATTGCCAGATTCCTTTTTAACATAACAAATATAGGACATGTTGGGGATAATGAGGACATACCGTCACCCTTGCCAGCATCCCCTTGGAAGAAAATGCGAGCGGGCAGCATTGTTTGTGATCACTTCCCCTCTCACAGTGCCAATACCCTTTAACAGTCCTTTAGGCCTAACCCCAGGGACTCTGGATTCTATTCTGTGTCTTTTGGTATTGTTTTTATTTGGCACAAGAACAATATTTAGAGCTATAATTAAAAGCAAAACAGCTCGATAGTAGCTCATTTCACTTGTCGTAGTCTCAGCGTGACACTACTAGCATGTCACAAGCTTTATTCAAGTGGCCCAGCTATGCTGTTAATACAGTGTCCCTGAGCTCCGGCAAAGCCGTCATAATATGACCCCTATCTCATTACTGTCTCTGAGCACAGCTGAACTGAGTGCTGGGATGCTTCCTTAACTAGACCCTTATATGAGTGGCATGTGCCAAACTTGGCTCTGTCAGAGAGCTCAGTGGAAAAAGAGCTGAATATAGTGGAGCGTAGTGAGGTGACCTGAGTGTGAGGTAGGCCAACTAACTGAAGCCTAATATCCCCTTGTCTTTATTAGATGTCCAAAGCTTCTTTGCTTCTTCAGCTTTTAGAACCCTAGGTTAAATTCATGGGATGTTCTCATAGTTTTATGTCCTTGTATTCACCAAATAATTTAAGAAGTATTTAAAGGAGACAGGCACGCATAACAGATATTGTTATTTTGCTCATCCAGAGTGTATTGTGGGCTGGAAATGCAATAACAGTGATGAATGACAATGTAATTTGTAATGATTAGAATGAGAAGGGTATCTATAATATCAAGGTATTCAAGATGCTTGTTATTAAAAATATAATTAAAAAAAACAAAGAAAACAAACAGCCCCACCCTTCTCATTTTCCTCTATAATCCAATTTCTGGTTCTGTGATGTCATAAGCTCCACCCCTCTCTCATTGATCAGTTAGAGTCTGTATGCAGGTTGAGCATGTACACGGGACAGAGCAGTAAACATGCACTGGAAAGATTCTATGGGATTTAAACTGGGATTTAATTCAGGTTTATGGGCTGGATTACTCACTGATAATTCATCACACAGTAAGAAACTGTGACTAGTGACTAAAATAGACTAGACATTAACGCTGCAGTTGCGATGTTGGACAAGGTCTGTAGCCAACATGCTATTATCACAGTTGGATTGCCGGACGAGGCCAGTAGCCAGGACACTAATGTCACATTTGCGATGTTGGACGAGGCCTGTAGCCAAAATGCTACCATCACAGTTGAGATGTTGGATGAGGCCTGTAGCCAACATGCTAATGCCACAAAGTATAGCTTATCTTATATATATATATATAAGATATATATATATATATATATATAAATATAGCTTAGCTTAAACTATCATATCATTTAAGACTACAAGAAGATTAAATTCTTTTGAAGTCTTTCCGGTCTTTCCGGTCCTCTTAGTGTGGTGCACAGTTAGCTAACTGAAGAGACTGCATTCAGTTGGTCATTCTCTGTTTGGCCTAGTTTTAGCTCTTAGTGTGTTAGCTGCTCTTCTAGCTGCACTTTCCATTCACTCAGCTCTGATTTCTTGCTTCACCTGTTTAGCACTGCTTCCATATTCTTTCCAGGTAGCACAGTTTCTAGTCAGCTACCCATATAACACTGAATGTTGCCCAAATGTCACCCACATTGAAGCTGTAAGTGTCAAGTGTGGCCCAGAGTTGGTCCAGGTTTGGCGCAAATGTGCTATCTGAGTAGTGGGGTGTGTGTGTGTATATATATACATATATATATATATATATACATTTTGATAGTGTTAGTAAAATGAGCCAAGATTATTATTATGTTATGTAGGTTTTTGGGTTTTCAGTCTTACAATTTCTATGTTAACAATTATAGGTCAAAGGTTTTTGTGGTTGGCCCCATCATCGGACCATGTCAATCAATCAATCAATCAAATCAATCAAAATTTATTTTTATAGCGCTCTTCACAACTGAAGTTGTCACAGAGCAGCTTCACAGAAATTAAATAAATAAATAAATAAATAAATAAGGAAGGTTAAAACAGAAACAGAAACAGAATGTATAAATGACAGATCCCCTAGTGAGCAAGCCACATGGCGACAGTGGCAAGGAAAAACTCCCTCAGCTGGAGGAAGAAACCTTGGGAGGAACCAGGCTCACAAGGGGAGGACCCATCCTCCTCTGGTCAAACTACTTATACATGGTTAGGGGACACTGGACCCCTACATCTCTGTTCTATTACTCGGGTATTGAAGTAATGTTAATTATCTTGTGGACATAATATTAACAGTAGATTTCTACAGTTGGTGATGGTGGGTGAGCAGCTAGTCCATGGCAGTGTGGGAAACTAGTCCAGGTCCAGTTGGTGGAAGGTGGAGAGCCAATGTATACAATGTATACAATGTCTTGAAACATCTGGGCCTAGCCAATCCGCTGGGTGACTTATGGGACCAAACTGGTGTTGGTGGGACAGGGCATTGATTGAGACACAAGAAGGGGGCAAACCATTTGAGTCTCCTGGTAGAACTTTCAATAAAGGTTTTCTGTTTCACTTATGAGGGTCTGGCTGGTGAACAGAGCTTTTGGAACTCTCATTATGCAACTATGCCAAGATAAATACAGTTTCCCGTTTTAGGGCTTCTTTCATAATGTAGAACAAAATAGAGTGTTGAATTTTGATTTTGATGTACAGTACAGTCACCAATACTCCCTCCTTACTTTGCTTTGTACTCTATCATGAGATATTAGGCTCTGTTTTCTCTGAACCACCTTTTCTGGGAATGTGTGGAGGTTGGTATTGCGTAAACCAGAGAAATCACTCTCCTGTATCTGAGTTCTGGCTCAGTGGCGTGGATGCCGGCGAGGGCCACTTTCACAGGACACGGGCGAATAGACTCAGCAACAATGGACTTTCCAGGAAAAGCTTTAACACAGTAGCACATTCACACGCTGCCCAGCTGTCTGATTAGACAAGTGTTACAAAGTCACATGAGGCTTACTGGGGACAGCGGGGCTGAAGGAACCAGTGAGGAGAAAAAAATGGACCAGCCTGTGTGGTGAACACCTCTAAAGACATCTGGACGTTAATGTGTTATTCACCACGTCCAAATTATTTAACAGAGTATTTTTTCTGTAATTGTATTTTTTAATTGGGATCAGCTCATTAAATTCACAAATCATTAAAACATTAAGAAACAGACAGATGAAGTGAATTACGCAGATCCGGTTCCGCTGTCTCCTGTATAGGGTTAGAGATATGGTCAGCAAAGACAGTCAGTTGGAAGAACATCCGGTGAACTCATGAGATGTTCATGGAGATCCCAACACACAACTTACAGGACGTAAAGTATCTGCTGCAAGCATGAGTTCCTCTGAACCCTACTCTGAACCCATGGATTACTCTGACCCTTCCACAGTGTTCAAATCTGACCATTTGAAGACTATGGTGCTTTAAGGAAGCTGGAAGCTTTGTTTTGCATCTGATGAACATCATCTGACTTCATCAGGTTGTAAACAGTGAAACAGATGGTGGTACAATGACCTAGATGACGTCTGGCTGTAGCCTGAACATGTCCATGCCTAATATGCACCTGTCCACCTGTCACTCATGCAAATAACTCTGCATAGGGGACATCGACCCACACCGAGTGTGTAAGCGAATATGCTGCTGGAACTCTGCCAGAACAATGAATCTATTGATATATGGGCCAACTGCACCTGCTTGCATTTAGTTACAGCCTTAACTCTTCTGGAGATTCTTCTGGAGTAACACAGCTTCTACATGCACTAATGCTAATTGATTGACTCTAAATAATAAAGATGAAAAATGGCATAAAATATTTTATTGACTGATAGAAGAAGTGCAATTGATTGTTTTTTTCAAATTTTTTTTTTCTATGAAAAGAAATGATCTTTGCCCTTTTGGCACCTTTATTCTGGGTCTCTAGGTTTATAACAGAGTTTACATTTTACAGTTTCTGATTTTCTTTAACTACACTCTTTAAAAAAAATGCACCATAAAAAGCAAATCAGCTTGTCTATGTAGAAGCTTGTCAAAAATTTTCCAAGAGTCCCATTATTGTTACAAGTCAAGGGACCATTTTCAGGACATTAAGAAGCTCCTTTTGCAAGCAGTCGTGTGCTGTTTGGACCACTATCAAGTATTTTGAAAAACTCATTATTGTTAATAACCTTGTCAATCTTACAGTCACAAATAGTTCATTTTTCAGCTCCAAACCCTCACTTTCTGCCAGAATTTCAGAGCAATGAAGTGATTTTTAGTTCTTACAAGCAAAATAAATAAAATAAAATAAAATAAAATAAAATAAAATAAAATAAAATAAAATAAAATAAAATAAAATAAAATAAATAATTGTAAGCACAAGTAAATTGCTTGATCAAATCATGGTGAAATTCCTACAAACATCTTTATATTTTCGTAATTTGTACATCATCTCAAAAGAAGACAAATTGGTAGAATCTTCAGGAAATAACAATCAAATGTTTTGATGAATAAAATTACATCAAATTGTGTAAATATCCCACACAATTTGACTAGGGTTCTAAAGCTTAAGTGGTAAAAGGAACCAATAAATGATTTTTTTGAGCAAAGTTATACATTCTCAAGTCATGTGATAAAGTTTGGACACCCTATGAACACCTTTGACTTTCTAACATATTTAATCATATGGACATTTAATCTTCATTTGAACTGGATGGAGAGGTGGACATCATATACCTAAACACATACAACTGAAGAAATGTCTTTTAAAATCATTTGCAAACTGTAATTCATAGAAATGCCCATATTCCCTCCTTTAGTTTAAAGAATGTCAATTAGATGTTTCCTAACCACCGACCAGTTTGACAGTGACCAGATTTTCCCACTCCTCCATGCAGAATTCTTTCATCTACGTGATGTGTCAGCACCATTCATTGTACAGATGGTCTTACGTTTTCCATAATGTGAAGGTTCTATTCAAATTAACCCATGTTTGGTTTTTAAAGTTCTGCATGTCAGAGGGTCTATGTCATGATACTTAGTGTTGGCTTAACTCATATCGGACACTCGGACACATCCAGCATTACCAGACACTACTTGGTTGTAGTCGGTTATTACCAGACCTTGAGTCTCAATAACAAAGTCTCTGTTGAACAAATTATAGAGAGATATCTGGAAGCAGTTTTTTGACCAACCCCAGAAACAGTCCCAGAGGAGGGTTGACATCATAGCATAGTGTTGTGTGTAGAATACCATCTGTTTGAGATCAGAAGTGTGTTGATGGCTTGACTTTATATAAGAGTGAAATGCTGAAATGCAGGAGAGCTCGTAAGAGAGAAAAAAACAGCTCTTCTGGATTCTCTCGGACTCTCACAGACTCTCTGGCCTGTCAGCAGATCAGCTTCTCCGAGAGGCCCACTGTTCCAGCTGAGAGCACACACACACACACACACACACACCCACACACGCTATACAAGCCAAACAGAAGAGATCTTCAAAGTCTGAAAAATATTCCTGCAATTGAAACCATTTCTTCATTTCTCCTACAGCTGCACAATTAATCAGATTGCAATCATGTTTGAATTTGTTTGCCGTCTTTGATTCATTAAATGGACCATTTCTGGAAAAAACCTGGTCATGTCAAAATACACAAGATAACATTGCTCAGGACCCCACAGGACCACCACAGAGCAGCTATGATGTGGGTGGTGGGTCATTCTCAGCCCTGCAGTCACACTGACATGGTGGTGTGTTAGTGTGTGTTATGCTGAGTTGACCTGAAACCACTCCTTTGTTATCCTGGCTGTGTGCTTAGGGTTGTTGTCCTGTTGGAAGACAAACCTTCATCCCGATCTGAGGTCCATAGTGGTAAACACTGAGTAGGTTATCATCAAGGATGTCTCTGTACATCATTGCAGTCATCTTTCCCTCAACCCTGACTAGTCTCCCAGTTTCTGCTGCAGAAAAACATTCCCGCAGCATGATGCTGCCACCACCATGCTTCACTGTGGGAATGGTATTGGTTAGATGATCAGAATTGCCTGGTTTTCCTCCAGACATGATGCTTGGCATTCAGTCCAATAAATTCAATCTTTAAGTGCCTTTTGCAAAGTCCAGATGGGCTGTCATGTCATGCCTGTCATGCCACCAAACAGGCCTGATTGTGGAGTGCTGCAGAAATGGTTGGCCTTCTGTAAGTTTCTCCTTACTCCATAGAACAATACTGGAGCTCTGTCAGAGTCACCATTGGCTTCTTGGTTACCTCCCAGAGTAAAGCCCTTCCACCATTTATGGATGATGGAGGCCACTGTGCTCATTTGGATCTTCAATGTAGCAGAAATCTTTCTGTACCCTTCCCCTGATCTGTGTCTGGATACAATCCTGTCTCAGAGGTCTACAGACAATTCCTTAGACCTCATGGTTTGGTCTGTGCTCTGATCTGCACTGTCTAATATGGGACCTTATATAAACAGATGTGTGCTTTTCCAAATCATGTTCAATCAACTGAATTTACCACAAGTGTCCAATTAAGCTGTAGAAACATCTGAAGGATGATCAGTGGAAACAAGACACACCTGAGCTCAATTCTGAGTGTCACAGCAAAGTCTGTGAATACTTATGTACGTGTAATATTTGTGTATTTCTGTTATTTAATAAATAAGATTTCCTCACTTTGTCATTGTGGGGTATTGTTTGTTGAAGTTAATGGAAATATTTGATGGAATAAATAAATTGAATCCATTTTGAAATAATTGTAACATAAAATATGTAAAACGTGAAGTGCGTGAATTCTTTCTGGATACTGAAGGATATTCATGACTAACATGGTGTTCCTGAACACTCTCTTCTATCTTTAGATGACTGGGGAGGGATCTGCTCCAAGAATCTGCAACTAAAGGATGGCCACACGTCCAGCCTGAACACCGGTCTGATCACCCTGAAGAACTATGGCTACTACCTCCCACCCAAATTCGTTCACTTGACCTTTGCTCATGAACTCGGCCACAGTCTGGGGGCTCCCGTAAGTCTTTTAGTTGTAATCTGCTGTTGTGTGAACAGAGGGTATGCACGTGATGTCGGGTGGGAGTCACTGCAGTCACGCCCACTGAGTGGTCAAACTGCTGACTGAGTGGCATCTTAGGACCTGAGATCTTCATGTTATGGGCAGCTACATGCCATTTTCTAGGCTTTATAACTCCAAGTCTACTCATAGCTACTTATAACTCATAGATCAAAGTAACCTAGAAACTTTTATGGACTTTATATGTCCATGGTGATCATCACCATCATGTGATGAATTATCAGTGAGTAATCCGGATCAGTAAACAGATAAAATTCACTTTTTTCCAACTGAATGAATTCCCAGATCAACTAAAGGAGGCAGGACTGATTACGTCACTGATCCCTTTTTTTGCTCACACAGTGTTCATATTTCATAATAAAAGCCTTGAGAAGGGATAATATTGATAAATATATAAACAACAAAAATAATAAAGGATATGTCAGCTGTTTTTTAGTTTATTTGGATCACTGTCAAATATTGTATTATTATAAATATCTGTCATCTAATCGTTAAAATAATTCATCAAAATTCAAAATTTCAGATCAATGGATCGTGTAAACAAAAAAACGCAAACAAAAAAACAGGTTAAGGTAAGGATTAGGACCCCCAACATCGAAATCAGGTACATAACAACCAGATAACCAGACAACCTAATTTTTGGCCACATATTGATTTCTATGGACTATTGTTTTTTTGTTGTTTTTTTTGGTATTTTGGTTAGATTGCCCAAATTCAGTGGAAGTTTTATTCCCTGTTTGATAGTTTCCCATATTAAACGCAGTCGTGCCGCAGAATGTTTTGCCACCAGTTTTTAATATGCATCTGTTACAGGTCCAAGTCTGGAAAGGATAGCATTAGTGACTTATTGATGACCTCAAAGCAACACCCATTCAGTTAATCAGTTGCGTCACGCATGTTAGAACCTTTTGACCTTCATGCATGTTTTGGAGAATCTGAAAAAAAGCTTTTCTTCAAGGCTTCTCTAACCTAAACGCACATGGAGGACCTATATGCAGCACTTACATAGTAGGTGTCTTTATTTATATTTACACTTCTCTCAAGTGGATCTGAATGAGGACCACTCTTGTTAGGCCAGTGAACTTTCCCTTAGCTGGATCCATTGCTTCTACCGTATCTCTGTCAGTGTCAGACATGCTGTTCACACTTCCACAGCTCTAGATTCCTTCCCAGCAGGACTTTGGCAGGTCTGCTCTGGTCCTGCTGTCTCTGTCTGAATATAAATTGAGCCACACTTGGCGATAGTTGGATGACGCACATAATTCATTGTTTCTATCCTTACTTTGGAGGCGGTGGAGAGGATCAGAGGATCCACTTCAACTCTGATTTATGAGGAAGCGTTGGTCCACAGCCCAGATACCTCAGCCTGATAACTGAGAGTGTAACTCTCTCTTCCTGGAGTAACTTGAGTGTATGATGGGTGATCAGATGTAGCATTGCTTTGGAAAGAAGATACAGCAAATTTATAACTTGAGAACATTTGTATACACTTATTTTGTTCAATCATTCATTAATCAGTTATCAAATGTATAGTAGATATACCCTATTCCAGTGCATGTTTACTGCTCTGTCCATGTGTACATGCTCAACCTGCATGCAGACTCCGACTGATCAGCAAGAGGGCCGAGGCTAATGATATCACTGACCCAGATATATCAGAAAAAAGGTCCTGAGAAGCAAGCCCATGAGCAGTCCAGACAACTTGAATTTCTGAAACCAGTGGTCAGGGGTTTGCTTCAAGCAGACCCGGGTTCAGTCTGCTGCCGGTGCCACATGTGGGGTTGTGATTGGTTCATTTTGTCAACTGCTTCAACATATTACCTGCATTCCTAAAAGCCTCCACCTCATTGTTTGTAGACGTTCATGAAATCGCATGATTCAGGCTTTAGAGTTTGTATCCAAGGAGAATGAAAAACTAAAACAGAAGAACCTGCGCCCAACCACTCTGCAAAAACATGTGCAGAAAAGTGACATTCGAAATTGCATAATAAATCCATGGTTTGAATGGAATTCTTCTCTGTGAAAGCAAACCAGGGATAATGAGCCCATCCCCCAAAATGATCCCAGAATCAGGTCGGGGGCGTCCTGGTGCCTGTCTGTCTGTGTGTAGTTTTGAGTCCACATTGAGCTGCTAGCGAGCAATGAGGGGTAAAAGAGGAGCAGCTCCTGTAGAGATGAAATACATTTATAATTCATAATCATAATTAACCTAAATATTGACTTTCTTGCTCAAATATGAAGACAAACATGTAGTTTGGTCTTCCAGTGTTGTAGCTCATACCCTGTGAAACAGGTTTTATGAATGTTTTATTAATGTTTCTGGGGAAAAAAGAAAAATAGTGCAACTGAAGGACTTACAGAACTATTGGGTAAAACTGAACATTTATGCAGCTTTAGAAGAATGATCTGTGTATCTAGGCCACGTGAAGAATGACAGTCGATTCGGCTCCTACAGAGTTGTTTTTGTCTGTTCTGCATGAGCAAACTGTAGACATAATTGAGCTAATTGGAGAAAAAAACAGACAATCACATGGTGTGCGGCATGCATGACATGAAAGCTTGAAATCTGCCAGCTAGCTGGACTCAGCCAACATGACCATGGACCAAGAGCACATTTTCACTATCACTGTGCACTGGGCAGCATGTCAGAAAGGTCCGAGAGTAATGAAAGCTCTTAGTCCTTTCATATTTACTCAATGTGCCATAAACATCAAGTACACACTGGATGTTGAAGCTCTATGTTACTGTGAGACTCAACCATGCTGCTGGTTTTTATAGTAAACAGCAATTCAGTTGGTGTCAATTCACTGTTAATGGTTCACTGTATCTAGGTTAGAAACCCACAGATCAGAAGACAGCGCAGGTGATGGTCCGTTAACCACAACAGTCATAAAACTGACTTTCTCATCTGTGGAACTATCAGGCCCATGATCACAAGGCTCACGTCATTCCACCAGCATAGGAAATGTGCAGAATTACTATTTCATGGACCCCTGACCTGAAAGACTATGCTTCTGATGTTGAGCGAAACTTACCCATCCATCTCCACTCTCTGTTTTGTATTTGCATGTTCTAGCATGATGAGGGTTTGGACTGTGGGGACCTAGAAGTCACCAAAGGGAAAGGGAGATTCATGATGTTCCCACATGCCTCAGACAAGATCCTGGAGAACAGCAATCGGTTCTCACCTTGCAGCATCCGCCACATCAGCCGCCTGTTGAATATCAAGAAGGACAAATGCTTTGTTGGTGAGATATGTCACTGTAACGATGGGCATTCCAGAAAATCAGGTGTATCCAAACCTTAGATTTATTAACTGGGTCAGAAGTGTGTAGAGCGTGTAGTACCCTGTTGGGCTGCTTTGAGTTTGGATACATGTTGAGATACGGTTGGGCATGAAGGTAAAAAGGTTCCTTATGGCATCTTGCAGCACATTTGCCCACAGATGTTGCACTGTACCTGTGGATTCTATACACTGGTAGGTTGCCAATGCTTGCCAATGATCGTATCCCAGCTTGTCCCATGAGTGGTCAATTGGCGATATATCTGGCAAACGGGCAGGCCAAGGAAGTGTTGCACTAAGGTGGAGAAATTGTGTGAGGGAGCATGATCCTGCTGAGAAATGACAGTTGAAAGCCCTGCCGTGGGAGGCAATATGTGGCCACAGGATGTCCTGCACTTATTGCTTAACTGTTGGTGTCCCTCATATTACTACTAGGGATGACTGTCTTATGTGATGGTTCCCTAGATCTTCACGCCAGCATATGTCACTCCTCAGCAATGGCAGGATTGAAGTGCTCAAGACAAGGCCTCCGTAATCAAACCTGATCGTCATTTGATTCCAAATAGAACTATTTATTGATAAAGACGATGTCATCTAGGCTTTTCATTTATTCTCATTCATGATACCACTACGAACAAAAGAGACAGTTGCTGACTGTCAGTGACAGGACATGGAATGGGTACTGTGACACCTAATATCCTGGTTGTTGAAAGGTCCATCCTATTCTCTGAGACCCCTCTCAAAATCAACTGGGCAAAATGCCTGCGAGTGCATTGTAGAGGCATGTGTAACAGTCAACGCTCTCTCACCAAGAGGTACACTACCCAAAAGTAGCCTCTGAGTCAGGCTCTCTTCTCATTTTGTGATGCTTTTGGACTGAAGAGCTTCTAAGCAGAAGGTTTGAGCCACAGGAAAGCCACCCAGGATCTCAACAAATCCAACAGAAAAAAAAAGACCCAAAAGACAACTTTCTAAGTCAGTTTGACTTAATTCGTTACCACCTTTTCCTGACTTTGATCTTCCTTTTTTGATCTTATCCTCTTATACAGTTCTTTGACTAAGTAGGCCATGTGAACATGTCATACCTGTTGTGTCTTGTCAGTCAGCGATCAGCCCATCTGTGGAAACCAAATTTTGGAGGAAGGAGAGGAATGTGATGTGGGTCATAATGAAAGCGATCCATGCTGCTACAGTTCGAGAGGACCAGTAGGTGCTCAGTGTCGGCTGAAGCCCAACAAGCAGTGCAGGTTGGCGCCAGTTTGTGGTTTTCAATTCATTGGACCTTTCTGTGTTTTAGCAAATGTATTTATTATCATTACAGCCTGCATTGGGTTCCTCACAGTAAAAAATATGAAACGTGCATATTGTGGTGCTTTAACACTGCGTGAAACCTACACTACTCTGCTCAACTGTACTCAGCTTTTTACCTTTTCCATGAGGAAAATTTGGTATCTGGTACTGGAATCTGTAGCTACTCTGTACACTGTGTGGACATGAAGGGGAATGGTAGCGTAGGGGCACCTGTCATTGGCCAATCCAAGAATTTCAACCACTTGGGAGTATTGTCTGTTTCTTTAGCTAATCGAGTAAATTGGGAATTGCTTGGAATTTCCTTCAGTTGTTTGGCAAAGAGAGAAAGGAATTGAACAAAACTCTAAAGTGGCCGATATTTGACCGGCCAATAATCAGGCTGCTTTGAATAAAATATCATTTTTAAAAACAGAAATTTAGATCATATCAGATATTATAAAGCTACACATTGCTGTCCTTTTTTATGTCACCAACAGCATTTCAAGAGCTTTGTGAGTGGAAAACAAACCAGAAACCAGGGACCACAACACAAGTCGAGCTGAGAAGTGTAGGTATCCTGCAGTGGAAAAGTTGTTTTAGATTCAGGCTTGAATATCGGATTAAAAACAAACAAACAAACAAACAAACAAACAAACAAACAAACAAACAAACAAACAAACAAACAAACAAACAAAAAAACAAATCTTCAGGATTAAGAATTGAATAATATGCATAATATTCAACCTACTGAAATATTTCTTAGTCAGATTAATTCTCATCCATTGCTGTGCAGCATTGCTTGCACAAACATCATGTTATAGTTTAGGAAACACATGTTGTGGACAAATTCAAAATAAATCTAAATATAACAGTGATATAAATGATATGAAATTATGAATAACATCAATACTAATATCATTCAGATATTTCTAATTACATTTTATGAGAAATTGACTTATAGCTTTATAGTCCACTATTTACAGCTTAAACGTCTATTGCAAAAGTTTGGGAACCCCATTCAAATTACATGTATTTATTATTATTATTATTATTATTATTATTATTATTATTATTATTATTATTATTATTATTATTATTATTATTATTATTATAGGTAATGGCACATTAAATACATTATGAAAATCCATTAAAAATGAGAATTTATTCACTTGTTTACACAAACAACCTCAATTTGACCAGGTGCTCCCAAACCCCTATATACCATTATAGACAGTTATAGACTGTAACCCAATTCGTAGCCCTTCCCGTGTTATAAGTGTGTGTGAGTGAAGTGAGCAGGAAGGTGAAAAAGCAGGAGGTTCTGGGACCAGGGCTGGAAACCTGTTGGCTGATGGACAGCTGATGCAAATGGCCACAGATGGGCCTCAGTCTCTCTAACTGTACACCGGCAAGGTGTGGAGTTTCCATAAAATGGCCAAGAGTCCTCCATCTGTGTTACTCTTCAGATAAGTTTGGCTCACTCTGGAATCGGCCTTTCATTTCTGTTTTTCTGTCTCTTCATCTCAGTCCTAGTCAGGGTCTGTGCTGTAGCTCCAGCTGTGTCTTTAAGAACCCAGGGCTCGTCTGTGAGGAAGACTCCGAATGCCGGATGAAGAGCGCATGCACAGGGTCTTCAGCTTCCTGCCCCAGGCCGGCCACCAAGCCAAACATGACACTCTGCGGACTGGGCACCCGTGTTTGTCTCAATGGGGTGCGTGAGTCCACCAGTAAATTTGACTCCTCCTGGCTATACATATATTGTAAGAGAAGGGAAAAAAATCAGTGTTAGAAATTCTATTCTGAGTAAGTTTGGAGCATTTCTATTGGTCCATTCATAATGGAAATCTGACACAATATAAAGAATGTGTGGCAAATTCACATTATGGTCATGTGAAAAGGTTAGGATACATAAACACTTAATACTGGTACAAACCAAACACAGAATTTGAGCACATAAGCGTCAAACCAGCTGTGAAACACGGGGGTGGAAGTGTCATGGTTTGGTGCTGCTGTGTTGTTTCTCGCCATCATAGAAATTACCATGAAATGTTTATTTATTTAATTGCTTTAAAGATAACATTCAACTGACACTATTTCAGGCAAGAAAGGAAATACCAGCTTTTAAGGCATCGGGTGTTTTTTTTTTTATGAATTACATTTTGCAAATGATTTTTAAAAGACAGTCGTTTTATGTGTTTAATTATATCACCTTCGATATAGTTAAAATGTCACTGCTGTCCAACCACAAAATACGTATTTCCATTTTTGCTAGTTTTTAGTTTGAATCCTGTAGGTATTCTGACTGAATAAACCAATAGAAATGTTCGGAAATGACTTTTAATTCATCTTATTTCAAATTCAAAGAATAAAACATTCTCCTGTAAACTCACCATTTTAGAGATGCATGTCTTTCACTGGACAGCGACGATGAGTTTCAATATGTTTAAATAAGACAAACGTGTTTATGGGGGGGTCTAAACTTTTCATATGACTGTCACGAAGTGAAAAGCGGTTCAAAGCTTTTATATGACCGTGCTGACCTTTCACATTCTTAAATGTCATGTTTTCAATCAGATCTATACAATTGCCAAGGACAGCTATAATTAATGTTTATATTACAATTATGGGCCTGAATGTAAAACAATGGCTCATGCTGAGAGTCGTGTGGCCTGAGAAATAAGGATTGGGATTGAAAAAGCTAAAGCATGGAACTGTTTAGAGCAGATAACATCTCATGGGAGTGATATAGTCAGCCCGCTTCTGATCATTTCACATTCTTTGGCTTCGCTTCCAAATGATTTACAAAATGTTCTTCTGCATAGCTGTTGTTTCTCCCCTCTGGAGCAGGAATGTGCCCGGTCGCTGTGTGTGATTTATGATCTGGAGCAGTGTGACTGTCCAGGAGAAAACAAGAAGGAAAAATGCCACATGTGCTGCCAGCAGAAGGGTAACCACAACAGCTCCATGCAAAACAGGCCTCATAAACAGCTGTTTATTGGTGCTCCACTGCCATTGAAATGACTGCTGTGTAAAACAGAGCTGAACCACAAATGGGGTTGAACTACCCACATGATTCGTTTTCAATTTGGCACATAAATACACAGTTGTCTAGTCAGCCACATTACACAACAGCATCATTTTTATTGACATAAACATTAAATTCAATCAATTTTACTTCATACACTACAAGGACAAAAGGATTGGGACACCTGTCCATCAAGGGTATTAAAAAAGATTGGATTCTGTTTTTTTGTTGAAGTAACTTTTTCTACTGCCTAGGAAAGACTTTCCATGAGAAATATGGAACATTACCGGTAGGATTTAATTGCATTTAGTGACAAGAACATTAATGAGGTTGTATGATCACCACCTCACCTAATCTCCAACTCATTCTACAGCACAGTTCCACTGCTCCACAGCTCATTGCTGGGGGATTTATACCCTTTATACCCTGGATCAAGCCCAAAACTTGCATTAGGCATGGTGACAACAGGTTCATACTCATCTGCTTCAGAGAGTCCTATTCTTTTGGCAGTACTGTATGTGTGCATTTGCAAATCTGTGTCAGCAGCTTAATGTAGCTTACTGTATTCGTGGTGTCCACAGACATTTGGGCTACACTGGTATAGTGTACTTATCTTTTGTAAGATAAGAAGCAAAACTGCCTGCATTGCTCTCATAAGAAATCGGAGCCTCTGCAGCTCTCAGGGTGCTCCCCCCCATTGCTTGCATTGCTCCCGACAGGAGGGTGAGGACAAACCCATTCCTCCTCTGATATATGTGAAATCAGCCACGGCCTCTTTTTTACACCAGTGCAGAATCTGTAGGCTGCCAATGTGGGAAGTGGCCAGCTCTGATACATCAGCAAACAGATGCCTGTGCCGAGGATGAGGGAGAGAGAGCATGGCCACGAATGGGTTATGCACGAATAGATTTTTCTTGATAAGATGTATCAAACAGCAATTCAGGCATTGAAAGGGAGTCAGGAGATTGGTGCACTGTTCTACTCTGCAGCATTGCATGCGCAAACCATATCTTCATGAAAAGGCAAGAATCCTTAACTGTGACCTTATCACAAAATTTAGTTTTTGAAACAGCTAAACATTTTCATACAAGCCTGCCTGATGAGTTTTGGAAATTGTTGTGCAATAATAATAATAATAATAATAATAATAATAATAATAATAATAATAATAATAATAATAATAATAATAATGTTGACATCTCTATACTGATATTGTTGTTTCCTGTAATAGGTAATCCCAATACCTGTGCAAGCACCACTTCCTCCGTCCTTTCGATGTATTTTAAAGGAAAGCAGGTGGCCCTGGTTCCCGGATCTCCCTGCTCCAGAAACCAGGGCTACTGTGACCACTTCCAAACATGCCGCTTGGTGGATGCAGACGGACCCATCGCCAGGCTGAAGAATTCATTCCTGCATCTGAACGAGTTTGATGACTTGGCAGACTGGATGAAGGTTTGTTTTTGTGTTTAGAAAAGCTCAACCCACAGACATGGTTCTGGTTTATTGCACATTCCTGACAAATGCCACCACATTGTGAATGTTCATCTGTGCTTGCTTTTTGCCCCAAAGTGTTGAAGTGAGGTGGGTTGGTTGGTGCAGAAAGTAGCTGTAACATGACTGACTGGATTTCAGTTTTGGAATGACAGTGTAGAGTTCAGAAGCTCTATATGCCTCATTAAATACACACTGTAGTGGTCTTTGGGGTCCTGACCTTTGAAGAACAGGGTGTCAGGAAGATAAAGAAACAGATGGATATATCAATATTGTGGGATATGAACAGAGCGCGATATGGAGAGAGGTGATATCATTTATATAATATCATTGATTTTAGTTTTTTAATAACGTTCTGTTTTCTGCTCCCTCGCTCTGCTCCACTCCCCCGACTCTCAGCTCCTCCTCTCCTCTGCTCCCCTTTGCCCCGTTCATTCACACCCAGCATGGGATGAATACATTTTTCACATCATATTTTTCACATCACATATTATATTTTATATTGTACATATTGCCATTCAGCCAAAAAATTGGTATATGATATTTTGTCCGTATGTCCCAGCCCTAGAAGATACAGAATGGGTGAATAAATGATGTCATTGATAACCATCTTAAAGTCTTGTCCTGTGTTCTAGAAATGAACTTAAATAGTCTTTAAATACTGTCTGGACAAGGTCAGTATGAACATTTGGGTGAGTTTCTAGATTTAGGTTATTGTAATATTCTGGTTTTATATTATTTAATAATAATAAAGGCTGTCGATCGTTCAGCATCGTTCAGTCATTCTGGTCTACTAAGCGTAGAAGGTTTAGTCTAAATTATTATTTTGATTTACCTTTAGAACCCTAGGTGTTGTGGGATGCTTTTGTAATCTGACTTTTAATTGCCATAAAAATATGTAAGGATATTTATAGGAGATAGTCACACAGGCCAGATATTGTCATTTTCAGCAGATCTCAGGATACTCAAATTTGTCTTCATTTGATTAGATTAGATTAGATTTGATTAGATTCTTTGCCAGTCTAAACTGGGAATTTGACTTCTTTTCTGAGCTGGAATACTCACTGATAATTCATCACACACACAATGGTTAGATAGTAAGTCTTGATATGTGTATCATGTCTGTAGGTTACTCTGATTCTGAGATATGAAGCCTAAAAACCAGCATGTATTTGTCCACAAAGTGTAGATCTAAGATTTAATAATGGCATTTTTAAATGATTACAGAGCATATTTTCCCAAAGACTTGCTACTAATTTAACACATTTCTTATTTTTCCTCTGTAGGCCCAGTGGTGGGTGATACTGCTAGCCATTCTCGCCATCTCAGCAGTGATGGCCAGTACCGTCTGTCTGTTTGGACATACTCTGGAGACTGATGCCATCACAGTAACTGAAGCACAATGCCACAATCAAATTCTTCCCAAAAGACCTGCAGTTTTATAAACACCAGAAAAAGGACAGCATGGAATAAAGTGGAGGCATCTCAAAGGGTCTTCTTTTCAAACCCACCTGTTCAAACATCCTTTGGGTTTTCTTGGACTCCCTCACCACTGAGCTCCACCTCATTTGTCCTCAGTAAACTCTTTGAAGTCCATGGTTAATTTGAGGCTTGTCTTTCAGCCAACATTTCGCTGCTCCCTCAGTAACGGATTGAGTGCTGCTGTGAACACGTCAACAAGACTCGCACGATGTTGGCTGAGATGCTACAGCCAATCAGACACGATGTCACCAGTGATATGGAAAGTGACGTTTGGGGTGAAAAACACAGCTGCCCATCAAGTTCTGACTCTTGTTAAATGGGAATTTTACTGATTTCTAAATAATCCAGTGTTTGATATAGAAAGAAAGTGGCATTTAGTGTGAAATGGTTCATTATAGACCAACTCACTTTTTTTACAGAACACACTTAAAAATAAAGTCTCTTTTAGGCTTCTTTAGTAACAAAAATGGTTCCATATGAGGGGTTCTTTGCATCGTTGATTAGTTCTTCAGTTTGATGGAAGAATGTGCTGTAGAGGGTTTTATATAGAACCATTTTGAAAAGGGTAAAATATGGCACCAAATATACAGTATAAACATTACCTCAACTAACAGGGGTTAAAGGGTCTGCTGTAACATAAGTGTTGGTGCCTCCAAGACACCTTCAGGCATCTTGTGTAGAGCTGTTTTTGTGGTTGTAATGTTACGGCTGATTGGGTAAACTAGGTATCTCGAACTGGAACATGAATGAAATGTATTACATCATTTCAGGTACTGCCAAAGTAGTGAGTATCAAAAAGAAAAGGTCAGGAAATTGCATAATTTTTATGTGTGATAATCTCAACTGCCCGACAGTAACCTTATGAAATTGCATCAACTTTACAGATTGTTTGTTTGTGGAATTTGCTTTCAAAAGCCGTTTAACATCAGTGTTCTGCCCTTTTTGGGGTTATCATGACATACAAGGTGTAGTGACACTCGGTTATCATTTAATAGGTCAGCTCGATATGTAAATAACCTGAAATTACAACTGGTTTGAGCTGCTGCATTTGTGTATTGTACTCTTTAGGGAGTCATTGCACAAGCATGGATTTAACACAATATGAACATTTTCTAATGAGGGATTTACACTGTTATATAAGATTATTTTAAGGCATAAAAGATGATGTCATAAGATTCTTATCCGGGTATTATTTTTTATTAAATTCCCACATTTTTCAAAGTTCAATCGAATTGTGAAAAACAATTCAAACACTCGTTATTGACACATTTTTACATGTTTACACACTTCATTTCACACAATGTTTATTAAAATTTTACTAAAAAACATTTACGCTTCAGCAGCTTCGTAACACATACTTTATGGTGATGATCACAGTTACATAAAGGTCACACAGGGTCATTTTTCATCTCTATAAAGTGCTAAAGGTCTGATCTTTGATCTGGTCTCACAGGTGCAGCGTACAGTACACCTGTCTGACTGTCTAACAGCATTCTGTTCATCAGGGTTATGATTAGTGCTGGTGCTCTAAACCCTCTTGTGGGTTTTCATTATGGAGTTGTTCCTCCATAATGAAAGAGAGGGGCTGCAGAGAGAGAGAGAGAGAGAGAGAGAGAGAGAGAGAGAGAGAGAGAGAGAGAGAGATCTGCTGAGTCATAAAATAAAAAGAAATCAAATAAAAAAATAAGGAAAGAAAATAAAAAAAATTAAGAAAGAAAGAAAGAAAGAAAGAAAGAAAGAAAAGAGAGTGTGTGGGAGAGGTTTGGGGTCAGTGATAAATGGAGTTAACAGTGTTGATCCTTTAAACTGCTTATTCACGGATTTCCAAAAATTTCATTATGTGAAAAAAATCTCAACAATGACCCACAACAGGGGTCTAAACCAAATAATCATCAACACATCATACTCGAGGGTGACAAACTCCACTCCTGCAGATTTACTGCTCTGTGGAACTTTCCAGACCCAACTGCTGACACTGAGTTACCTGAACTCCAGTACAGCTGAGATGGAGTTCTCTTCAGACCTAAGGTCTGCTCAGGTATGTTAGTGAGAGGAGGAATCTACTCAGGCAAACTCAGCGAGCTCCCACTTCCCCACTTGGCTCATTCACATCAGAATGTGTTGGGTTGGTTCAGCTTCTGGACTGCTCTTCTGAATCTCACACCTCTCAGTTTAGAGTGCTTTCATTCCACAAACAGAAGAACAGGGTCTAATAAAGTCCAGATGGAGCATTAAGAAGGTTTAAGCTTCTCTGCTCACCTCTGGACTCCACATAACAATCAAACACAAATACTGCCGTTCTTATGTTTCCTGTCATAGACTGACCAGAAGTGACCTATTAACCTCCCAACTGAATCTGCAGCACAGTACCTTTAAATTATAATCGACACTGTACAAAAACCTTGTACCTCTGCTTTTTGACATACTGGACCAATAGAAATGCTCCATAATGAACTGGAACACAGTCTTCCATTTATTGTTAAGACTGATTTTTTCCTTCTCCTGTAAAGCTGACATTGAGATGGAGATGGAGATACAAGATGTTTTGCGTGACAGTGACAACACACATATGCATACACATAAAGGCCTTTTGCACAGTGGACGTAAACATATGGACATTCGATCTTCATTTTCACTATATTGCGAGATGGAGGTGATAAAACTAAACACATAAAACTCATTAAATGTCTTTTAAACATCATTTAGAAAAAGCCTAAAATTAGAATCAGGAGCAAAACATCATCTGCAAATGATTAGACCATCATTAGAGAGGACTTGGTGTAGTGGAGAACATGGTGGTTGGTGTGGTGCAACAGATTAACACCACCAGTGAGACACCCCACCATGTGGGAGACTGGGGTTTGATGCCCAGTCTGGACTACTTCGCTGTGCCACACCAATAAGAGTCCTTGGGAAGGTCTCCTAACACTACTCTCGCCCACCTCTGTAATCTGACTAACCTTGGAAGTCGCTCTGGATAAGAGCGTTTGCTAAATGTAATGTGAATGACTTTGGAGGAGGCTTTATTATTCAAATCTCTGAGGCCTTCAGAAACCAGGATGTAGATGCAGATTAGTCTGAGGAAGGATAAAAGTAACGTTCCACTGTCCGGGAAATAATTTACAACTGGAGAAACCTTAAAACATCTGCCAACATGGCCAGACATGCCAACATTAGCCTAGCAAGATCAGTCCAAGAGCAGACCACAAGAGGACATAAAGAATTTTCTAAGGCTCCTAAAATGTCATCACTGGACCTTTAGGAAGCTCTCGCCACAGTTGATGACATAGTGCAGCATCGACCTTGGACGGAGACCAAACACGTTTAATTTTAATGGGAGGAAAGTAAGGAGGGAACTGGACTCGTGGTCACAGTAACAGTAACGTTTGGTGCAAAACAAACACAGCATTTAAGTACAAGAATTACATAACAACTGTGAAGCATGGTGGTGGAAGTGTCACGGTTTGGGGCTGCGTTACTGCAACAGGGTCTGAAAATCACCATCATAGAAACCACTATGAGATCTTTATTGTATCAGAGGGGGCGTGAAGAAAATGTGAGACTGTCTGTACAAAGACTGATGCTGAATCATCACATGGCTGACAGAATTCCACCTGGAGGAGCAGGAAAGGTCGATGTCAGTGGCCCGTAGACAGGAAGACATATAAGCTATTAGGGAATCGGGCAGGAACTGCTTTATATAAAGGACGTTTAAATGGCATTTCTTCAGCTGTATATGTTCAGATATATCACCTCCATCTCTCAATGAAGATCAAACGTCTATATGTATAAATATGCTATGAATGTCAAAGGTGATAATGGAGTGTCCTCACTTTTTCACATGGCCTGTATATATGTACGCCCACCGTGGTCTACCTTAATGTATTAAATAACCTGACAGTATTTATACAGTACACTAACGCTTTGGAGAGAACAAATAAAAAATAAATAACATCTTTATAAATAATTGTTTAAGTGCTTTGTCTGGATTGGTTGAATTCATCTGTAGACAACTTGCATGGCTCCTCACTGGCTCCTCTTTCTGGTCCTGCAGGGTTGAATAAAGAATAGAACTAATTAACATAGGTTTTACAACAAACGTACGTCAGAATTTAAGGTGACCCTTTATTCGGAGTGGTCCTTTTTCTTTAGATTAAATGAATCAGACTTTCATTATGTGATGAAATGAACTTCAGTGTTTATATTCTGCTGAATTCAGATGTTTCTCAATTTATTTAGAGAATCCAGGTTCACATCTGTAGATGTTCACCTGAGAAATCATTGATCCTATAACAGGTCGAACACACACAGACCTGCTGCTGAACCCAGCATGGAAATGGGGTTTAACTGGATTAGGATCAGGGTTAGGATTAGTTCTTAACTGAGGTTAATGTTGGGTTTAGGATTAGTGCCAGAGTGAGGGTTAGGAGGAGGTTTTGGGTTGAGGTTAAGGTTAGGATTAGTTGTTTGGTTGATGTTAAGGTTAGGGTTAGGATTAGGGTCAGGATTAAGGTTAGGGTTAGGATTAGGGTCAGGATTAAGGTTAGGTTTAGGATTAGGGTGAGGCTTTGAATAAGGCTGGGTCAAGATTGGTCAACTTGGATAAGCAAAGGCTGATAAATAATGTAAAATGATGACGAACGTACATATTAGTGAGGGTCACTTCACCTTTGAGATGATCTTCTCCAACTTTCTTTGCATTTCACAAAGGTCGCCTCATGAGACCGACTTGCTTTTTGGAAATCTTTCAAACAAAATACCATCCTGGCAAAACAAAATGAAGAAAACCTAAATGATATGATGACACTAACAGAATAATCGAATACAAAGTTACATGTTTGAATGCAACTCAATGTGACATGCTTATCTTTCTGTTTTGAATAAGACCACAGGGGTTTGCTGACTATCTTAGAACAAATGCTTTAAAGCCACACCTCCCATATGTTACCCATGTTCAGATGTAGAGAAGGACCACCATTCAGATCCATTCGTTTTGGGTTTCTTTGGCAACTACATAAACGTTCTAAGACTGTACTTCATGGGCAAGAATGACAAAGTTCTGAAGTCATTGCGGTAGAATATGATACACTATATATCTATGTTTATGGCTTCGAGGAAAACCTTAATCCCACAATAGATACCAGATGTTCCACTTTTAGCCATTCAACAGTTTTTCTTCTGTAGGAGAACGGATTGCTGATTGGATCTGGTTATAAAACAATACACATACTTTTTCTGTGTCTCTCCGATCCAAATGCGAATTCTCTGCACTTGAGGTTCAGAGTCAGTAGGCTCTCCGTTCCACCAGGACTGTACCATGTTGATTAACGAAGCAGCCGGCCACCTACTGGAGGCCTCTACTTTGAGCTTCAGCATTAGAAGGTCACCAATATCTTCCTCGGTAACCAGGAGGAAGGAATGTGTCTTGTTGGGAGTAATTTTGCCATCCCTGTGAAATAGAGATGGTATAAGTTCATCAATGACATTGAGAATGACCTTCCTAATAAATTAAGAAGAAGTGCTAGAAGATTCTGGAGTGGATGTCCCAGTCACATGACTTGAACTGTTGGGATTTGAAGAAGGCAAAAAAACAAAACCAAAACAAGAATCTTAGTAAAGTGGAGGCAACTGTTCCAGAGGAAAGGGCTGAGATTCCACAGGAACGCTGGTGTCCAGCTATGCATCACCATGGCAGCAGGTTGTAAAAGCAAAAATGTGCTCTACTAAAGACAATTGTCATTAAGGGGTTGAATAATTCATCCGTGTTCAATAATTCGGTCATGTTCCCACAGCGAGTAAAAGTGGTCTAAAGCTGATCTTTTGTATCATGTGACGCAGATGCGCTATCTGTGTGGCGGTGTGAACAGCAAAACACACTGAATCAGACATTTTCAGGTCTGATTTGGGCCAATTTCATTTGGGACACTGAATTCATGACTTTTACTTCAATCCAACTCGACATTCCTAATAAATGCACACTAAGGAACCGGGAAAATGGACGACAGCACTAAGGGTCACTGTCAGCGGTGAGATATTGAGATAACAGTCCTGATAATTAGAACATGGAGATGTTTTATATATATATATTTATATATATTGATATATATTGATATATATTTGTACAGCATGTCCAAATGCATTCTCTGTGATACTAAGCAGCTGGCAAACCTCTGGAACTGAGGTCAAGTGGTCAGTTTAAGAGTGTGAATTGTGGAGATCAATGTTGGATGTAGGTCACTTTAAAAACATGTGAACAGCCTAAAATTATTGAGAAAATCAGATTTGGGCTGTGTTTCCTACCATGTAAACCTGAAAACAGGGAAAGCACTTGTTAAAATTGCTGAATTGAGTCACATAAATTGTTCTCCTCATATGCAATGATTTTGATTTTGAATTTGATTGCACTGTATTTCTATAGATGGTGCTCCAAAAGGTCATTTTTTTCATAGAAGTCCACATCAGAGATACTTACACTTTAAGCTGGAGGTCTTCCACTGTGCCACTGGTGCCATAAAGGGAGGCCGTCACAGAAGGATCTATCCTTGTTTGGTTTTTATGGGCTGTGAAGTGGATCTTCAGCTGATAGTGATGAACTGTAAATAGGCAACCTCAGATGAACACTATTGCCACAACACAGTGCAGAAGACAACACCGGGGTAGAAGGATCTGCCTTGTAAAGGACCATAATTCTTCTCATTTTATAATTTTAATATAAAATTCTTGACTTCCAATGGAAGACTGCTTCCAATTCCGTCAAACAGCATGTCTCAGGGAACAGGTCACAATGTGTGTGTGTGTGGTTTCAATGCTGAGCAATGCAAATGGAAGTCAAGGTCAAGCCCTACCTCGGAACGGCATGGAGGCCCGAGTCTTGGTGAACATCTTGACACTGCGAGGTTTGCGGACCTTTTTGACATCGTAGCCCACGGTGTTACAGCGGTTCTTGCGGCAGCTGAGGCACATGCCACGCTCGAACGTGTCACTGCTCCCGCAGCTGTAGGCCTTGCTTGGCTCGTCCCCATTCAGCAGGGAGTCGATGAACAGGTGGACAGACCTCTCGTGTTCACACTTGATTGCTTCATTCATTGCTGGTGGAATTAAGATCATGAACTTATGGACGATACTGTATATATATATATATAGAAATATATATAAAAAAGGACATTTTTGATTCTTACCAAGTAATCCAAAATGAGCTAACTTCTCAAGGGCCCCTCGCAGATTACAGCCAGGCTGAAAGCTTCCACCATTGGGGTAAATGTCCACGTGGCCAACTGGCTGCTCAATGCCAATGCTGAGCCCTAGGGACCCTCTGGAGAAGGTGTGGAGCACGTCTACAAAATGGGCATCATCAGGAGAAAGTCGTCCATGCGCATGAACTCCTTCAAAGTCTGGGCCTGCTGGATCGAGACCTACAAGAAACCACCACAGTCTTACATGTCCACCCATTTTAGCCGATTGTAGCTCCAGCTGCCCATTGTAAGAGCAAATAAGAGAAAATTTAACCTGTTATTCTTCCGACCTTGTTGGCGGCATGGCTGCCTGCAAACCCAGCAACATGGGCTCCAAGACTGTAGCCAATAAGATGCAGGTTCTCCAGTGGAATGTTTGTTTGATCCTGATTTAGAGGGTACAGAGAGTAAAACATAGCATTTGATGATTTCCCTTGGTTTCATAGTTTGCATTCCTGTCTTGGTGGCTCCTCAGCTTTCTAGATTCATATATAAGGCATATTTCGTCACCTTCTCCACGTCCCCCCAAATGCTGACAGCAAATCTAACACATGGTGGAGGTAGTTTCTCATAACTGCTACTCCAAGACCAGACCACCCGATAACACCTTCAACATATTTAAACGTGTGGACGTTTGATCTTTATTTGAACTAAACTGAGAGATGAAGGTGAAATAACTAAACACATACAACTAAACTTTTTAAATCTTTTCAAAAATGTATTTAATTGAAATGCAATTTCCTTGGAAGAAAAGGATTAGGACACCCTAAGCCCTAATGAATGTCTCCTGTAACAGTCTATCAGTCTCTGCTATCGAATGGAGGAATGTCCAGCTTTCTGTGGTGGTCTCTGAACAGCTGCTCCCAGACTTCCATCCACAACCTTCCTCCTGAAGGCCTCAGAGAGCTCTCAGAGAGCACATGCTGATCCGACTCACTTCAATAATCAAGAGCAAACCAAACTAATGTCTAATTGCATTTCTATGAAGTGTATGATGTTTAAAGGACATTTCCTCCGTTGTATATTACACCTCATGACTCAACACACTAAACATCACAGGCATGTTGATGAAGCACATGATGTGCTCTGCTAGTACCAACCTCTATCCAGTCTATGAAATGTCCAACCTCCTCTCCCACCTTCTGTGTATTTTGCGCTGCCACAATATAGTGGTTCTGGGCTGTGTTCAGCCAGTCTACCACGATTACATTGGCATCTTTCTCTCGGTCATACAGCGCTGCTACCAGTTTGGCCACCCAGCTCTCAAACAGCCCACTCACCTAGCAACGAGAGATCAGATTTGCAGTTTTAATTTAACATATATACACAGCCCATATATGGAAACTAAGCTGCAAAACAGCCCATTGTTTTTGTGATCCAATGAAAAACAACATTTTTATGTGACATTGTTACACTGTTGTGCAAAAACCTTGGATCGCCTATGTTTTAAACTGGTATTTGCTCCATAAATTGTTTTAAAATTGCACAAGGAATGGACCAATGAAAATCTTTTATACTGACTTTCATTCAATGCTAAGATATCTTTTCCGTTTCCCGTTCGACGTTGCAACTTTGGAAATACAATGTTTTGTGGATTTGCAGCAGAACTCCAAAAGGCCCCCCAAATCATTTGTTCCCAATAACAGCCACTTTGTGATCCCCTCTCTCCCTTAGTCAATCAATCCATGAAAATTCCAAGGAATTCCCAATTTACTCAAATTGACTGGATAAGGAAAAGAGTGGAACAAATCATTAGGCTGATACTGAGGAACTGGCCAATAATGGGTGCCAAGTTATAAGGAGTGTTTCAACCTGAATGAGCCAGAATGCAGGGCAGCCAATCAGAGCAGAGGTCATTTACATAAGCTTAAAAGCCCAGTACCATAAACAACCAGAGGCTAAAGAATATTCATAGAACATAAATTAATCTGTTAAATTAGTCAATAAATCTCCAATTATTAAATTTACCGTCCAACCATGGATCACCAGGAATGTTTTGGCTGTACTGTTGAAATTGCAGTCGCCCAAGGTCTCCTCTTTGCCAGGCACTATATAGCAGATATCATCATCAGGCAAAGATGCTTTCCTCAGAGAGAACTTGGCAAGAACATCATTGTCTTCCCTCTGGCGAAACAGGCTCTTCAGAGGTTCCAGGAAATTATCTGTGAAAGAAATTGGAAAAGGAGATGGAATTCTGATTGGGATGGGAGGGACACTGTTCAGGGGTTATAAGAGTTGAACAGGTTCTGACAGGTAACACACTGCCCTCAACTGACAGCTGCAGCTGGACCCCTCTAGGAAACATCTGGATCTCACTGTGAGCTCAGCCAGATGTTTACAGTATGATGAACCAAAACCACACATCTGCACAATCACACACACACACACACACACACACACACACACACACACACACACACACACACACACACACTATACAGTCTCCACCAACTTCTAATCCTACTCCACCATCCCCATGTGCTGCACCATTTAAGGTGGAATGGGAGAACCTGGTAATAGGCAGCTCCAGCCTGGTTCATACACTGATGTGGACTTACCACTCAGGGAGGTGGGCAGCTCTCCATCCAGAGAAGATTTGCAGACCACTGTGGACCCAATCACAAGCAAGAGCAGTGGGCAAAATCTCATGGCTTATGTTCTCTGCTTTCTCCTGTTCTTTCTGAAGGTCCGCAGTACAGGGACACTGGAGGAGTCCTGAAGGGGACACTTCTCCTTATTTTGTTTTTTTGTCCCACCTGTTTTCCGACAAGTCCCGCCTTCTGTGCTGGGATTGGCTGCTTGGCTCGCGCCTCCTGCACTGTGATTGGCTGAAATTAGAATATGTTCATTTTAAAATTTGAATAGGGCGGTCTTTTAGGAGAAGAATGATCACAGGCATGATTAGGAATGGGATTTGTGGAGGTGGAGCTGTGGATAAGCAAGACTTCCAAGACATTGTAGAGGATAGATAGATAGATAGATAGATAGATAGATAGATAGATAGATAGATAGATAGATAGATAGATAGATAGATAATAATAATAATAATAATAATAATAATAATAATAATAATAATAATAATAATAATAATAATAATAATAATAATGATATAAAACAATAAAGATAGATGATGATGATGATGATGATGATGACAATAATAATAATAATAATAACAATAATATAAAACAATATATAATATAGAGACTATATTAGAATAAAATAGTGAGTATATGGAAATTTCTGAAGGAGGGATATTGCACGAACAATGGTTTGCATGGCAGGGTTGCAAGGAGAAAATTGCTGCCCTCCAAAAAGAACATTAATGTCCATCTGCTGTTTGCTTAAGATCACATGGACACGCCAGATGGCTAGAAGGTTTTGTTGACAAATGAGAACAAAATAGATGTTTTTCATTTCAATGCTTTAATACATTCCAGCATTACAACATTTTCCTATCTATGAAACATGGTGGTGGTGGTATCATGTTTGGGCCTGTTTTGCTGCATCTGAGCAGGATAGCTTTCCATTATTGATGGAGCAATGGATTGTGAATTAAATCAGCAAATTTGAAAAGAAAATGTCTGTGAGCTGAGTCTCAAGAGAATGTAAGTCTTGCAGAAAGGCAATGACCCTAAGCACACAAGTCATTCTACCAAAGAATGGCCAGGTCAAAGTCCTGACCTTAATCCAATAGAAATGTTGTGGAAGCAAACAGTTGATGGGAGAAAAGCCACCAACATAGAGTTGAAGCTGTTTTGCATGGAGGTATGGGCTAAACGTGGCGCAGGACTAATCAACAGTTACTGGACATATTTATCAGTTATTATTTCAGGGATTTACTGAAAGATAACAAGGGTTAACATACTTTTGCCCTCACAGATTGTAATACTGGACCATTTTCCTCAATAAATAAATTAATATTTTTCTCATTTGCTTGATTGGTTTTCATGATCTACTTTAGGACCTTTGTAGAATCTGATGACATTTTAGGCCAAATTTATGCAGAAATCAAGAAACTTATAAAGGGTTCACAAACTTCCAATCACCACTGTAAAGATCTCCGCTTATAAATGTGTCCTCTAACACCTTACACCATCTTTTTATCAATAGAGTTGAACCCATTGAACACCTTGGTTATTAATCAGTTATTAATCCTTAAACAGAAACTATTAGTAATTAAATAATTAGGGATCTATTTGATGTTAATGGATATTAATTATGACTGTAAACTAATTATGAGAGTAAAGATCACCAGTGAGTCAACGGACATTGTCATGGTTGAATCAACATTGATAAAGGTTTGATTTTGAAAAGTGAATTAATGTTAAAATGGCAACATTGTTTCAATGTTGTTCCAACATCATTGTAACATTGTCAACCATTTTATAATTAATGTTTACAACCATTTAACTTGCGACATTATTTGAACATTTTTCCAATGTTGATGAAACATCTGACACAATTTCAACCCCTTTTCAAGGTTGAAGGTCAGTCATGTGCCAGCTTGGGCTTAGAAAACCCAGTCACGTTTCATCATCAGAGTTCTGCTGTACATAATTCCTCGAAGTTGTTAAATCATCTCTCGATAGGTTCCGCCTTGACTTCGAAGAACATCTTGGAAAGCACTTGTTGTTGCAAGGGTCCTTGTGTGAACCTGTGATGTCATTCACACTGGCCGTCTCGGTTCCAGTGTACCGAGCCAATGGCATGCCATCAGGAGGGAGATAAATCACAGTCTTTAAATGGACAGAGCAGCATGGTCCCTTGACCCCAGAGCATATGAGCTTCCCTTTGGGCTTAACCCCTTAAACCCGGAGGAGCCCATAAGGGCTGTAATCAAATAACCCTATGCAAAACCGAGCACCGTATATTAACATCTGCTGTGCAATTAGTCAACGAGCAGCTTAGACATGTCCCCACAGGGCATTCCTGTTATGTTGGACATGTAATTCCACAAAGTTATTATACTAAATCCCATGTATATGTATAACTCCATGGAGCTCAGAGAAAGTTGGAAACATCTATTAGAAAACCACACCAAAGCACAAGCAACATTTCCTCCAGACTTCCTTCAGTCGTCCAAATAATTCTGAGCTGACGTACTTTGTTTTGGGTAACGGAGATCACCTGTCAGGATCACATGCTCTCTAGCAGGAACGTACTCATGGAAGCTGTCCAGTCTCCACAGTCTCCACATTTCTCCACAGCTCTGTAGCACACTAGAGCTTTCAGAGAAAGGCTTAATGCAACAAGACGCCTAAAAAGAGCAACAGATTCATAGCAAAAGTGCCTCCTGTTGGACAGCCTTGTGATTCTCCTCAGTTGCAAGAGCCTAGGGAGTCACTCAGGGGCCTAAATTCTTGGAGGAACCTGTGAACACGTGTTTTTGGTTTTCTCCGTTTTTTTGTTTTTTACCTTGTTTGCTTTCTTTTTAAATTGAAAGAGTTGTTTCAGGAAAAGTGCTGTGGGCTGCAAGAACAATGAAATTGTTTCCAAGGTGCCTATGTTAGAAATGTGCCATGGCAGTGTCAAAGTGACCACCTGGAACATCTGGAGGACGAAATGGCCCAGAACCCGGGTAATAAACCTATACCTCTAAACAACCTTGATCCTTTGTGGCTTGGATTCCTCAACATGTTCTAATCATCACTTTGACTTCCTGTTGACATGATTGCATCACAATTCCCAGATTTTTCAGGAACACTTGTATGTTCATGCTCTGACACTCCTTGCTTCCTTCTTCATGGTGTGACGTCTCTATTGGCCCTATAGGCCCTATTGGGCTAGAAAGGTACAAACTAATACTCTTGTTGCTGAATGCAAACAATTCTTTACAGCCATGTTCCAAAAAAAAATCGATTAGAAAGTCCTTCCTGTACAGTAGAGCAAAAGCAGGATCAGCTCTTTTTATTACCCTTGATTTCAGAAGAAACAGTGAATGAGGTGTCCCAATACTTTTGCTCATATTGTGTTTATTAGCTACAGTTGTTCTCCTGTTGATCCTGTAATGGTTGTGTTTTCTTCGGTTCTGACTGAATCTGAACAAAGTTTTTTGTTTTTGCAAAGAAAGCAATAAAACCGGGGTGACGGGGGGACACGCATTGATTAAACACCCTCCAGAGCGTTCAGGAACGGGCCTTCTTGGTCACACTCAATTTCGTTTCTTACTGGCGCACATCAGGGTGGGATCCAAGCCCACTTCTATAAGCTCCATCCACTGTTTTCATTTCCAGAGCGAGCTTCCTCTTTTCCTTGAAACGAAACCCTGTGCCAGAAAAACAGGTTCAGGGGAAGCATGTGAGTCCCGCCGTGGTCCCGACCCACTGTCGGATTGGTCGGATTGGTCAGACTGGTTTCGGGGTGTCTGTGTTGTTGTTTGTAAGCAGACCTGCATCAACATGTTCTACAAAAGAGTGGCCTTTTGGGAGCTTTGTGTTCAAGCCAAACATCGAGGCCCTGCCAGGACTTGAGACTATTCCAGAATTCACTGGCTTTCCCAGAATTCCATTTAGCTTAGACTCTACTGAAAGACAGGAGTGTGTTTATGCCAAGAATTGCCTCCTACTTCTACTATTGTGTGGAGCTGCTGGTGAAATAACATGACTCAGACGAACGGTGGAAATCAATACCAAATGTCACAACAGTGTGTGTGTGTGTGTGTGTGTGTGTGTGTGTGTGTGTGTTTATTCATGTTCTACACTCAGTATGTTCCAACGATAAAAGGAAAAATGTTTTATAGATGTTACACAGCAATACCTACATGCATATAGTACTGTATGGACAAAAGTATTGGGACACCTGCTCATTCGTTGTTCTACTAGATTTTGGAGCGTTGGTTTGAGGATTTGATAGCATTCCGCCACAAGAACATCAGTGAAGCGTCCATCAATGTGTGTGTGTGTGTGTGTGTGTGTGTGTGAGTAATCCGTGTGTGGGTGGTCTAACACAAACTTTAGTTTAGATTTTAAATGTGTGGGAGGTTAAAAGAAGCTCAACAAACACCACACGAGCTTCACTGAAAACTCAAATTCACAGAAATCTGACGTGTCCTTTTTAGTTTTCAGACTACTTAAAGAGCAGCACCAGCAGTCTGTTAGCCCCGCCACCTTTCTCCACACTCCTTTGGGGTTCTGGAGGAATGGCTGATGTTTGTCTTGGGCGAGATGTTTATTTTGGAAAGGTGCTACTCATGCATAACATTAGTGAAGTTAGTTGGTGCTGATTGTGGCTGACCGTGAAACATTGCTACCGACTACTGGCCTCGTCCAGCATCGCTACTGCGAGTCCCAGATAACAAGAAGATTTCTGATGGCAAAAATTGGTGGTCCACAGCATGCTGGCTCCTGGCCTCCTCCCAAATTGCTACCAGAGTGGTACTTCCCCGGCTACAGCCCTCATCCACAGCATTTGAATGTTGGCTATGAGCCTCGTACGTACTGTTTAAAGCTGGGCCCCTGTCCCTGCTGACATCACATCCCATGACTTCAACCTAACACTATCCCGAGATCAAAAGATACACAACCAGCTCCCAGAGTGTGTTTCTGCTCCATTTTTCCAGTCATTTCATTGCTGTTGCTCTTTAAGGAGAATGAGCAGGCATGGCAGGTCCATCACTGTTCATGATTCATGATGAATCCTAACTCCAACATAACTTCAAAATCTTTTTACATTCACTTCCATGTTGTTCTCCTGATATGAGATGGTGACTGACAAAACTCTGGTCCATGACCTCCTTTTAAGCATTACGAGATGTTTTATCAAGATGTCCATCTTCTATTGTTTTTGTAAGAAAGTGTGAACCTTTCAGTGAAAACACTGCGCCCAACCCACCAGCTCGACTCTGTTTTCCCTGTAAGGAGACTCTGACTAACAGCAGCCAGACAGGGCCGTTAGAAGGTTATAGACTGCTGAGCAGATGTCAGAGTATTTTGTAGTACATTCAATTTCAGGGGGTTTAAAAATATTTACCTCTTAGAACCAGAGATCCACACTTTAGGAGTGGTGACATGTTTTCTCAGGATCAGAGTAACCTACAGACATATCCTGACTAAACTACACCACTTATTTATCTAAACCTGATGTTTCTTATGATGAATATGATGAATTATCAGTTAGTAATCCAGCTCATCAATCGTCTAAAATCCACTAATTAGAAAAAAAGAGCTTCCAGTGCATGTTTACTGCTCTGTCCACATGAACATGCTCAACCTGCATACAGGCCCTGACAGAGGAGTGGGGCTAATAATGCCACTGACCCAGATATTGGGTTATAGAGGAAAAATGAACCGCAGTCAAGTATTTTGAAAAACAAATGATCATAAATATTGTCAATCTAATCATTAAAAAGAATTGCATCAGCTCAAAAACACCCCTTTTCTGGGTGTATTCTCCAATTGTGGGTTTATTGTGGTTACAATTTTGATCAAAACTTGGCCAAATTCATTCAAATATCAAAAGTTTAAACATTTCTATTTAAAAATTGTAGTTGTCTGAAAAGAACAATGTCTGGTATGTGTGACTGTCTCCTATAAATATAGTACTTTTTTGTAATTTTATGGTGAATAAAAGTACATCAAACTTCAAAAAACATGCCACAAGACTGGCCTAACCACATTTTATACAGCAGTCCTCAACATGGCTTCTCAACATAGGCCAAATTCTTAACCATTATGAATTTGTAAACATGAATACATGAAAATATCCTTTCCAAAAACTCAAAAAAGAAAAGTAATTGCTGGCATAAATTATGATGTAATATAGGAACTACTTTTCCTTCCACCCTATTCTTCTGCTCTGGGCCAGAATAAAAAATAGAGAAAGAGTGAAAAGTATTGCTGGCAGCCAGCAGTGACAGACTGGCTCAAAAAGGGCAACATACTGTTATTAAGAAAAAAAAGAAAAAGAACTATAAAACCACTAAAACTACCTACAGGATTTATGGGCCCTTTATTAAAAGTGAAGGTAGTTGTAGTAAAGCTGAACTTGTAGTATTTGCAGTATTAACTTTAACATATATTTATTGGTGTAGGTGTGTTAGCCTTGTTATTACTTGGGAGTGGATCGAATGCAAAATCAGTGGTATGACCCATCGCTACTCTTCAGACAACTTCAGAGGTTCTGTTTAAATTGTTCAATTCTGAACAATCTGGTAATCTTCTCTGGAACGAAGAATTTCACACCAAAACACACTGACGGACTTTGATTACACTGTACATATTTAATCATGGTTAATTCATTCCTAACGAATTTCTAATGCAATTTAAATAAATGAATAAAATTCCCTGGTATATAAAATGTCAAGTTCCAATGAAAGAAAGAAGACCTTTCACACACTGATGATATGTAACTCTCTTTATTAAAATATCATTTTCATACAGTGCATTTTCTATTAATACAATGAATGACTGTGATCTAATGGGTAAAATAGATCATTCCTCCAAGCAGTTGGTCTCATTCATATTCTGTTTATAAAAATAGATAGGATATGTATAACTCACATTGAGAGAGAGAGAGAGAGAGAGAGAGAGAAAGAGGGAAAGAGTCATAGACATGGCCTCATATAAGCCCAATGTACAAATATATACATTCAATAAATAATCTTGTTGTATTCATGGCTATTATGTGGGGCGATGCATTTCTGCACTGGCTCGGTGGCCTTCATTTCGGATCTTGGCTCGGAATTCGTTGCCCTGGCTGCTATATAGGAATACGGGCATCAAAGATTGTCCCAACTCAACAGAGGTACTCTTGATTGTACAGTCGTGCAGATTGTCTCTGACTGCTTTCAGGATGTCATGTGATATGAAAACACAAATGTATACTATTGCTGAATTCTCACAGTTTAGCTCTTAAAGCCACAATCACAGATTTCAGAACCCCCTGGATGTCAAGACCAACCACTTCAAGATCAGCCTCAATGAAATTGAAATTGTGTGTCTTCCTATTATAGTTCACAGCATTTGAGAGAAGACTGAAAGACCTGATTGGAATATAGCACAGCATCTGACGTCTCTGAAAGTGGCTTTAAATGAGGGATTAATCCAAAGGGGCCTGCGCCTATAAAGTGATCAGTGCCAAACACAATAACCAAACACAGACAAAACAAATGGGAAAGACATTTCAAGATGAATAACAATTAGAAGTATTTACAAGAATCATTTCCTTATCGAGATTCCACTTCAGTGAGTATTTGGTCCCATAATTTGGTGGTAAATAATTCCGTGGCGAAGGATCTGATAAATAAACAGTATTGTGCAGATGTTTAAGGCACTTTAAAAGCATTTCTCTGGGCGACAAGACTCCAGATCCCATCAGACCAGATACAGGTAAACATAAATACAGTGAAGAAAGTAGTTGAGATCTTTGGAGCTAGTTTGAAGAACCAAACTTTCTCCAGGTTTCTCCTGGATGCCCCCAGTGGATGCATTCAATTTCATCACCAGCACACCTGATTTATCATCACTTAACAATGATTTACCAAACCAGATGTTGGATGAAATTATTACAAATAATACTAGACTCCCATGATGAGAGCTTTGGAGATGTTTTTTATGAACAATGATGGAAAACAACCACTTTGATGGGAATATTATTTTCATATTATTCAATTTTAGTGTTTTACAGACAAAATAAACCCTCCTAGATAAAGAGGTGGTGACTAACACCTTTGCACTGCACTGTGTTTGCTGTGGGTCCAACAGGTTTGGAACTGTCTCCTCCAAAGAACTTTGAGAACTATGCAATGAACATTAGTGTTCGTAAGCAGGTAGGTTTCTGTGGAAAAGGTGGTAGAAGGTAGATCCGAAGTACTTCACAGTGTATCCAAACAGTACAAATAAAAACAAACAGAAGGAACCTCAATAGAACTAGAAGAATCCATGTTTTGCATCGTTCCCATTCATCTACAAGTATTTTTCCAAACAATACCCAATGCAACAGTAGGTTCTGCCTCATAACATCACCACATGACCACTCTCTATTATACACAGCCTGCCGTCACATTGTTATGGACTACTGCATACCTTCCCTCAACATCGTCAGTTGCTTCAATGTGTTTGGAGAACACTCAGCAGCTGACGTTTCTACCTAGCCAGTTGGGTTGGATGCCCAGGTCTAGTACGTTACTCATTCACACAGCGTTTTGGTTCCTCCTGTGGTTTCATCTCAGAGCAACCCTGTCGACTAAGTGCGGCTCTACGTGACGCCACTACACGACGTCCCGCGCAGGCGGTGCATTGTTTATTTAACGTGCTTTGGTTTGACCAAAGCACACAGAGATCCAGTACACACGTTATAACAGTGTAACAGTTTACTTACATATAAGTACATATATATTGCATAACAATAAGACGTCTAGCTTTCCTTTGAAAAAACATTTCATAGCCAAAGAGACGTTATCGGGACCCAAACCGTCCGTGACTCAGCCACTGAATCAGAACGTAAGCATTGAAGCGGGGGAGGAGGTGCAACAGCAATTACGATTTTCCAGATTTTCCAGCACTCTAGGCTCCAGTGACTTTCATCAACATCAGGAGAACAAAATACTGAGCGGTATTAGAAGTGGCTTTTCAATTAAAACTGCTCAGCAGTTAAATGTTATCGAGTCTACAGTTCCTTGCAGGATGTGCTTTATGGATGAGGATTCGTGAGATAATTGCTATGAGTCAGTGAGGCACTCGGGAATCAGAGCATACAGAAACTGTGCAGTCTCTACCCGTCCAGCTCCCAGCAGGCTCCTCTCAGGCCCCAGCATGAGGGTGAAGGTGCGAGTGCCGCTCTAATCTGCGCTCTTCTTGAATGAGCTGCCGAACATCTTCAGCTTGTGCAATCTGTTGGTGTCGAAGCGCAAACAAAACCACGTCACATTTTTACCCTTTGAAACTGTAGGCTTAACATTATGCCATTAAACGTTCACATGACTTACTTATCAAGAGCCCTTAGACTTCTAATCTAATGATCCAATCTAATAATCTAATATCTAGAATACTAAAATATCAATTTGTTTATTTCTACTGCATTCTATTCCAACTGCGAGTTAGAACTGCCATCACACAGGGGAGACCTTCCTATTCTCAAGCTCCTGACGGCGGGAAGCTGTGGTATTGATAGGTTCTGAACTCACGATCTCCTGAGCCTATTTACAAGCAGGCAGTTAGACAGTCACGCCACTCTAGAGCCGTGAAGCCATTACATGTTTATGTGATGTCATTTCACAGCTCTAGGGTGGCCCTACGGTCTAACTACTGCTTGTCAAGTGTGAGGAGATCACGAGGTCAAATCCCAGCAAGGCCTCAGTGCTCCACTGTCAAAAGTCTCCCAGTCTGGGAAGGTCATGGAATAATTCTAACCTGCAGGTGGGAATAAAGAGTGAACAAACTGAAGGGGAGGAGCCACAGACTGGACATCTTAAACAATGTTATGTTTCATCGTTTTTGAGGCGCAACTCGAGATGTTGTGCGAGTTAGGAGAACCTTTAACTAAACTGAGATAAATCAAGCATTCTGAAATCAGATAAGGGAAGGTAAACTGGCTTTACTTTTCGGTTTTTTGGCTTGACTGGGCTTCTTTGTCTTTCACAAACACAGCGGCATCCCCTCCACGGGCGAGGTAGGAGAACTCCCCTTCTTTAGCAATGAAGATAATCCTGAAAGAGGACATTCCCATTAACAATCAATAATTAGGACTGGTTTGAGGTTGAGAGCAAAATTAAGAAAAATTCCCAGACTGTTTACCTGGATTGTGTTTCTCCTGATTTGATGCGCAGCCTGCGGATGTGGAAGGTGTCTGGATTCCACCAAGGCCAGCTGATGATCGTGTCCTTCTCCCAAACAATCTTCACCATCACCAGTTCCCCGATGTCCACATCAGTGGTCAGCAGGAAGGACACGGTAGCGTTGGTGTTCAAAGCAGGCCTGGAGGATCACACCAAACCCATCGTTACCACTAAAACCCCTCATAAAATAAGTTCATATATATATATATCATTATTAGCCACAGTCAAAGCTGCTCAAACTCACAGAACATATGGAATATTTTCCTTCTCTCCAGAGTATCCATATAGGGAAATCTTCATGGGCTGGTCAGTGTAGCTCAACTTATTCTTGCTGAAGAAGTGAACCTTCACTTGGTAGTGGAAAACTGCAGGAAAAACAGGAGCTATATTTAGAAACTGTTTGTGGTGACATGGGCAGTCTGAGAAACTGAGATGGAAACACCTGCAACAGTCATTAAGCTAAACATTTAAGAGGAACCAGAAAGGAACCTGAACGGAACCTCCTACAGGCCTTTGTTACTGTGCTGACATGGTGCAGGTTTTCACACTCATTGCGGCTTTAACCTATGAAATATCTTTCTCCCTGATCATATTACTCATCATACTTCCAGTTCAACCCTTTTTTATGCTGTACCCACACTGCAACACCCCTACAGACACACTGACCCTAATGAGACCCTAATCAGTCAACACAGAACTTTGAACCATACGTAACACATTTATTTGTTATGCAGCTTTTTTTTTTTTTACCAGTAGCCACATGTGGCAATATCACAATTCATTCGGACTCATCATCTTGGCATCTATTTCTACCCACATACTGCTGTATCTGTGCCACTGGAGTACGCGATCCTCACAGGTACATGTAGCAACAACTCTCTAGTGTTTAGAAGTGCTTTGACACCAGACTTGGCAAGAAGCTGGTGATTTGATAGGCATCATGATCATAATGGAGGGTATGATTCAATATATTGCATTTTTTATACTTTGCATTCAATCAGCACAACGGGATCTGAAGACAACCTGCCTATATAACAGTCAGGGTTTAAAACCACTTCAATTATGAACCCTAAAGAGGAAACTGCTGGTAGGTATTTGGTAGCTGTAGTCTAGATTTCGTGGATTGCCCCAGGGCTTAATTTCAGGGCGTGTCAACATACATTTTAAGTGCTAAAGTGATTAAACACAACACAAAATAAACGAATATCTGCCCAATATTTGCAATTAAATATTGTTACTGATCTTCCAAGAATCGATACAGTATCACAAACATTATATCGCAAAACTCCAGTGTACTGACAGTGGGGTTGTGTCCTGTCTTCTCCCTGTCCCTCACCTTTATATGGCATCATTTCTCTGGTCTTCATGTACATCTTGCTGCTCCTGCGGCTGCGCACCTTGGTCACGTCGTAGCCCGCCTTGCTGCATCTGTTCTTGCGGCAGCTGAGGCACACGCCCTTGTTGAAGGTTTCTTTGGAGCTGCAGCGGAAGGCCACGCTTGGCTGTTCCGTGTTGACCAGCGAGTCAATAAAGAGGTGGATGGAGCGCTCGTGGGAACACTTCACAATCTGGTCCATGTCTGATGCAGAAGAGAGAGGAATTGAAACAAGAGATCAGATTAAAATCAATGTCCAATGCTGGACGTGGCCCTCTAGCATTGAGCTGTGGACCAGTGGAACTGTGTTCTCTGGAATGATGGTGCTTCCAAACGTACTAGAAAGCCTTTTTTGGACAGTAGAGACAGTTACTCCAACAAAAGCCAGATACTCTCTTTTACTATCCTTGATTCCAGAAGAAACAGTGAATGAGCAGGTGTCCAGTTTAGTCTGGAGTTTGAAGGAACATGTTCACTAAAAGGTCACTGAATTTAATTCACTGCTGCAGGATCGTTCTGGTGATGGAACTACACCAACTGCATTGAACAATGGTGTTGTCTGACCGCTTGTAAAAAGTCAAGAACTCACTTCTCAAACCCGTGGTAGCCACCATCATCATGGTGTTCTGTAGATCGCACCCAGGCTGGAAGGCTCCTCCATTGGGGTAGATGTCCACGTGCCCTACCGGCCTCTGGATGCCGATGCTGCGGTCAGGAGAGCCACGAGTGTTAGTGTGAAGCACATCCACAAACTTGGCATCGTCGGGCGAAAGTGTGCTTTGGGCATCTGCATATTCAAAGGTGGGGCCAGCTGGATCCAGACCTGGATAGGGAGCGAGAAGACCAGCATTGGTGTTCATGCCAGAGTTATCTATTCAGGCTGAAGCCATGTGATAGAGCAGCTCCCTCCTTAGCCTAATCTATGCCCACAGTGTGAACCGACTGTGTTAATGAAACTGTTCTGTTTACCGGTGATCCTGTTGACTTTGTCTTTTGTGAGGAGTCCCGCGATTCCAGCAACGTGAGCGCCCAGGCTGTAGCCCAAGAGGTGGAGCTTCTCCCATGGGTACTCAAGTTCAGCCTGTGATTAAGAGATAAGGTTGTGTATTCAGGGAGATCGTATCACTATCACGCAAAAAACATATCTTCCTTTTTGAAGATTTGCTGAATCTGGCCATTGTTCTTTACATTGGGTCAGAATTTCACAATGAACGACCCAATCGAAACGCACTTTGATGTAAAGCTGACTCAGCAAACTGCACTGAGATGGTAAATCAGCCATCATGCTGCTCCTTTAATTACGATGTTTATACGACATAATATGGACGAGATCATCAAACCATTCCCACACAAACCACCCAATCACATTCCTTTTCGGAAATAAATCTGCATAACAGATGCGATATTATGACGTGGCTGTTTATATATGTTGTACAAAACATATTGCAATATGGTGAGATGTGCGATATATTGTCCAACCCGACTACAAAGTATGTTTTGTACAGTAATAACCATTATATTGATAAATAAAGAGGTAATATAACAATACTCTCATCAAAACCTTATAAATCCATTGTTTTGATGATTCCATGATTCCATTTCACTAAACTGACAGACAGAAAGACTGATAGACAGAGTTATTTTAACCCCTAATAACAATTCAAACTGACCTGTAACCAGTTGACAAATTTGGCCACATCGCGGCCCACCAGCTTGGTGTAGGCAGCTGAAGTTGGGTAGTGTTGCTGAGCCCGGACGAGCCAGTCTACTACGATCACGTTGGCTGTTGGCTCGCGTTCATACAGCGCCGTGACCAGCTTAGGCACCCAGCTCTCATACATTCCAGTGACCTGAACATGCAGCAGAACACGTTAACCCCTTATTTGTGGTGAAATATGCTTTGGAAACCAGTGCAAACAGTGTGGGCTTTATCTTATACAGGATGTGGCCAAGAAAACACAGACTATGCATTTCTTTTCTTCTTTTTGTTGTGATTCCCACTCACCGTCCATCCATGGATGACCACAAACGTCTTGGCATCTGGATTGAAATTACACTCTTTAATGGTTTGCGGCTGCCCAGGAACTATGTAGCACAGGTCATCTTCAGGTTCGTCACTGGTTCTCAGAGCAAACTTAGATTCAATGTCAGTAAAGTCCACCATCCAGTCTGTAGAGTTGGCTGTAATGTTGTCTGTGCAAAAAGAATGTTTGACAGCATTTATTGACCCAATATAATAATAATAATAACTGTTACACAGCAATAACACAAGTAATTAACATTAATATTGCAAGTATTAGAGTATTAATATGTAGAATATGACCTAAATAATATCCAACATTATTAGGAATTTTTCACTGAACTTGAGATTTGGTGCTGAAGTTTTTGAGGTCATTGGAGCTTCTGTGCTGCTCCGATGTGCGGCCTCCCTTCTGGGATCAATAAAGTGTCTGTCTGTCTGTCCGAGATTTTAATATTGAGGATCATCCAGTTGCAACTTCACCACAGGACTCAACTTAAAGTTCTCTGTGTACTTTTTTTGTATAGTTTAGTATAATTTGTTTATGTTTACTCCCAATCTACTTTATATACCTTGTTATTGTGTATTTCATCACTCAAATCATTAGCTTATTAAAGAAATTAGAAAATGAAAGCAGTTTTCTTTATCAATATAAAAATCGAATTCAATAACAACAGCATTCACATAAAGTCTCTCTCTCTATCTGATGAAGTCCCTCTCTCACTCTCTCTCTCTCTCACACACACACATACACACACACACACACACACACACACACATCAGAATGTGGTTCTTAAAGAAGTCCTGCTTTAAGTTCAGTCACAGCTCAGGGGGCTGGGTGGACTGGGGGTTAGCTCACTGAGTTTGGTCTTAATGAGAGAGAGAGAGAGAGAGAGAGAGAGAGAGAGGTCAGCAGGTCAGTACTCACTGAAGGAGGTTGTCTCCATGCCTGGATCCACTGTTGAGGCAAAGCTGCAGAAGAAGGCTGCAGATTGAATCCACAAAGTGAGCAGAAGAGCGTGCAGCTTCTCCATGCTGCTGGTCAGTGTGGGCAGCTGGTCAGTGTGGGCTGCTGATCAGTGCGAACTGCCGGTCAGTGTGAGCTGCTGGTCAGTGGAGAGGAGGAGAACAGCTTTAGGTGCTCTGCTCGGAGCAGCGTGGCTTTATGCCCCCTGCGAAAGCATGCAAATAGCGCACACCCTATTGGCCGGATGCGGCAGCTGGGCGGGGCCAAGCGCTCCACCCTCCGAGCAGGCCCCTCCCCCTGCCAGTGCTGTATTGGAGTGAGTGGTGGGAACATCATCCTTAACCCTGCAGATGAGAGAGAGAGAGAGAGAGAGAGAGAGAGAGAGAGACAGAGAGAGAAAGAGACAGAGAGAGAGAGAGAAGTGTGGGAGGAGAGGGCGAGACAGGAGAGAGACAGAGAAAGAGAAAGAGAAAGAGAGAGAAAGAGATGTGTGAGAGGAGAGAGGGAGAGAGAGAGAAAGAGACAGAAGTGTGAGAGGAGAAAAGAGAGAGAAAGGTGTGAGAGGAGAGACAGACCTGTGTAACACAGTGCTGATGTGGAAACTACTGATGAGGACTTGTCCTTTGTCCCCTCCTGAAAAGGGACCTAATCAATGACAGACATTCACATATTCATTAACGGAAAAGTCCACATTCAGAACCAGCAGAGCAAATATGAGCACAAGAATTTTAGCTGCTTCAGAACAAACATCATTTAATCACATAAAAATATAATTTTAATATTTAATTACACATTAAAAATATTGTTTATTCTTTATTGTTAAAATATCATATTGTTTACACACATACACACACACACACACACACACACACACACACACATATATATATATATATATACTGTATATATAAACTTTAATACAACAAATAATATGTATATAAAAATGTAATAAAATAAAAAGTAATAATCATAATGTATATATATATATATATATACATACAAATATATCTACATACATATATAAATATAAATTTGCCATCACTCACTACTTGTTTTTCATCTCATTCATAAACACACAACCAGTGTTTGTTTTATTGATCATGGTTCAGTCCTGGCCGGTCTAAAAGAACTCGATTCCGGTATTCAAATCAAGGCCTTCCCGCACTAACTGTGAGTAAGCAGATCCACAGTGAGCAGGTCCTCGTGTCAGAATGTCATAAAGAACTTAATTTTAATTTAGGGAGACGGTCAGTGGGTGTGTGAGGAAACCAAGCCTACTATTGGTCAGACAATGGTGAGCAGAGCATAGGCAGACTGACCAGGGCCTGCGTGTGTGTGAGTGTGCACATGTGTAGCAGTGCGTGGGGGCTTTTCTAATGTCACTTATCATTCGGTTCTTTGCCTTCACGATTACTGTCACTTCACTGTTACGAAACCCCAGACATATGCACACACACACATACACACACAGAGATACTGTCCAAGTACACATAGCCTACACATACACACAGTCAGAGAGCAGCTATACTGGCACAGTATAAGCTTTCATTGGAGCCACATGTTCAAATGGACTCCATATGCAAATTTGTCAGCTAATATATCAGAACCTCACAATATGGTTCAGGCCGCCACTGAAGAATGCAGTAAGAAGCTTAAAGCTTCAGAGAGGCCTGAGACTGGGACCAGAGGGCCCGGCATGCTGCACTGTTTGCAGTGTACTGCACTACTCTACTGTTTTTGTTGACAAGACAAAGTCCCAGCAGCTCTGCAAACGTTCATATACAGTTTTCTCATGAAATTAACTTCAACTAGGCCATAAATGTAGTGAATTAATGTCTCGTTTTCAAGGACGTCTAGAAATTCATCTTTGAACTGTTGACTTCAGTGTGAGTAAATAAGCAAGCAGAGTAAACATCCTGTCCCAAATGAGGTCATGTGATTCCTGTGGTATCAATCGGTGGACACCATAGTGATGCCCTAAGTCGAAAAACAAAATAATCAAAATACTCTAAAAGTAGGTTATATTTAATAAGGACATCATTTGATGAGGTGTGTGTACAAGACTAGCATCTCAAACTGTAACAATGGCCAACAACTGAAGAGAAACTGCCGATTTTGCAGTTTTTCCCACTTTCAAAAAATGGAGATGTCTGTAAATTTTATCGAAGGTACACTTCAACTGTGAGAGACAGAATCAAAAAACAGAACTTAATATTTGATACAGAAACCTTTGCAATTACAGAGCTTTAGCTCTTGACCAAGCTTGCACACACTGCAGTGGCCCACTCCTCCATAGAGATCTTCTCCAGATCTTTCAGGTTTTGGGGCTGTCGCTGGGCAACACTAAGTTTCAGCTCCCTCCAAAGATTTATTTATCTATCGGGTTCAGGTCTGGAGACTGGCTTGGCCACTCCTTAGTTGCCCTGGCTATGCGTTTCGAGTTATTTTCATGCTGGAAAACCAAGCCACGACCCATCTTCAATGCTCTTATTGAAGGAGGAAGGAGGTTGTTGTCCAAAATCTCATAATACATGCCCCCATCCATCCTCCCTTCAATACAATGCAGTCAAGCACCCCAAAGTAGTCAAGCATTCTCATGCTTTGCAGTTGTGATGTGTTCTTGGGGTTCATGGGGTCCTCCGGTGTAGTTCTGGGCTGATTTCTGACCTTTAGAATAATCCATACCCCATGAGATGATATGCATGGTGCCCCAGACCGAGGAAGAGTGACAGTCCATCCTGTCACCCATTTTCTAATAATTGCACCAACAGTTGTTGCTTTCACACTGGTCCTGTAGCCCACCTCAGCCGTGTGCAGGTCTACAATCTTGTCCCTGGTGTCCTTAGACAGCTCTTTGATCTTGGCAATGGTGAAGATGTTGGAGTATGATTGATTGAGTGTGTGAACAGATGTGTTTATTACAGGTAACAAGTTCAAACAGGTGCAGTTAATACAGGTAATGAGTGCAGAGTAGGAGGCCTTTTTAAAAAACTAACAGGTCTGTGAGAGCCAGAACTTCTGCTGGTTGGTAGGTGATCAAATACTTATTTCATGCAATAACATGCAAATAAATTATTTATAAATCAGACAATGTGATTGTCTGGGTTTTTTTAGATTCTGTCTCTCACAGTTGAAATGTACCTGGAATAAGATGTATATTAAGAATCAATTTAACCAAGCATTCAAATTCTTTGATTCTTTGAACTGTTTTATTTCTATAAAAAACCATTAGTTATTCTAAAGAGCTTCTGAAGAACCGCTTTCACATGACTGTACTTAAACAGCTTCAAAGTCAACTGTTCTTCAATATTTATTGCTAGAAATGTGCATAACTCAAATTCACTCCTAGAGTATTTGAATCTCGCTCTTGGTGGCACAATAGAGCTCTATTTTGAAGCAGAAAAAATAACAACTTATGGTGAGAGGTACAGAGGTATAGTACAGCCTCCAAACATGGTGGAGGTAGTGCAAACACTGTGTTAACCGTAGACATATTTTCATAGATTCTGCTTTAGCTGTTTAGCCAGTTGCTGCAATACCTCATTGCAGCCACTATATTGGTCCAAGCGAGACTGGCCTGTAAACAAACTCAAATGAATGGGTGATAGTGAGGAGTGTTAGGCTAAAGTGTTAGGCTAAATGTTGGAAATTCATATATTGCCACAAGGAATTCACATTTGTTAAATATGGATTCGGATTACTTTCCTTTGTGTAATATTCATGGAAACATCTCTTTGTAATGTAATGTAAATGAAATCTGTACAATGTTTTTATATTGTGGAAATTACTTTTTTCTTTCTATGTCCCCATAATTTACCCTTATTTTTTGCTAAGACACAGATTATTTACTTTGAAATATTAAAAAAAAAGTCAAAAAATGCATCAAAATCAGCAAACACAAACAACTGTTCAGTCTTACCTGTGAGAAGTAATTCCCTGAGATGTGGTTTCTGCACACTAATCAGGGATCCTTTCTCCAGTCCAGCTTAATGAGAATTAAATGTTGCCTGGACCAGCAATACTGATACTTGATCCAGTGGCAAGTGCGGGTCTAGGTATGTGTGTCAACATTTTTAGCATTTTAGTATTTTAAAGCAGTATCATGTGCAATTTGGTACTTTAGTAATTTGATATTTACAAGATCTAACACTAATATGACTACTTTGGTTGGGAAGTTGATATGTGTTGGGCTTGTGTGTTTCAGTGCTTTATACTGTGTTATTTACTCATGAATATAACTGATAAGCACAGTGATTTATCAGTCCACTCATGCTTTAGTAGAGTTCAGTTACACTGATAAGTAACTGATCAGAAGCATGTGGACTGAGGCAGAGGAGTAATATTGCAGGATCTAACACTAATCTGACACAGGTTTCGCATAGTGCAGTAGAAGTGTTCTGTCCTGGAGTGGGTACATGATTCGGAAGTTCTTATTTAAGGTAAACATCTGACTTCTTTTACTTGTACAGTAATATTTTACCAAGAATGTCTATACTTTCATTTAAATACAGGATTTGTGGCAGTGATGCTAAATCTCTCTGAGCATGGCTTCACTACCATATCCTTTTTCTGTTATTCAAACACAGCATTTTGTGTTTGATAACAAAGATCTCAGCAATTTCCCACAGATCACGACCACAGAACCCCACCCAGCGGTTTACAAACTGGTGACACCCAACCATAACCGTCTGATGTTGAAGACCTAGTCAGCATGCAATTGACAGTAAGAGTAACACCGCTTTTAATCACGACAGTACTTTCATCTGAGACTGAAGCTGATGACTGCTTTCCAGCCAACACATCTGGGAGCTTGCACAGAAATGGCCTAGGGCAAGACCTCCAGACTGTGAAGCCCAACCCCATGCATCCATTTCCATTATGTTTTATGTTTTTTTTTATGCTACTGACCTAAACAGTCTGAACCATAAACAAGTCAGTAAACACCAGCCGTGGTCTGGTTATACAAGGCTTTGAATTCCTTAAAGCATCAAAAAGCTGTCAATGCTAATCACAAATATTTGTGTGCATAACAAATAAAAGACATCTGCTGAAAGCTTGGGATTTTGGAAACTCGGAGTTCTGCAGGCTTTCCATCTGAAGCCCTGCATGCTCTACTTGAGATGACCAAGGTGTTTGATTACAATGTTATCCAGTGCATGAGACACGCTTGGAAAGGCCACAGATGTGACGTCAAGTCATGGCCATTTTGAAACCTTAGCATTGCAAGGCTCCTTTCCCTGTGGGTGTGGAGTCCAGTGTCATGGGCAGTTGAGGATGGTGCAAGTGTGTCTGCCTGCAACTGCAACCCCTGCAGAAGGCCCTGAGGGAGACCATGTCTGCACCAATGACCATTATTACACAGAGTGCTTATTCAGCATAGGAATCTGACTGTGTTACAGTATGTGATTCAGAAATAAGCATATAATTACATTAGAAAAAGGTGATATTCCAACTGCATGATCAAGCAGGATCACTTTTTGGTTTCAGTGATCAAATGATCAACAATGAATCATCATGCTTTATCAGTGATTTATCAGTCTACTCATGCTTTAGTAGAGCTCAGTAACACTGAGGTAAATAATTGATCTTCACAGTGATTTATCAGTCTTCTCAGACTTTGGTAGAACTCAGGGACATTGAGGTAAATATCAGATCAGGACAGTGATTTATCAGTCTACCCATGCTTTAGGTCACAAAAATAATATTATGGACATTTCTAAGGTGATAAAACTCTAATTTCGTAACTGACAACAAAAACACATATCAGAGTCCATTAGTAAGCCAAAGTCACACGGTTCTTCTTCAGATTTAAGAGATCCAGATAAGCAGGTAGACTCTCTCACTGTTACGGTTATCAAGTGAAATAAACTCTACTTTATCTTTGTTCAACTGCAAAAGGTTTTTCTCAATCCAGATATTATAGACGATGGCAAAGTGGAAGCCTGTATAAATTTAATAAGAGCAGCCCAAAAACCAATCTTTGGGGGACACCGCAGGTCACTTGTCTTCTCTATGAAAGCTTTGATAAAACAAGACCTTTTTTCTGGAGTCTGTATTTAAACATATCAGCAAAAAACATGACTTGCATTTTACAATATCTTGCGATGTTCTCCTGTACTTTCTGTTTCTGATCCATTCTGGAATGGAAGAGATTACATGAACACCGGTTTTTGATTTGTGAGTGCAGACTCTGGAGGATGGGAGGATGCAGTTTGGTGCTTGTGAAATTAGAACAGCTGTGTGGTTTGAAATGCACCTAGACGCACTTCTGAATGGAAGAATAACTGGGCTACATCTAATGGCATTCCACACGTCTGCTAAAGCAGAAGATCACTTAAATATCCAGATCGAGAATCGGTTCTTATTTGAGGTGCTACAGAGAATGAATGGAGCTGGTCGTCGATAGAGGTGGGTCTCGGGAATGGGGAAGTAAATGAGGGTGGAAGAGGAACTGAATGAGTTTTCGCTGTACCTGACGGCTGGCTCACAGGGAAAGCGGCAGCCTCATCCCAGCTTCTCATGGCTGCTGGGTGGTTTAGATGGAGAATGAGGCCTGTGTGGATTGCCCTTGGGGTTTTGGTGTCTTCAGTAGCTGATAAAGTTGATCATCATGGTTCTAATCCAGTGCCTTCAGTTCTATTATCATGGCTCCGGGGGGTGTTGTGACACTGGAGTGATGACATCATCTGGTACAGGAGAGTATTTGGATGTTGGTGGTGATATGTGTCCAACAATGTGGTTGGAAACAATGAACATTAAGTTAAAACTGTCAGTGCATTAAACGTCCAAGGAGCCTTGAGTAGATATTAAGAATAAAACCTGGAAGGTGGAGGGGACACTCGGCTTTAAATACCATTGCACTGAAGAGTCCACTGCTGTAAAATATGGACAAATGGATATGTTTTGGGTTATATAGGGCCAAACTATAGGGTGCTGCTTTAAGGAACAGCTGGCTGACTTTGAAGGAAGCCCACAGGTCTCAAACCCTGTGGAAGGAGTTCCTAGACAGCTGCTCTCTAATGAGAAACATGCGTACAATTCCTCCAGTGCACTAATCTTCACATGTCCATGCTGCTACCTTGATAAGATGTCATAAAAGACTTAAAAAAAAGAAAGTTAATTCAAGAGGATGCAGTTATTGGTTAAAACGAGAGACATTCGTTTTTGGGCCAGTTACCCTGTGGAACGGCTCAGGGGGGCAATTCCTGATATTGATTAATCTTAACGAGTTACCAACAACTTTAACAATGTCGTAACTTTAAGAACATCGGTTTTACGTCTCTTTTATAAAGTCTCCAAATTATAAACCCGTTCAAGTACTTCAGTAATGAGGGGTTTCGGGAAAAGTGTCCGTAAGTATTAGTTTATGAAACTTTTTGGGAAACCCACCTCAGGAGAAGCTGCCTGCAACAGCTTTCCAACAGGCCAAACATTGCACTTGAACGTTTGGATTCAAACACGAGACTCTCGTCAGGCTTTTAGACATGATAGCGTTTACGAGAGTCTACATTATTAAAGCCTCTAAACCTGCACTCTTAATGAAGTTTTGACAGGACAAGATTTTTAATTTTAAAGACAAGGCTTTAGGAACATAGACTATATGGGCAAAAGTATTGGGACACCTTCTGATCCACTGCTTTTTCTGAAATCAAAACTATTACTATTATCCTGCCAGGGAAGGCTGTGACTACACAAGGGACTACACAAGCATTTTAGCATATTCCACATTTACACTGACAAAAATAATAATGCGATGTCACATTACTACAAAATCATTATGCAGGAACACTCGTCATCAAGGTGCAGCCAGAGGGAAGTGTGGGATGTCAATGTTAATGGGTAGGGAGGTAACGGTTAGGGCAGGAATGGACAGTATTTTCAGTGATGCCTATATCAAGTAGTACAAAAGGTGATATCCAAGTAGGAGAATCTTCAGGACCTTCTAGACTTACATCAAAGACCTATTCATCAATAATTAGAAAAGTCACTGTAATTCATTTTCATCTTTTTTAGAACAGGGGAATACTTCTTTTTGTGGGGGGGGGCTCCATTTAGAAGGGGGGGATCATCCTTGGCTGGGGGGTCCCCCACGCTTGCATTGTTCATTTGAAAGTTTTGAGTTCATTTTCACTCAAAGAAAAGCACCTGGGCTGTAGCCCAATAACCCTGGACCAGTACTGCCCTGCCCTTAAAAAAACACGACTGGGTAGGACTTCAGGAGCTGGACTGAAGGTGTTAAGCTACAATGACATCATTACAAACATGTGTGTCTAATGCACTATGATCTGTAGACCGCAGGTTCAAATCCCAAGTCATGCTCTCTCTTGGTGGGTGGAGAAGAGATGTTAGCTGCCTTCACATGGATCAGAGGAGACATGTGTTTGTCTTCACCCTCCAAGTGCAGGGAGCATCGTATGTGATGGGGAGAGTCCTTTCATTCTGAGAAATGAACAAAAGTTTCGATTAGAAGACTCAATGCCTCAACATTCCCCCACTCCTTGGTTTAGTGTGAGCGCTGCTGGGTCAAAAAGCTGCTGCGAGGTCCAGAGAGTCTGAGGGAAACATGCCTGGGTGAGGCTGTACTGTGAGTTATGTAGTGTGTGTGATATTCTAGCTGTGCCCTCTCTCTAGTCCCTCTCCAAAGCAGACCCCCACCACCCATTAGAAATGCCACATCTGTTGAACCATATGTTTCTCATGGCTCCACTCAGAGCACACAAAGAGAGGCTTCATCCCAGACCCTCGTTTTCAGCGGCCTTCGTTCTGGACACGGTAACGTGCAGAATTTCAAAATGTAAAGAATATGAGAAGACAGTTTAAAGTGAAATAAGTGAAGAACCCTTCTTTCTTTCTAATGGTCAGGATCTGGCCTTCCTGTCAGGATGTCAAATTTAATGTGTGATGTACACACTGCAGAAAATGCTATCTTAGCAAGCACAGTCCTCTTGCTCATTTTGAGAATATTATAGTAATATTTTAAGAATAATCAATGTATTTCTGACTTATTTTAACATTTTAATTCATTTTAATTCATTTTATCTATGTGTTTATTCCACCAGTAGATAGTATTTATTGACAAAAACTGAATCTGCTAGTATGGACCACACTGGGAAGGCTGGAACGGACCAAATGAGGTAGGAGAATGATCTGATAGCTGAGGTGAGAATAGGTGAAGAAGGGAGGAACCCGGGAGGAGGAGGGTGAAGTGTTGCTCACCATGAAGGTGAGGTGGCAGTGCTGAAGAGGAGGAGTTAAAGGCATGTTTCATCTCCCAAATTTGACATATTTCCTGAAGTAGGCAAAATTACCTTAATAATAATAGAATAAAACACTTTCAGTAGATAAAACAATTAAAAATAAATTAGAAAACAGATAAAAGTGACACTATAATCTCAGCAAGAACAATGTCAGATATTTAGACCTTATTTTAGAGGATTACTGCAGTATGTGATCTAAAGGGTGTAATAGGCTTGAAACACAAACAGAGCCTTAGGAGACCCTCCGCTGAGCAGCAGTGGTGCCAAAACATTTGAACATGTGTTCTCTCTCTCTCTTTCTCTCTCTCTCTTTCTCTCTCTCTCTCTCTCTCTCTCTCTTTCTCTCTCTCACTATGAATCAGGCTTGATGAAATCATTCTGTGTATCATGCATGCACATGCATATGTATCTGGGATTGTAGGTATTTGTGCGCGCGTGTGTGTGTGTGTGTGTGTGTGTGTGTGTGTGTGTGTGTATGTATATGTAGGAGTGTTTACTGAATAGGATACACAGAATAGGGATGAAAAGTGCTGACTTCGAAGGAAAACCAGAAAAAAACAAAATCACTCTACATGACCTACAAAATGTAAGTCAACATATGGAACACATTATTGACATATTTACACATCGCGTGGGTCATATTATTACATATACTGTATACTCTATACGTAACATTTGATACATGTTATTCTCACATATGAATACTTACAATCAGTCAAAGGTTCTAGAACACCCTGGGGAACCCAGATACATGGTTGTAGTGGGCTTTATACCCCTGTAGCATACGTCTGGCATTAGGCTTAGTGCAAAAAGCTTCAGGCAAATCTGCTCCATAAAGTCCTATTCATTTGGCAGTAATTCTGTATAAGGACTAGACAAGCTGTGTGTGCATTTGCACATCTGTGTCAGCAATGGGTGCAACTTGAGTAGCTGAATGCATTCATTGAAGGTGTCTTCAAATATTTAGACGAACAGGATTTTATTAATAGTGGTGGACGGAGAAGCAGAGCTTCTGAGGCTTTTGGTGGCCCGTAATCAGGATGAGCCCAGTAGGAACACTGGGGCACTGGCAGCGCTTGATTAAGTGACGGTTAGGAGCTTGTGAGTGCTACGGATTCTAGGATTCAAGCCACAAGCTTGTGCGTTGGTGTTCTATGAGAGGTTTTTTTTTCTAGACGTCTCATGTAATGTTGCCATTTTGGAGATACCTGTTTCTCATTGGACAGTGACGATATATTACATATGGAGCATATTGTGGTGATATATACATCTGTGTTTTTACCCACGATCAAGGGCATTGTGACCCTAAAGCTTCACGTGAAGGCGTGAACCCCTCTGGAATCACATTCCTCTCAGCAGGCCCCACTCCATGCACTACTGTGAACGGCGTTTCCCAACGCCGTCCTGCTCGGCACAAACACACAGGGGAGCCTGAAGCAACTCTCCGCTCCTTCCCTTTCACAATACAACTCCTGCAGTCTGTACTTAATTCTTATTATTGCTGGCAGAGTGCCCACTTTACAGATATTCTCCCTCTCCATCTCTCGGTCCTGCTCGACCCGCTCCAAAGTCCTTGCATTGTTATCCTGTATCCCATGGCTGAGCTTTCCTCAAGGACGGATTCCTAGGAAACACAATCAGGATGTTTTCACAGCTTTTGTTGCCTTAACACGGGCACCCTGGGATTAGAGCTGATATTCCATATCAGTAGGTGCGGCGTTCCTTGCAGTACCACCACTGTGAGCCTTCAGAAGGGGACTTGCAGCTGTTTACAGTCCAGTTTAGTCTTCATCGGCTCTTCATAGTGCTGAGAAAAGCCCAGTGTGCCACATCTCCTTCATGTGGTGCGTAATTATCCATACCACAAAGAGTTCAGGCTGATCTCCTGGACCTAAAGCAGCTCGTAGGCAGCTCTGCTTTTCCACCAGCTGTTCCAGGTGGGAAGGTCACTTTGGATGTAGATTGGAATGGCAGGTAATTGCTGTAACTGTTCTGAAATGAGGAAATCTGGGTTTAATGTATAACTACACAACGTCCACTAATAATCTTTTTTCAGACCGACTTTGTGGAGGTTTTTGCTTTGAAGGACTGTCTGTTTCCAAGCTTCAGGTCCAAAGTAGTGTGTTTTTGGAACAGGCTTAAAGAGAAGTTGATCACCTTGGAAGAAAACATTCGGACGGTCAAAGCAGCTTTGTTTCTTTCATCACAGACATTTCACTTCTCTATTCACACAAGTTTAAAGCATGTGTAGATCATGGAAATGAAATGAGTATGGAAAAAAATCTCTGAGATATTAAAAGGCTATTGGACGATCCTATAGGTAACCATGGATTCACTAATTAAGTAAATCCCTCTTCACTCTTCACACTTCACTCTTCACTCTTTCTCACACTGTGCAGCAACTGTCTCTGAGTCATATAAACTCATCCACTGAAAGCACTGGCTATTCTGGACCATCAGTCTGTCCGCAGTATTCTTGGTATCACTGCTCCCTCAGCTGGTGATTTTCAACACAACAGTCTTTAGATTAGGAGTCGTGTGTGAACCGAGTCTCTCTGTGATCTTGTAGTGTTAAGAAGGAAGTTGAAGAGAAGCCCATAAACCAACAAACACGAATAAACATGCAAATAAATGCATAAATAAATAAAAGCACACGTGATTATATGAAACTCAACATGAATATCTTGTGCTTTGTATTGAATGTTTTATTCTACATGCATTATCAAAAAAAAGTTGCACAAATAGTTGCACCCAGAGGGAAGTGTGGGCTTGCAGTGCCACTGGACAGGAAGGTAAAGGTCACCAGGGTCAATAAATGATTAAATGTTTAGACTGATATGATCAATATTTATTGATCTACTCGTACAGAAGTGGTGTCTCTCAGTACGGCGTCGGGTTTAACATGCCAGACGTCTCTGCATGCAGGTGTAGAGGTTCCGAATGGTGTCCTGTGATGATCCATCCCGTGCAGCTTGAATGTTCTCACTCAGTTCTGCAGATGGTGCGGTAAGGGTGGAGTATTGATGGAGCGTCCAATAGCATCCCACATATTTTCAATCAGGGATAGGTCTGGAGATGAGACTGACCACGACATAGTATCTGTGGTGAGCTCTTGAGATGGCAGCAGTATGGGGACAAGCGTTGTCCTGTTGGAATAGAGCACCGGTGTTTGTTCAGAAAAGGAGATATGAGAGACATGACTTCTGTATTTGTAAATCAATAATTATTGCACATATCAAACTACATTTTTAATCAATTATTGTTCCTCATAAACGTTTCCTTCCCAATGGCACTGCAATCGCACACTTCTAGGTTCAACATTTTTTACATTGAGTATATTGGTCAAATACACACTACATCTGTGCCACAAGTATTGGGCACAAGATGGAGCTGTTGGAAGCAGATCACAGTCTTACCCACATACATTAGGACAGTGGATTTCAATTCACCAGCTAATAGCCCTCCATAAACTAGATAAGATGTTTTGCAGTGGAGAAAAATTCAAGGTCTATGCAGGGCAGGGTCCCCAAAATTGAATTAGAGAACAAAGAACATTCAAAGTCTTAATGACAGTGCATCCCACTAAAACATCTGTGGGTTGTTGTGGGTCCAACACAGCTGCTTGCATCACTGCTAACCAGTGGATATTGTTAGCAAGGTCTGGAACAGTGAGGAAATCGGTGGTATAGATTACCTTGGAAGCCTTGGTAGCTTGGACCATTTTGGATCATAATCTTCTGTCATTTTTGGCAAAAGGACATGGTCCCCTTAGGATATTAAAGACCATCCGTCGTTTAACAGGTGCAAAACAACTCCTTGTCATTACTGTCCTCTACTGTGAAGAGTACATTTGTCTTCATGGTAATTTGTTTGTTCAGGGTAGCAGAACTGAGAACCATATATTAAAATATGTATCATCTGTGAGCTGAACTGCTAAATTGTCAGTATTGTAACTCTTACAACCGGAGACCCGAACTTTGTAGGCAATTACTTGCTGATATTCTAAGCTTCATATCTGAGGATCCGTGTAACCAGTGAGTACTCCAGCTCTGAATACAGTGAAAATTCACAAATTCCCAACTGAATTAAATCCCAGTTTAAATGCCAAAGGAGCTTCCAGTGCATGTTTACTGCTCTGTCCACATGTACACGATCAACCTGCACACAGATCAATGAGAGGGGTGGGACTAATGACATCACTGATTCAGATTATAGATTGTTTTTTTTTGTTGTTTTTTTTTTTCCTTACACTTTGTTCAGATTTGGGAAGTTCTGAGGAGGGATAATACTGATAAATAAAAAACAAAAAAATAATAAATTAGATTGATTTTCTTTGTATTTTATTTGGAACAATGTCTAGTATTTTGAATTATTCTTATAAATATCATTTTCAATCTAATCATTAAAAATAATCAACACTCTGGATGATCAATTCCCAGTAACAGTAGTTCTGAGATGTAAAGTGTTTTTAAGTCCTTGTTTTGATAAAAAAAAAAAAAGATCAAATTCTGATTAAATTCTGTTAATCTCAAATGAAGTATATATATACATAACAATATATGGTGTGTGTGACTGTCTCCTATAAATACACTTCTAATGTTTTGGTGAATAAAAGTATGTAAAACTACAAAATTAGCCTGGAGTTCTAAAGGAGATTAAAAAACCTCTGTATGATTTTGCAGATGAGGCTGCAGTTCTAACATAAACCATTATTTACACCCAGTGCACTCAGTCCTCTGTAAAACATGGTGGAGGTAGTGTGATGGCGTGGGGACACATGGCCTCCAATTGCACTGGGTCTCTAGTGTTTATTGACAATGTGACAGAAGAGAGAAGCAGCTGGATGAATTCTGCACAGTACAGGGATGTAAATTCTGCTCAGATTCAACCAAATGCAGCAAGGATGACTGGACTGCGCTTCACAGTACAGATGGACAATGACCCACAACGTACTGCACAAGCAACCCAGGAGTTTTTTAAGGCAAAGAAGTGGAATATTCTGCAATAGCTGGGTCAATCACCACATCTCAACCTGACCGAGCAGAGTTTCACTTGCTTAAGAGAAACCTAAGGCAGAAAGACCCACGTCAGCTGCAGTAAAGACCTGGCAAAGCAACCTTTGGTGATGTCCAAGGGTTCCAGACTTCAGGCCGTCATTGCCTGATGTAGGAAACCTTTTCCTTTTTCTTTTTTAACCACATGATGGGGCATTACTGCTTCAAAGTGTTCAAACATACACCACTTCTGCTCAGGCTTTACATATCTACAGTGTTCCATTACTCCTAAAGAGAACTACAGCTGCTCCTACACAAGGTTCCAGTTCAGAATCGGGTTTATCCATTTCAGAAATCCCTCTCCCTGTGCTTGCTCTTGGGCTCTGCCCTGCTGTGTGTCTTCAGTCGGTTCTACTGTGTTCTCTGAGCTCTTGTTGCTTTAAATCTAGTTATATCTTAACCACTAGGCCTGAGCCATCCAGCCAGCATTTGGGGGAATTTTTACCATAAAAGGCCATGCTGAACACTGAACCAGCTATGGTTTCCTGTGGGAGGAACCTCAGCTTGGAGTAGCTCTCTCTCTCTCTCTCTCTCTCTCTCTCTCTCTCTCTCTCTCTTTCTCTCTCTCTCTCTCTCTCTCTCTCTCTCTCTCTCTCTCTCTCCCCCCCCCTCTGTTGTCTTATCGCCAGCTGCAATTCCCTGCTTCCCTCAAAACCACCTCTCTCTGTCTCACTCCAGCACAACTATGCGAGCCCTCATAATCTGCCATTTGAGCAGTTAGGAAGAACTGTGTGTGTGTTTGGGAGAGAGAGAGTGAGAGCGAGAGAGTGCTTTTCTTTAATTCCCACATTAAAGGCACCATGCTGGTGTTTCTTTTGTGTTTTCAGTGTAGTTTGCTTTACTACACAGGGTTTTGTTCTTAGTACACACATTACACTATAGACATTCAGCCGCTGTACGTCATAAGAAATAGAAAAATGCTCTGAATTGAATTTCATTTGATTCAGTCGTTTGTTTTAGATACAGAAAACATAATGAGTGGATTTAGTGAGTGAGGCTTTAAAGCTGAAAGGTCAGTATGGGGCCTGTACTTTACATATTATTTAATCATTAATAGTAGGTACTGAATCATTTATTGGAAATACTCATTCATTAATAGTAGACACTGAATCATTTATAAATACTGAATCATTTATAAATACTGAATCATTTGGACATACTGAATCATTTGGACATACTGAATCATTTGTAAATACTGAATCATTTATAAATACTGAATCATATGTAAATACTGAATCATTCATAAATACTGAATCATTTATAAATACTGAATCATTTATAAATACTGAATCATTTGTAAACACTGAAAAAAGTACTGTAGAAACTGAATTATTTATAGTAGGCCCTGAGTCATTCTATAATAGGTCTGGCATTATTTGTAGTAAATACAAAATCAATAATTAATAGATCATTGATAGATTGAATCATTTATTCTAGATAATGAATTATGTATAGTAGCTAAGTCACTAAATTACATTACTAATGCCGATGTCTTAATAGACATAGATAGATCATTAATGAATGCTTATACGGGAATGTTTCCTGTTTCAGTTTATTGGAGCATTAAACATTATGTATTAAAAAAAAACTGATCAAGCCCGTCCTAAGATCCACATTTGTGCTCAGTCCCAACACCAAACATGCAGTCATTAAAAGCTGAAATGTGGACTGTCTGGGGGCTTTTAAAGGGTGCTTTAATTGAGCTGGAGACATTTCAAGCTACACTAAAGTGAGTTTGCTGTAAAGTGTTTGGTTTATAGGCATTAAAGTGTAAACTCACTGACTAACAGACCGTACTCACTAACCATTTTCACTAACATAGGCTGACAGAATTCCAGTTTAAGGAACTGTCCCTCTATTTGGTAAGAATGACTCAGTGCCATTCACACATGAGGTCATCTTTGAGGCCGGGCAGGTCAGGAGTTGTAAGAGTAGTCATGTCCTTTTCTCCCTCTAGTCGAAAGAGCGAAAGAGTAGGTCTCAGTGACAGGTTCCTACCACCTGTGCATTGCTGCAGGGTGCTCATACGTCATGTCTGCAGTCTGAGTGGAGGCATGTAGGGACAGCACTGGATGTACAGGTGTTCTGGATAACGTCATATGTAACATCCAGGTGCTATTTGAGGTGACTCACTGTTCAGAGCAGAAAAGTGAGGATGATGGCTAAAGTGAGAGTCTTGTGGCTGGTATTAAAGAAGTTGAGAGTGAAGGAATCCTAGTTTTAACACCGTAAACTCAGCGTTAAGCAAGCCTTGGACTCAATTGCACTGCCACTGTAGATCCATGACTTGAAATTCGCTGTAGTTTAAGCTTAAGCTTAATCCTGTGAAACTGGTACAGTGGTCCATAAGTAGGTCCATACTTCAGCTCCTCACTCTCATAACTCTCACACTTGCAGATAAATATCATAGTTATCAGTTGATAGCAGAGCCACGTTATGGAAGAACCACTTATGGTTTGAGAGGACAGTTCAGAGGCTTAAAGCAGCGGTTCTCAAGCCCGTCTCCAGGGCCACACTTGTGCTCAATCCCAACACCTTGGCAATAAACACAACAGTGTAGGGAGGCCCTAAGGACTGCTTTGAAAACCTTTCATTTAAACCTCATAAAAGTTCCACAGAACATGGTTCTATAGGGAACCAATCATTTGTTTTAGATACAACAAACACCAGGTACCTAATTGGCTGTTTGCAGGCCATACTTCAGTTCTTCTCCTTCAAACCACATTTGACAGAATATCAACCAAGATCAACCAAGATTAACCAAGTTAAACCAGGAAAAGTCCCTATGGGTGTGGACTGCTGAGAGGGTGAACGAGCCGGTTGCCTTCCACTCCCCTACTCCTCCCTCCAACCCTAGTTGATCAACGAAACTGATAAAAAGGGACCCCCCCCACCCCGGTTGATGAAACCGATCAAATGTGAACCACACCCCATTTCCAAAATGAACGTGGGCTGGTCTGTATGTGTTACTGCATAATGTTTAGTAGATACCGAATCATTTGTAGTAGAATAAGCATTAAAAACAAAACGTAGACTGGCTAAGGAGAACCTGAGGACTGGTTTGAGAACCACTGCTTCAAACCTGGGAAAAGTCTATCAGATGAATCAAAAATGCGGTAAATCAAAAATGGTTCTCGAGTGGTTTCACTGCAATGATTTTCTGTTGCTGTTTTGTAAGAGTGTACCCCCTTCTGGTTTCAGCTCATTTGCAATGTCAGACCATTGCACCAGTTTCCCAGAACAATGTGGGTGGAGGTTCTATAGAAATGTAAGGATTATTCTTAGAAACTGTATGGATGTTCATGATATTTTAGGTTCTCAAACTTCTTATTTAAGAACATTTTTGTAAAGGACCATCAACTGAGATTATCTTTAGGGATCTATAGGTGGTTTCTCAATGGTGTCACACAAAGAATGGCTTATACCACCTTCAAGAGTGTGCTTATTAGCTACGTTCAGTTCAGTTTAGCTTTAATGTTTAATTTCAGACCAAAAAAACAGAAGATTAGAGTTAATCAGACTATGGTTAGACTGACTGTACAAAGAATCGTCACTGGAGTCCAAGAATTATTCAGATTCTTGCTTTTACTTTTACTTGAGCCACTGTTTCTCTGAATCAACGGTGCCGATCTTCAGTATGAGTAGGCTGGCCTCGATGCCCTGCTAGTGATTAAATAAACTCCTCCGATTAATAGCTGAATAATGAGTGTGCAGTTTAAGGGGTTAAAGGCCGGCATTCCTTCTGTGTGTGCATGCCTGCTTTTGTTTGTGTGTGAAAAGACCGGAACAAGGGTGTGCACAGAAACGGAAGGAAATCCGAAGCAGGGAAAATAATAAACTACTATTTTATTTACATTTAATTGGTTTTGAACATATTCTTCAGTAATCAGATGAGTTTCCTGATGGAGGTCTGGCTCAGGGATCATGGGAAGATGGTCAATTGCTCTGTTAGACACCTTTTCATTGATTATCATCTAATAAAACTGTACGTTTTACTTGTTTTGACTGATTTGAAGAAATAATAACAAATGGACCAAAGAAAAGATCCATGTTCATGCTCACTGCCGTTCATTCGTACAATTAAACACATAAAGCTGAAGAAATATCTTTTAAACATAATTTGCAAAATGTAATGAATAAAAATGCAATTTTCATTATAGTTAATTCCCTAAAAGCTGGCTTAAATAAGGCCAATTGACTGTTCCCTAAATTCACATACCAGGTATCTGATATCGACTGGAAGATTTTCCCACTCCTTCATGCGGAATTCTTTCAGCTATATGAAGGTTTAGCGTCAGTCTTTGTACAGAAGGTCTTACATTCTCCTCAAGCCCCTCTGATACAATCAAGATTGTATCAGTGGTTTCTATGATGGAGAGATCTCCAGACCTGCTGCAGCAAAGCAGCCCCAAACCATGACACTTCCACCACCATGCTTCACAGATGGTTTGACGATCTTGTGCTCAAATGCTGTGTTTGGTTTGTGCCGAACATGTCTTCTGTCACTGTGCCCAAATAATTCAGTGTCGGATCCATCTGCACTTTGACATATTTTAGAATTGTAGGATCGTTGGACACATCTTGCCGTCTGCTCTTGGGCTGAACATGGTAGGACGTTTAAAATGATGTTTTAAATGTTCTCCTCTTGTTAATTATTTTCTGGAAATGTTCTCCACAGTTGATTTAGAAGGGTTTTGAGCTCTTTTTGAAATCCCTTCCCAGGCTCATCTGCATCTACAACCTTTTTTCTGAAGGCCTCAGAGAGCTTTGTGGATCTTGCTGTGGTGATCACACTTACTTCAATAATAAAGAGCAAAACAAACTAATGTCTGAGGTTTAAATAAGACAGCTTCCTCCAACGTCCTCTCAAACAATGGTCTAATCATTTGGAGCTGATGTGCTGCTCCTGATTCTAATTTTAGGCGTTTTAAGTAGTAATAAACATGGGGGTGTCCTAACTTTATCCTCACAGGAAAGTTGCATTTCTAGTAATTACTTATAATATATTATGATCTTATAATATGTCAATTATTATTCATTTTACAAATCATTTTCACAGTTTCTTCAGTGTTATGTGTTTAGTTATGTGACCTCCAGCTCTCATTATAGTTCAAATGAAGATCAAATGTCCATATGTTTAAGGGTTTTCATGGGATGTCCTCTTTTTTCCCCACATGACTGTATTACATTTGATGATGAACCAACAGAAGAGCTCCAAAATGACCCGGAACCAAAACTTCCACTGAAGGATGTTTCTCCTTCTCCAGGAAAGCTGCAATTTTGGAATTTTGCATGCCAGTAACGGGTTAATTGTCATACTGACTATGATGATGTGCTGCTTATAGGTAGTTTCACTCCGAGAGTGGTTAAGATAACTATGACTTAACATGTGTTCCCCTCCCCGGTGGCACTTACAATGCTTGACTGGCAGCCAAACGGTGAATGGTGTGACATTCTTCACTTCATCCCAGCTTTTCAGTGCTGATCCTCCCTCCTGTGGCTCTCTCTCAGTCTACACACTTAGATCCAGCTTGTGTGAGCTGCACATGAAATCATTTTGCAAAAGACCACCCACTGTGGCAAAGGAATTCAAAAATGCACAAAAGCGCACAGATGAGGAGAACGGCTTCATTGCACTTCCATGAAAGTATACGTTACAGGAATTGCAACCTTCTGGAAGCCCAGGCCTGCAGTTTCGCTTCCTACTTTAAATAGATGGTTGAGCCAAACGTTTACAGAATGGTCCCTCATTCCAAACATAATTAATCAGTCAGAACAGCTTTAGTGAGTTCAGAAACCTCTAATAGATGTGTTTAGGTTTCTGACACTATACACTATTATTCACTATAAACATGGACACACTTACACGGCAGAGCTAGAACAGTGTACAAGCACCTTGAGGCCTGAACTGCATTCACTGGTATGGAGAACAGTGGTGTGTACAGTATCAGAAACCATTTTTGATTGTTTAAAAGGTTCTTCACATTCACACTAAACAGTACCAGAAGTGGGTTCTTTGAAAAATAACATTAAAGATGTTATATGGAACCAATGTAGAAGCATATGCTTCAGGAAAACAACCATTTAGGTTCTATAAAATGAGCCCCAGTATTAGAATTTACGAAGCCACGTGGTGATTTGAGAAGTCATGGTTCTACATAGTGGAACCCAATAGAACAACCCATTTTGGTGCTATTCTACATAGTGGAACCATTTAGCAGAAACATGTTTTGGGCCTGCACAGACCCAGTTATACCAAGATATACAAGAGTATTTCCTTCAGGAAAGAACCATGTATGCATCCAAATGATGTACGTAATAGTGGAACTCTGTTTGGGGCTACACAGAACCAAGTATAGAACCATATACAAGACAAATTCTTTCAGGAACAGAACCCTTTACAAAGCCACATGCTGCTTTGAGTGGTCATGTTTGTATATAGTGGAACCCATTTTGGTGCTATATGGAGCCAATCACAGAATCATATACAGGAAAAGAACCCTTTATGTCCCCAACTGGTGTTTTGAGTAGTTATGGTTCTAAATAGCAAACCCTTTTGTAGAACCCATTATTTCTGCTATATGGAAACAATTACAGAACCATAAGCAAAACCTTATATTTTTTACAACCATATAAAAAAGGATGTGTGATAGTGAAGAACCTTTATAATGTTTGAAGAACCTCCACGCAACACCACGTTTTTTCCTCTGATGTGAGGCGCCAAACATATCCTGACTGATCTACTACAGTTTACAGAGTAAAGAGGAGCTAAATTCTGCTTTTCTTTAAAGATGCTAAATATGGGACTGATGATCTCGTGATGAACTGAGGAACTGATGAAGACAGTTCATCCCTACATGCTGCTGTTTAAGCATATCTGGACCTCCATATCTCCCAGTGTCCAATCAGGGGGTTAAATTTGGAAGCAGGTTCCAGCTCTTGCTCTCTCCAACTCCTTGTAGGCCTCTATCACTCTTTTTTTTAAAAACAAAACGCAGCAGATCCAAATAAGGAGAAGGGCCTCAAGCTGCCGTGAGTGTTACTGGTCCAAGCCATTCCTTTACATAAGTGAGCTGATAGGGAGCTGGGAATAGTGAGCAGAGGGAGGGAGCTGGGAGCTGGCTACTTACTCTGGTAGGGTTCTGTACAGTCAGATCCAGCATTGTGGTCATCTCTGGGTTTGAGTTCGCATCAACTGCACTCTCCTCCTCTCCTCTTGGCCTACTCTCTCTCTCTCTCTCTCTCTCTCCATCTCCATCTCCTTTCTGACTTCCCTTAAGAACTTAAGAAGAAGAACGACTGCTGAGCATCTGCGGCACATTTGTGAATTTCCTTGACCTAGCTGAGAACTCAAATTATCACCATGGAGGCCATCAAGAAGAAGATGCAGATGCTGAAGCTGGACAAGGAGAACGCCATCGACAGGGCGGAGCAGGCCGAGTCAGAGCAGAAAGCAGTTGAGGAAAGATGCAAGCAGGTATATATGAAGATACAACCATTTATTTATGACTGTGTGTAAAAATGTCTTCTTTATGGGCTCCTTAGTAAACCAAACGACCATTTAAAGAGTTCCTAATAGTATTGAAAAGGGGTTCTTTGATCTGTGATAATAGTAGAACCCCTTTGGTGCTATTTGGGAACTATTGAAGGAAAAGAACCACTTTTGCACCAATGTTATTCTTTGAGATGCCTCAGGTATATAATGACCCATTGCTTTCACTAAAGGAACCTTGAAGAACCCTTGAAAGAGTTGCAATCAAATTCCTTTATGGTGCTACACTATATGTGCAAATGAAGGCATTCAGTTACCTCTTGCGTCAGTTGTTGACACAGATGTGCAAATACTTGTCAAGTCCATGTAAAGAAGTACTGCCAATAGAATAGGACTCCCTGGAGCAGATAAACAAACATGAACCTATTGGCACCATGACTAATGCCAGGAGTGTGCTAGAGGGGTCTAAAGTCCCCCAGCACTGAGCTGTGGAGCTGTGGATGGTGCTCAATCTAATGCTTTAGAAATGAGTTGTGGAACTGAGGTTAAGGTGGGATGGTGATCATTCAGCATCTTGACCTCACTAATGCTCTTGTGGCTAAATGCAATCAAATCCTCACAGCAATGTTCCAAAATCCAGTAGAAAGCCTTCCCTGGATGGTCGAGACAGTTTATTACCCTTGATTTCAAAAGAAATCAATGAGCAAATGTCCCAATACTTTTGTCCATATAGTCTAAAAGGATTATAGGAGAAGAACCGAATGGTTCTTTGGTTGTTATGGTTTTTCACTACGAGTGAGGTTCAGTATGTTCTACAGTATGATGTAGCTCATGTTGTAAATTGGTCCCTCAAAGAACTTGTTCAGACCGTAGAACCTTTTCTCATTTTTTAACATTGTTTTTATGAACTTCCTAGAACAGTATGCCAAGCCAAGAACCATCTGGGAACCTTTATTTTAAAGGGTGAAGCTAGTGCATGATTGCAAAGCACGCTTCTGCTGAGGTTTTAACCCAAACAGATGAACATACACAACTGACTATGGACCACTGAGGACCACTCAAGCATTGGTCATTTGGAATTTTATCAGGTTCTTCTGAAGAGCTACAGGAACATGGAGAACTGATTAGACAAAGATTAGGGAAGAGTGTTTGTGAAAGCTTAGACCACCGCATACCAGAAAGGCTGTTAGCTTGGACCAAAATAAGTCGGGTTATCAGCTCCGAGGCCAGGGAATGCAGATGTGCTAGACCTGGTCTTTGTTGTCTCATTTGATGGGATGAGTTAAGCTGAGCTTTAATGGGTTCTTCTTAGATTTACCAGTTTCCTGAAACAGCAGTAGTATTGAGACCGAATTGATTTTATGATGAGGTCAAGTCCCCAATCTGATTCACTGTATCACGTTTGCAAGTATCCTGAAGACACTGATTTCATCTGTATATGGCTCACAGCTGGATGATGAGCTCATGGCCCTGCAGAAGAAACTGAAGCAGACTGAGGATGAACTGGACAAGTACTCCGAGGCCCTGAAAGATGCCCAGGAGAAACTGGAACTTTCTGAAAAGAAAGCCGCTGATGTAAGTAAGATACTTGGTTAGTCTGAGGTTGACAAAGGTGTGAGAAGCCCCAGTGTTTGTTTGATTGATTTGGAAGGTTTCAGATTGAATGTTGCATCCATTATAGACTATTTTTCAGTTGTAGTTGAATTTACACTCTACTCAAGTGTCCTTCTGAGACAAGTAATTGTAGCCCAGTTTGGGGGTCAAAAGTCTATTTGAATCCCACGATACGTCAAGAGGACGTGGGCTTTTTAACGATGCCACGATTTGTGGCCTGAAACATACCGTTAAAAAATGTGCACAGTGAGCCACTTTGCTTATGCACAGAAGAATTGGTCCTACGTATTTAACTCATTTACACAGTGAAACACACACACACACACACACACACACACACACACACACACACACACACACACACACACACACTAGCAAACTCACACGCTAGGGACCAGTGAGCACTTGTGCCCAGAGGGGTGAGCAGCCCTATGTATGGCAGCTGGGGAGTTTAGTGCCTTGCTCAATGCCCTGCCAGTTCTGGAGATTGAACCGGCAAACGTCCAGCCATAAAGACTGTATTTGTATTCAAAACGCAGAACACATTCAAATGCATTTCATATCACAAATGTGAGCTGCATGTCAGAATTATTGTGTTCCAAGTAGGAACTTTTATCTGAAACACTCACGGGCTCCCACAAGCCTCACCATTATGGAGTTCTACTTGTGGATGTGTGTCCATGATGTGTGGATGTGCAATATATTACATGATGTGTTATGATGTGGTATCACTAACAATACTAACCTGGGATTAACGTTATTCCCAGCTCTGACATCCAACTTCTGAGTTAAATAGACAGAGATGTCAAGTTGGGGATTGGTGGACCTGTGTACGTGGGACCCTTGGAAGCATGGGAGGCCCTGCATGATTGGACAAAATGAAGTGGGGTCCAGGGCAAACTGCTGTACACAGGTCCCACAATTTGATGCCATGGCCCTGTGAATGGAATGCAGCATTAAACTGAATCTTTGATATTTGTGTACACTCAACTTTGACACTCTTATTTATATTACATACTCAAAAGCTAGTGTTCGTTACTGGTATGCAGTTGGGACATACTGAGTGTATTTCCAAACACCACATCTTGGACATCTTATCGGTTGGGGAGGAACGTGGTCATTTTTTCCAGATATTCTTATATCCCGTGTGGTTTTGTTACTAATAGATGGAGATAGTTTGAGATTGAAATGTCTAGCAGTTTTAACTCCTTCAAACCCCTTCATCTCCTGAATAGTGGACAGACACTGAAGCGAGGACTATTCACACAGTAGCTGCGAATAGGAAAGGGAACTCGAGAAACTTGGGGTGGAGTTCTGGTGACCTCCCTTTGCCAAATAAGGGCAGAGCACTGAAACTGGAAGGCAAGGAGGAGTTGGGGTGATGGTGGGGTGTGAATGTTCACCATAAGAAGGTGAGGGAGGGGAGTGGCTTTGTAAGGTATGCAATCGAGGAGTGGAGGGGTTTGGTCAGTTATTTCATGACTCTTTTGACCCGTTTCCAACTTACCAACACTTTGCATGGGTCACAGGAAGTTATGCGAGTTATGGAGTTATGAAAATAAAAATGTAACCAATCTTTGGGGAGGAATGTGTCCTGTGTATTTAACCCATCCTGGGGCAGGGCAATCCACAGTGCTTGTGGAGCAGCTGGGAAGTTAAGTGCCATGCACAAAGGTACTTCAGGCATTTCCTGCCAGTTCAGGGAACCAAACCAGCAACCTTCTGACCACAAAGCTGGATCCCTAACCATCAGGCCTCAGCTGCTCCAATGAGCAGACTCATTTACAGTTTAAGTGAAGGAAACCCACTCACTCCCTCACTTGGCAGCAGCCAACCTCCAGCCCAATTGTTAAGAGTGCAACTACAGTGCATATTTATGTATTTGCATATGCATTGCTCATCAGCTTAGTCTCGTCTATGACCATGTAAGGAGGTCTGTGATCAGACTCAGGTTAGTTGGGAATGGTTTCCACCTGTTTCCACACACCATGAGTGAATCATGGAGGAGCCTTCGCGCTACCAGCTGTGTTCCAGCTTTGATCAGGCCCATTTTATCGTGAGAAGCACTGAGCCAGGAGCATTCCTATCCGCCACTCTTAAAGGATGAGCTCACAACAATCCCAGCACTGTTCCTAATGCAACGGCCTGACTATCATCAGATCGGACTTGGCAAACGGCAGGGTGGAGTTCACAGAAGGTGCCTTTATGTTTACAAAACTGGATTGGGGAAAACTGATAAGGTAATTCCTGGGATCAGCAAAGTCAATCATCTTCATACTAAACTACAGTCATCACAACACAGTTTACTGGCCTATAAATATGGGGCATTCAGATATACACAGAGCCAAAACATTATGATCAACTGCTTAATATGGTGTTGGTCTTGCATGTGCTGCCAAAAATACTCCCTTTACAAAACATCTGGATGTGGTTATCACTAAGATGTTCCAGCAGATCCTGTAACTTCAGATGGTAAATAGGTGCTTAATGATGTTAAATCAGGTGAGCTGGTGATGGAATTGAACACATCCACACTCTGGCTGGGGGCATCCAGGAGGAATCTTGAAAAAAAAGACTGTGCTGTTACTATGACGATTCACAGCCCACCTTTATCTTACATGGGTACCATCTAGGACCCGATTTGCAGTGTCAAAGTTGTAACTCACGTTTAACTCCTTATGATCACATTAAATGATTCTCGCTTTACCTTTCATTAGAGATCTGTGTGCGAAAAGCTCCGCACACATGCTCCTGTGAAGATCACGTGGAGGTAAAGTGGGCTTGGTGGGTTCCAGGAGGGCTCTGGATGGTTTAGTGGGATTCATTTGGGCTTCCCAAATGGGCCCCATTGTTACAGCCCATTTTAATCTGCACATCTAGGCCCCATGTACAGTGTACAACCCCAATGGGGCCCATGTTTACCCTCTTGGTCCAATTAGGAACCTTGGTGGATATGTGGGGCCATCATGGAACCCATGGATTACACTTTCTGGTTACCAGTTTAACTATCTATACAGGCCCCTTGGGCATATATGCTGGGCTGTTAATCTTACACACTTCTATTAGTGTGTTACAAAATTAGGTACAAGACAGCTGTTATGGATTATAGATTAAACAGTAGAGATGGAAAACGTCTGGACAGTCTAAAGGTCTGGACTGTTCGACAGGTCAAATTAGTGTCAAATGTGCTCACAATGGGAAAAAAACAGCTGGCTTTTTCACTTGGCATGAAAATAAGTGAAAAACAAAACTACAGAGGTTTTGTGATGACAGCAGTGATATTATGAGGCACAAGCAGTAATGACATCTGTTAACAGGACAATTAGAAAAATACTTGTGGCCTACAATCAAGCGCCCCACTATAAGGTCCCTCAAAGTGCACAAGTTGTCTTCCGTCGTGAGGCCCAAAGCGTAAGACAGGCCTGCCGTTTGCAGTACTTTCCCTTTGGAATTTTGCCCTGGAAATCTGTTGTAGACTACCAGGCCACATGTCATGCATTAGGAGAAACCATAAACTAATTATACATCTGAATTCTCAACGGTGAAGGAGGAGGAAAGAAGGAAGAAGTACTCCGCAGCAAACAGGACTTTTCGACAGATCCTGGTTGGGGGATGAACAAGGGCTTTTTTTTTCACATGCCTGTTACTGATAAGCCTATGGAGCAATGGGGGAGACTTGGCTCCAATTGCTGCGCAGCAGCCCTGGAATCCGAAGAATGTGGCAAAAGCAAACGAAAAAGGCCACACTGCTATGTCTAATGAAATCAATGCTCTGCCTGCAGTGACTCTTTATCGTAGAGGTACACGTCTCCAAGTTGACTCTGATGGCCAGCAATGTGACAGAGAATTAAATTTAGCATCTGCAGCGTGTGTTGAGTCACATCCCTCTCTTATTGTATCTTCGGAATTTGGTTAGAGTGAGGGAGAGTATTTTAATAGCTTTCAGAAACTCACTTTAAGAGTGAAAGGGGTTGTACTAGTAAGACTTTTAAGACCCAACTTGGGTTTAAAAACAATTGCCTATATAAATTACGCCAGTGTCCATTTAAATCTGTGTTCATGTCATTCATTTATTTATAAATAATGTAATGTGAATAGGCCTGGAAAATAGGCTTGTGTTGCCAGGTCTTGATTTTAGAGGCAGTCTAACTAATAGACGTTTATGGAAAACCAAGAATACTGTGTCATAAAATTGATAAATATGACAAATTGTGCTAAATATGACCAAAAACATGAACTAACTCAGTTTAATTCAATTAACTAAGTCAATTTTGAGATTACGTTCACTTCAGAATAGATATAAGAAGTCATAACATTAAAACCACTTGTCCAATATTCTGTAAATCCCACCAAAACGTCTCTGACCCCTGAAGGTGCCCCGTGGTATCTGGAACTGAGACTTACTTTAAAACAGATCCTTTAAGTCTTTGTAAGCTGAGAGGTGGGACCTCCATGAGCATCAATGAGCTTTGGGAGACCATGGTCCTGTTGCTGGTTCATCAGTTGTCCTTCCATGGATCACTGTTGGTATGTGCTGACCACTACATACTGTCAGATGTTTTGGAGATGTTCTGACTAGATCCCAGTTTGGTTCTCATAAGTGTCTCAGATTCTTACGGTTGCATATTTTCCTACTTCAAGAACCGACTGTTCACTTGCTGCCTAATATGTCCACCTCTTGATAGGAACCACTGGAACCACATCAGCTGGCAGTGGTTTTAATAGTATGGCTGATCAATGTCACAGTGTCACATTTTCAAGGGTTCTGACAGTAAAGACACGTGGAAAGATATTGAAAAGTGCGTTATAACTGGTGATTGGTTCTTTCAAGTGGGTTTGGTTTTCCAAAAGCCTTCCAGATATCATGCCTATGTAGGGCCTGTATGGATAGACCACCAGGGTCAGTGACAAGACCAGAGGTTAAACACAGGCCTCATTTCGGTTGTCAGCTGCCCATTGTGTACATGGTGAGAACGAGGGCTGTAATGGTGCGGAGCACATGCCCACATGGAACCCAGCTCGGACAGGTTTCACTCATTTCCAACTGAATTAAATCCGAGTTTTAATACCAAGGCAGCTGGCAGTGCATGTTTACTGCTCTGTCCACATGTACACGCTCAACCTGCACACAGACTCTGATTGATCAGAGAGAGGGGGCGGGGCTAATTACATCACTGGCATCCCAGATTTACCGGGTTATGCAGGAGAAAGAAGGGGCTGTGCTCTCTCTGTCTTTACTCACATGTGCTGATATTTCAGAATAAAAGTCCCGAGAAGGGATAATACGATACACACATAAATCACAATAATAAAGGATTTCCGTTTTTGTGTCAGTTATTTTAAAGAACGCATTATTATAAACATTTAAATATATTTATATTATCCTCATTAGAAAAAAACAACACAAAAATGTCAGAGTATATTTTTGGATCAAAACTTGCTCAGATTTTTACAAATATTTAATTAATAAAATATTTTAAAGAAGACAAAACTACTAAAACATCTGAAATGTATTTATTTATTATGAAATTTATTCTGGGGCTGAAAACGTAAAAATAAGATCTCTATGGCAACGCCCTGCACACTTTCGCCCCGCCCACTCGCATCCTGCCACGCCATTGGTCGGTTGCTGCATGAAGTCATCCAGCGGTTCTGCCTCCTCGGAGCGCCTTTCTGCCCCTCTCTCACACTCTACTGCCCCAAACCCAGCCGTACCACACTAGTTTCTCATTCCACACTTTTAACCTGTACTTTCAGCCGGAGTTTAAGTGTGAAGTGGGGAATAAGAACCTTGTTTACATTATTTTTTATTTTTTTATTTGTATTATTTTGTTTTACAGACTGTGACTTTATTTATTTGCACGCAGTTTAAGTGTTTTTTTTTCGGCTGAGACAGAAGTAAAGAGTAGGAAAGATGGCAGGTGTGACTTCTTTGGACGCCGTTAAGAGAAAGATCCAGAGTTTGCAGCAGCAGGCGGACGACGCAGAGGACCGTGCCCTGCTTTTACAAAGAGAGCTGGACAATGAGCGGGAACTGCGGGAGAAAGTGAGCCTCACCCTCCTCTCTGACTTTTTCTTCCACTGCACTTTCACACCTTTCAGCCAGGGATGTGCTTCCCCTGGATATGGCCGCTTCTTTTCGGAACTCTCCATTCCACCTTAAATAATGCCGCGCCTCCATTGGCGCCACACTTTCCTGGAGCGGCGCCAGTAATGTGAAGAGCGGCACTATTTAAGGTGGAACGGAGAGTTCCGAAAAAGTCACGAATTCGTGGCTGTAGAAAGGAAGGAGGTGGTCCGAACCCTCCCATATAGTGTGAATCCACCCAGAGGCTCTGTTTGATGACTTTGCATTCATGCATTTCTTTATTTGTCCATGCATTTATTTGACTGCATTGTAAATAACTCTGAATATTTCTCACGACATGCTTTGCTCTTTGCTGCCTGGGTTTGCATAAGAAAAGTGGGCTTATCTTCACTCAGAAGAGCAGCCAAGCCCAAACAGGCCAGATGTGAGGACCATACCTAGCCCCATCTCCACTCCTGTATGATACCTGTTCAATCAGCAGTGTAGATCCAGCTTTATAGATCAGCAGACCTGGGCTGAATTTGTGAGTTTGTGCTGGTGAGATGTTCTGGATTAGGTTCAAAGTCCCCTCCTCCACCATGTCCACCACTAGATGACTCTTAATCCTGAAGGAGCCACCTCCACTGAGTGCTCAGATCTTTGGGGAAGTCTTGGGCGATGCCTTCAATATGCATTTGAATCCCCAGGAGCATTTGAGGGAATGCTATTGGAGAGCAGATACTGAGTTTCAGGGTTGTAGTTTTGGGGTAAAGAGTGTTGAAAATGGTCCAAAACTATTGTTGCTTCTCAGTTGTGGAACATCCAAGAACTTTTTCAAAGTCCTAAAGCTGAGATCTGAAGAGGGATTGAGTTTAACTATATGCTTAAAGGCTCTTGTAGGGGCGGGGAAGGAATGTCACACCACTAGCTGCATTTGGCCTCATCCTGGACTGTGGTATTCCCTGAGGAGCTGAATCAGGATGTCGTTCCTGCTCCACATCTGCGCTTCCTGTGGACCCTACTTGTACTGAGATGACCAGGCAGATAGGCAGGAAGCTGGCATGGGCTTAAACGAAGGTCCATTTGGATGTTGAAAAGACTTAAGAAATCTTTCTTTGTCCATGGTTTCAGCTTATGATGCTGATCCAGGAATGGACACTCTGGTAGCACTCTGCTTGACCCTACCACCAAGAGTGTCGACATAGGTCGTCATTATGTGACTCACTTAATGGTAGCTGTTTGTGAGGCTGGCTTGGTGTTTAAGTAAACTGCTATTAAGCAGTCTTGATAAGTCCACCTCTTTTTGATATAGAGCCTCTTTCTTGGAGATCAGAAGAAGAAAAAAACGTTCCCGGTGACGTCAGTCCAGAGCTATGTGAAATATAGGTATGTCCCAGTGAATCATAGCCAGAGCCCTCAGCGGGTGTACGTCACGTTTGACCTGACAATGGCTTAGTGTTTGAGAAATGGGGCTGCAGATATTAAACGGACGTTTTACATACATTTTCCTGTCAGATGTGTTAACAAGGCTCCCTTGGACATTAAGTCGCCCCATAGCAAAGGCCTGCTTATAATGCCCAATTTGAAACATGTCCACTTTTTTAACAACCGTCTGGTTTTCATTAAAAACCACGTCTCGGAAATAACTTCACACCTATCAAGCGTAGCAAGTGTGGAGCAAAGTCAACTCCTACATTGGTCGTTCTGACACTTATAGTTAAATTGGACTCTGATGGATACCCAGTTAACCCCTTAAAATGTAGAAAAGCCCATTGCAGTACTGGAATATACACATTAGTTTTATGGTAATTGTGGAATAACTGATGGCAGTTATTGGGTAATAATCCTAATGTTTAATAGCCTATGGTTAAGGCAGGGCTGTCTAAAGTTGGGGTGGGGAAAAGTTACCCCCACCCATCTGCAACATTAAAAATCTTATTTTCCATTAAAATTTTATTTTCTTAACTATTTTATTCACCAAACATGTAATAACTCAAGTTAAGATATGCATTCTTTATTTGTATGTGGTTTGTCTGCATGGCCCAACATACAACTTTCCACCACCCCACCTCTCACCCAAGACAAAACATCTGGCCACCCCTGGTTTAGGGTGCTAAGAGCTAATTCGACAGTAGTAATCTTACTGTCTAGAACATAAGACTAAATGTCTAATCTGTCAGCCGTTTCACCTGCATGTGGATCAGATAGGCTTCCATTTCCATAATAGCAGACCATAAAGTAGCCACGGCTTTATCTCCCAGTGTTTTGTCTAAGACATGCATACACACTGCAGTCTGCAGGCCTGAAGGCCAGGCCTGAAGTTTGTTACACTCTTGTCAATCATAGCACTTAAGTGTTAATGGGCTGAGTGTTTTTCCCAGATCTGATCCAGGTACCTTAATATTGAGAATCAGCTGACACTGATCAGAGCTGATCTTTGTGTTCCTTTATAAAATGCAATCACACAGGTTCTAAGGATTATAGGGATGCGCCGATCTGACTATCACTTCCAATGCCGATACAATACATAAACTTTGCATATTGGTCAGTACCCGTTACCAATCTGATACCGTTGTTGAATTAATAAACTATCAGTTCATCATTTGGGCATCAGGATTGACTTCAACATTACTTTACCAACTTTCTAAAACAAAATATAACAAATTAATATATAGATATAAACCTTCTGAACCCCTATTTGTCAATAAAATAGAAAACGTATTGTAAATCTTAACAGAATTTAGACGTTAGGTATTTGTCGATATTTTGATCAACTGAAATATCTAAAAAAAAAAAAAAAAAAAATTTAATAAATCGAAAATCTTTTAAAAGTCCAAATAACACAAGTAATTTATATATTTATTAAAAATATCTGGATTCAGGACTCTTCTTAAAATCTGAAGTCTTGTGAGTAAAAAGCAGCAGGCAGTGTGGGCATCATTCTGACTCCGCCCCATGGATTTGCGTAACTATTTAGTACCTGAACCAGTTAATTTTGTTAATTCAAGCTCTGATGTCCAACCTAATATTGGATCAGTGCATCCATAGCTATTTGATATTGAAGTAAAATCACTTTGTAACAGTTTATATAATGAGACATTCTGGACTAATTGTAAGTTTGTTAATTGACCTTTTTCAAATTTCAATTTTATAATCTTTAGTGTCTTTTAATCCAGTCTCTAAACTCTGAAATTCCTTTAAAACACTGCAGTCAAATCACTTTGTGTGAAAAGACTGTTTTACAGTTTGGTTCTGTACAGTATGATTAGGATTTCTACAGTTTTAGAACCAGTAAGAGGTCCTTCTGGAGTGTTGGGCATAAACAGCTGATACATGAACCATTTGTATATGTTTGGACCTCTGTCCTGATCCACTGGTTTATATCTGAACTTCCAGAGTGCTGTAGTTGTTTTTTGGACCAAGATTCAAACAACTTTAGAACATTTGGCTGGACTGCAGCTTGATCTGGCCACACTTTGGAGCTGTATTTAGTTTAAGGTGGACTGATAGTTCATCCTGAGATGAAAAGGCTGTTGATGAGAATAGTTGATGAGAATAGGTGATGACCAGCCATTCACACATCTTGGGCATTTCCACTGCATTACTGCATCATAGCCTTGTTTTTGGATGATTTACAGACAGAACACAGCATCCTTATGTATGTTCCATTACTGGAACCCAAGTCAGGTCTGAAAGGGTTAGAAATTAGGTGCCAAATCGGGTTCTTTGGAAGAGTGCAATAGAATAAGCACTCATTTGGGTTCGTAAGAGCCTGCAAGTGGATACCTTATGAGAAAGCCTAAGGATTTTGTGTTTCGTTTAGAGAAGAGGATTCCTTATACCGTTAAGACCTTTCTGTTTTGTTTTCTATGGCAAACTGATGACCGTTCTTGCAGTTCTGAATCTTCTGTTTGCTGGTATCCTGTAGGATACACATGGATCCATTTAGGCCTCATTTTTTGCCGGACTGATTACTCTTACATCTTCCTGGCGCTCCACCACAGTCATTCTCCATTGTATGTTTTACCATATATGGTGTGCATTCCCAGGCAGCTGAGGGAACGTGATGACTAAGGAAGGGCCATGACTGGGGAGGGAGAGTTCTGACCCTGAACTGAGGGAGTAACGGGGAGGGCACAGGATGTAGAGTGTGTCTATTTCCTTTGTGTCCTCCCCGCCACCCCCCTCCTGCCTTTCTTTGTCACTGCCTTCCTCGTATTTCATTAATAATCAGCGTAGGATTTTTCACCCCATGATGTTGTGTTATTAACCCCATTACTTAATCTTGGTCATAGTTGAACAGCAAACAGTCAGATTAATGACTGTATTATAAACTCGGGTTTAAATGGTTATAATGTTGATAATTTGAGCTTTATGAACAGTGTAGAAGGTCACCGTCAAGGATTACCCACGGTTACCTTGCATTGTTTTATTGAGAGCTTGTAACACCAGCATGAAGAATTATGAATAGAGTTATTGTATGCGCGCTCTGTGGATCTATCTTTTAGATCATACCAAAATCATACTCCAGGCTCTGTCTAATATTGTAGTCTAGATACACCTATAATAAAGATGCCACAGGTGGATCTTCGAGCGATGCTGTAGAAGAACCATATTTGATCCTTCACACTCAAAATTAATTCATAGATATGGTTCTTTATGAAGCCATATATATGGACACATTTGTTGGGACACCCGCACATTCATTGTTGCTTCTGAAATCAAGGGTATTTAATAGGGTGTATCCTGCTTTTATTGGAGTTACTGTCTCTACTGTCCAGGGAAGACTAGATTTTGGACCTTTGCTGTGAGGATTTGATTGCATTCAGCCAGAAGAGCAGCATTAGTGAGGTCAGGATATGGGTGGTCACCACTTTACCTCATCCCCATCTCCCCAACTCATTCCCAACAGAAGAAGTGGATGGAGTGCCATCATTCCAGAGAACACAGTTCCAGTGCTCCCGAGTTCAGTGGTGGTGGGTCTTTATACCCCTCTAGTCTACACCTGCCATTAGTGCCAGTGCGTTGTGTCAGTCGGTTTGTGTTTGTGTATCTGCTCCAGAGAGTCCTATTCTACTGGCAGTTCTCCTCTATAGGGAGTAGACAACGGCGTGTGCATTTGCACATCTGTGTCAACAACGGGTGCAACTTAAAGTAACTGAATGCACTGATTGGATGGGGTGTCATTTACATTGTGTCAGAGTGTTATGATGAACGGACCAATAGAAATGCGTCAAAATAACTTCACGGTGAAAAGGTTTTTTCCATCTCCAGTAAAGTTGTAGTTTTGGAAAGGTTAGAAGGTTTTTACGTGACAGTGAGGATATAATTATCCAAGATGATCATTAACTAGATATATTATCCTCCTCGATTCCTCTGTCTGTGGATTTCCCAGTCTGTGACGAGGAGTGTAGTGTTGCTGTTGTGACGTCACTCAAAATGGGATTATCTTCAGGTGTGCCTACCTGCCCTGCATCGACAAGAGTGTTCAGCGTTTCCCAGATACTGCTTCCTAACCCTGGGCCTTTTTACCCAGCCTGTGCTGACCTGGCTTCAGAGACAAGCATTCGTTAGAGCTCGAATGCTGGACTCTGCCTACGCCACAGGAATCCACAAAGGTTGCTCAGAGTGCCAGCGTTTCTCACCCAAAGATCAAATAGCTAGCCCATGAGAGAATGGCTCTGAGGAGAAATGGCTCTACTCTGGTTTTCCTGTGTGCTCTGCTTTCTCCATGTCTTTTATTTTGCCTCAAGGACTCTTATTAATCTGGCAGCTTGATTTTATATATATTTCTTTTGATTTTTATATATATAAATATATATATATGTATTTGCTCGAACAGCGAGTTTGCTTGATTAAACCATGGCTGTACTCTTTGTAATTATAATGTGCTGTAAGTGCTGAATTGTTTGTTGCTCCCAGTAGACGCACCACTAATAGAGGCTCCGTTGTGTTCGTTCCTGAGGCAAAGCTTTGTCTGCCTGAATCTGGAAGGGAGGCACAGTTACAGAGTGTAAACATTTGCTTTTTTGTTTGCTGATGATTACGCGTCGTGTGAAGACAGCCGTATTTTTCTCGTTCTTAATGACACCGCGACGTCACCTCCAGGCCATATTGCACAGCCTCACTGCTGATATTGAGAGCGAGGTTTTAGCACCACTTGGCCATTATTTGATGTTTATTAAGCTTGAGGAGGATATGTTGAATGAAAGTCTTGAACTCAAGAAGTAGTACTTTAACTCCGACTGCAATGGTTTGTATTTAGCCCTCTGCTGTACATGACTTGCGTATTAGCTTCAGAGGAGTTAGTGACTTGCCACGCTCCAGGCTGGGAACAGGGCTTTTAACGGCACCTACAGGACAACAAAGGGTGCTCTACTCTACACAGTGGTGAAAACAAAGGATCGGAACTGGATCAGCTATCTGAACACTGACCTTGACAATGTTTGGAATTAAATAAGTAATTCTTTATCTTGACCTGCAAGTACCTGTATATAAGCCTACATGTTTCATATCTATGTTTCATAGCTGGGATTAGAGTTTTTGATGCCGGGACATTTGTCTAGTACAAAGGATCGTAACTGGATCAGGCTTAAAATATGTCCAAACCTGGTCCATCATTCCATATTATAAACTGTAAAGAGGCTGTTTTGAATGAAGTACATTCAGTAAAATATGTATTTAACTGCAAGGACCTGTGTATAGGTCTGCGCAGCACATCTACATGACTTAGCATATTAGATTCATATTAATTACTGTTTTTAATGGCACATAAAGAAGTCCAGAGTAGAGCTCAGTGGTACAACAAAGGCTCAAACTGGTTTTAAAAATGACAAAATCTGATCCATTATTTGATATTACATTTGATCAAAATACCTTCATTTAAGGATTTCTTTAAGCCCTTGAAGGACCTGTACACAGATTTATAGTAATTAGTGATTTATTATGCTACAGGCTGGACAATAATTTTTTGTCACCCAGAGAACACCAGTGGACACTATTGGATACAATAGTGGTGAAAACAAAGGATGGAAACTGGACTGAGCTTAATCATGATCATAGTGATTATTTTTTAAGTGCATTAACAACTTAATAGAAGGAATGCAGCTTTTCCCTTTTTTTCCCCTTTTATTGCCTTCATTTTCTCAGGTCTGTCCATTGTTCCAAGTTTTATTGTCTCAACCCCTGACCTTTTGTGTCTCTGTGAGCAGGCTGAAGGTGATGTGGCAGCACTCAACCGCAGGATCCAGCTGGTGGAGGAGGAGCTCGACCGGGCCCAGGAGAGGCTGACCACTGCCCTGCAGAAACTAGAGGAGGCCGAGAAAGCGGCAGATGAGAGTGAGAGGTCTGTGGTTGTTGAATAGATACAATATTTGTGTTTAAAAGTAGAACCGGAGCGATTTAATTAGTATTTCTATTTTGCCAATGTTGGAAAAGCCGTCACACTGTTTCCAAGGGTTACAATTATTATCCCAATAATAGACTTAGATTTGTTTATCGTCTGAAAGATATGAATTCATAAATGTAACACCTGTAAACGTTGTGTGATAGGTATACAAATTCAAGTCATCCTAATTGGGTTTTTACTCAAGGCCTAGCCAAGCTCTGTAATCCAATTAGGCAGTAGAACATCATGATTGTGCGGGTTCTTGCCTAGATCTTTGCCCTAAGCTTACATAATGGTGAGGTTCAAAAAATATGACCACATGAAAACAGTCCAGTTTAACCTGGAATAACCCTCAGACTGGGAAATTTCTCTTGGATTAACCAAGCTTTTTCCTCCTGATGAGCTGACTTTTAGCCCCAACTCTAATCTGAGTCGGTAGCTCTTCTGTTTGAAGTCTGCTTCCGAAGGCCGCACTGAGGTTTGATGATGTCGTATGTTCTCCAGAGGAATGAAGGTGATCGAGAACCGCGCCATGAAGGATGAGGAGAAAATGGAGATCCAGGAGATGCAGCTAAAGGAGGCCAAGCACATCGCAGAGGAGGCTGACCGAAAATATGAGGAGGTTTGCTTGCTCCTTATTTGGTCATTTAGAGGATGCTGTTACTCATTTGTGATTTCCTGTGGTCGTATGAGCTGCCCAGGACAGGCAGACGTGGCAGTGGAATCCACACTTTCATTTTAATAAGCCACCTCAAGTATCAGATTTGAATACATATTAACTGTCATTCAAACACACATTTTATAGTTTAATAAAGCTTAATACATTAATAAAGCTTCCATCCATTAGATCCACTGGAGGAAGAGGCACATGTTCCACATTTCTTAAAACTTCAGAGACATGAAAAAGCAGACTTTACAGCTTTCTTGCTTTATACACGTGGTCTTCAGATCCAGACACCATGACAGCTGGGATTTGTCGACACATGCTTCGGCCCGCGTTAGCTCATGTTATCCAGTCGTAGAGACCGTTAATGTCCTGCGTCGCAGCTTTTGTTTTGATGGCTGCTGTTTCTGTTTCAGGTGGCTCGTAAGCTTGTGATTCTTGAGGGTGAACTGGAACGAGCAGAGGAGAGAGCTGAGGTTTCTGAATGGCAAGTGTCCCCTTTCTTATGCAGGGCTGTCCAAAGTGTGGACAGTAAGGAGATTTGGTCTGGCCTATGTATAATTTACTGCTGTCCAATGAAATATATCTCCAAAATTTGACTTTACAGTAGGAAGCAAAAATATTTGTATCTTTTTAAATGTAAAAAAAATCCAGGTTTATTGGTCTTAAATTGTTTATTGGTCTTAAAGTGTGGGATTGCAAAGCTATTGGGAAGGAAGATAAAGGTCACCAGGAATAAATAATTAACAATTAAGACTGATATGATCAATATTTTTGATCTACACATACAGAAGTCGTGTCTCTATTTAACGCAACATGCCAGACGTCTCTGCATGGAGGTGTAGAGGTTCCTAATGGTGTCCTGTGATGATCCATCCCATGCAGCTTGAATGTTCTCACTCAGTTCTGCAGATGGTGTGGTGGGGTGGAGTGTTGATAGAGCGTCCAGTAGTATCCCACACATTTTCAATCAGGGACAGGTCTGGAGATCAAATTGTCCATGGCATAGTATCTGTGTCTTCAAGCAGAATGCAGTCGAGCATTCGACTGTTGGAATAGCACGTTTTTTAAAAGTGTGTGTTCAGAAAATAACATAATGTTGGGCTGTAAAATAGCCTGTAATGAAGACCAAAGGTGATCTGGCATCGTACGAATTTGCAACCACACCATGAAACCAGGACTTTTGGACATGTGACAAAATAACGTTGCTCTTAGCACTGACCACAGTGCCTCCACAAACTGATTTGTTGGTCATCTCCACCAAGGGGTGCAAGATGAAGTTTAAATTCCACCTTAAATTAGTGTCACAGTTCCATTCTGGTCCCTGTCGCTTTTCCAGCATTTAAGGTGGAACAGCTAATTTCAAAAATGAAGCTGGAGATATTTGGCTCAGAGTTTTCATTAGCACGCGGAGCTTGACGAGGAGCTTTCAGAAGCAGTAGCAATACTTTTGATGTTTAAACGAGTTTAAATGAGCAGAAATTTGAAAAGTCTCTCCATAGAAAAGACCAACCTAATTTTATTTTTAAAACATGGTGAAATCTGTCTGCTTGAGTGATGTTCATTATTGTGTTCCTCTTCCCAACTTGTTTGCTCACAGCAAGGCCAGTGATCTGGAGGAGGAGCTGAAGAACGTAACCAACAACCTCAAATCCCTAGAAGCTCAGGCAGAGAAAGTAAGAAAGCACAACCCTGTTCTGTCATGAGATATTTCACTACGGTCCATTTTGCGAGGTGGAGCATCCAGGTAACCTAACATTTCCCTTGCTTTCAGTACTCAGAAAAAGAAGACAAATATGAAGAGGAGATCAAGGTTCTTAGTGATAAGCTGAAGGAGGTACGGAGCTTTTTCTTATGGAGAGATGATACTGTAAGCTGTAGAACAGGATTCGTGTTTAACAGGCGACTCAACCTTCCCTCTCTTCTGTCTGAGCAGGCTGAGACCCGTGCTGAGTTTGCAGAGAGAACAGTGGCCAAATTGGAAAAATCCATCGATGACCTGGAAGGTTTGTAAACATTCATTCGTTTTGCTGCGATATTTAGATATTTACTGCGATATGTAGGTGATTTACACCAGTCAGCCATAACATTAAAACCATTGATAGGTGAAGTGGATAGCACTGATGATCTGCTTCAAGTAGCTGAAGGGGTGGGTTAAAGGTAGGACTCAAAATACAAGAGAAAGAACCAAACTGTGATCCAGGTGACTGGGCCAAAACATCTCTTAAACATCAGGCAGGTCTAGCCAGGTGTTCTTGGTATGCAGTGGTCAGTACCTACCAAAAGTGCTTATGGAAGGACAGTGGAAGGTCATAGGTGCCCAAGACTGCTAATTGTAGGTCCTACATCACTTACAGGACTTAAAGGATCTGCTGTTGATTTGGTGTCAGATACCACAAGAGACCTTTAGAGGTCTTTGGGAAGTTCTTGTGGAGGCCAGAGCTGGTGGTTAAAGACCTGATGGTTTTCTCCAAGGTCTGAACTAAGGTTGATCTTTTGTTACATTGTATATTTTTGGTCCATTTCTTGTTATGATGTGCTTGTAATGGGGAGTCGGATTCAGGTAGACCACTGCTTCCTGACTTGTGACGATGGCTTACCTCAGGCTCCTGGTGCGGACGTCCCAATCATCCAAAAATTGTTTTCACACTAAACTGCATCGCGGTTCAGTCGATCTGGGCCAAAATCCCTACTGTAGGTCAGACCAAATTCTGGTTCTTGGTACGCAGCGTCTTTCACACCTGGTATTTTGGTTCCGTACTGGATGGTCCGAAAGGTAGGTGTGAAAGCACCTCTAGTGAAGCAGGCATGACTAACATGATATTAGCAAATGGTTTTAATGTTATGGCTCATATTCATGTCTGCTTTGCACAGTATGTTCCTGTTAAGAATTATTTTATAATATCCGGCATGGATATGCTTTCATAGGTCAAGAAGTGGTCAGTCTATTGTCCCTCGACGCCAAACCTAAGGAATATAAATGCAGTATATGTTGCTTTAAGCCGGTTTGGGAATTTGGAGTTTTGTATTACGTCCAGCTGGAATAATTTCTCATGAAAGCGATATATTTTCCTGATATATTTTGCTGAGTGTATGGAATCTGCTGAGACCATCCATGCATTACTCCATCCTCTGGAGTAATATGGAATGTCTGCTGTCAGTAGAAGCTTCCTGGTCCTTTACTTTGCATCGCCCGTGTTAAAGTATATATGCTTAGCAAAACCAGCCCCAGAGCATGTTTGCTATTGATTATATGGAAATTTATGAGCTTCCATGTGATTTGCTTAAGGACCTTAAAGAGGCTCGCAGTCACCGTAAATTCACATAGTCTGTGGGCAAAAGTATTGGGACACCTGCTCATTCATAGTTCTGAAATCAAGGGTATTTAAAGAGTTTATCCCTGTTTTTGTTGGAGTAACTATCTCTACTGTCTAGTAGATTTCGCAACATTGCTGTGAGGATTTGATTAGAGCATTAGACATCCCCAACTCATCCCAAAGGCATTGGAAAGACCACCATCATTCCATAGCACAGTTGTCCTGCTCCACAGCTCGATGCTGGAGGCCACTTGGCATTAGGCATGGTTTGCTAATCTGCTCCAGAAAGTCCTATCCTATTGGTACTCTACTGGGACTAAACAAGCTGTGTGTGCATTTGCACATCTGTGGCAATTTAAAGTATCTGAGTGCCTTCATTAAAAGGGGTGTCCACAAATATTTGGAAGCAGTTTCTAATTCTCCCCATGTTTCTCTGTTGTTCTGGACAGTTTTATTAGGAATATGAATGTTCTCCCCAATCTGTTAAACCCGTTTTCTCCCCTTGTTTGCTTCTACTTGTTGCCTCTGGTTCTCATCTCCTCTGCCTGCTTTTTCCTGCTGATCTACAGATGAGTTGTACGCTCAGAAGCTGAAATATAAGGCTATCTCGGAGGAGCTGGACCATGCCCTCAACGATATGACCTCCCTGTAGCTGCTGCCCTGTCTCCTCTCTGTCCTCCTGTCTCTCTCGCTGGCTGCAATAACTCTGTCTCTTTTCCTGAAGTCTGACACACTGTTTCCTACTATGCAATGGAAATTTTACTTTCAATAAAAGCTTTCCTTTTCCATCACTTTCTCTCTTTCATTCTGTTTTAAGGTATCTCGGAATTCTCTAAGTATGGCTGGAAACCGAGTTTATTATATAGGTTATATACAGCACTCTGCAAATGTTCTATTCTAATGATATATAGAGTTATTTACATGTAGACACTCTCTGACCGCTGACTTAATGTTTATATGGGTTCATTCTAATGATATATAGAGTTATTTACAGGTAGACACTCTCACTGACACTGACTTAATGTTTATATAGGTTTATTCTAATGTTATATAGAGTTTAGCTTGTCATAACTGTCATTACAGGACGATCAGTGATTAGAACGCATTGTGCTGTATTAGCTTAGCAAATAGTTAAGACATGGATCAAGTGTTGTTTACTTTTTGTAAGTCAACAAAGGTGAGATCATGCCGACCTCTTGATTTTACTGCACGCACCCATCCCCTAATCCTCTTCTTCACAGCCTACTCCGCATGCTGTCTGCAGTGCTGTCCCACAACTCATTTCTTGTGCAGTTAACATTTCCGTTTGGATCAGCAGTACAGCTGTGAATGCATGCATGGATCTTGGAGTTGCAGAGTTGTTCTGAACGAAACAAAAGACTAATAACCACGCAGAGAGCAGAACTTCATGAGTTATTGTGTTTGTTTACCCCAACCCACCCACTTAACCTGACCCAAAGTGAACCAAACCAGCTCCGGCAGCTTCTGACCACTTCTGTCTGTCTGTTTGCAGAAAAATTAGCAAGCGCCAAAGAAGAAAACCTCGGAATGCACCAAGTCCTGGACCAGACGCTCCAAGAGCTGAACAGCATATGAAGGGGGGAAGGGTGGAGTTTCATCTTACAACATTCCATGAACATCCAGCGTAATTCCATATCTCCAGCTATCCAAACCTGTTTCCTCACAGAGGATTTAATTTAATGTGTCCATAATATTTCATTTGTCACTTTATCATCCCCACCCCCCCACCACCTCGTAACTTCCCTGGTCTTTGATGGTTGGCTGCTGAGGTGGTCATTAAGTGCCCTTTATTTTTTACCAAATAGCATTTTTAAAGATGTGTTTACATTATTCTGTATTTGAAACATCCCAATTTCCTGCATGCAGTTTCATACCCCAGCTGAATGGCGCAGTCAGATCCCTGTTCAGTCTGCCATCTACTGGTCAGTCAATGGATTATTTTTATGAAGGTAACATTTGAAGAATTTTATTTTACTTGTATTATTCAGATTTGGGGGACTTTTATTCAGTTTTTATTGTAAAAAAAAAAAAAACCCCACAGAAGAAAAAGACTGAGGGACCAATAGTAGCAAATGTTAAAAATGCCAAACACATCAGTTCCGTATAATACTAGAGACGATGCTTCGACCTGCTACTGTCCACACACCTTTGTGTGGAAATGTGTAAATCAGACACCTTTAAAGGTGCAAAGCTCTAGACAGACTGGAAGTCAGTGCATGATGTCATCCAATATTCCACATGTAATACGGACCAAATTGTTTTAATGACCTGCCTCGCTCTGTGCCTTTCTTAAATGAGTCTCTTTTTCACTTTCCATGTAATAAATTTGTATAAAAACATTTGTCCAGACCTGCTTTATTTGGTTCTGTTTGGTGCACTGTTAAAAGTAAAGCTCTTTGAGGAACCTTTGGAGGTTCTTAAGTTTGAAACAGTGGAGGAAAGTCTGGCCTGTTGCGTTAAACCCGACGCAGTACTGAGAGACACAACTTCTGTATGTGTAGATCAATAAATATTGATCAGATCAGTATAAACGTTTAATGTGCAATGCCACACTTCCTTCTGGGAGCTATTTTTTGATGATGAGTCTATTTGCTGTGAGGATTTGATTGTTGTAAACCACAATCAGTCGCCCAGGATTGCAAATAATCCCAACTTCAATTCATTTTCAGGGTGGAGCTCCATAACTGCATGGCCATATTTAGACACAGGAAACTCCTTCCCATATTCATATATATATCGACAACCATAACACTGAAGGCCTCAAAGAGCTCTTTCACCTCAACAATCAAGAGCAAACCAAACTAATGTCTTGGGTTTAAATAAGACAGGATCCTCCAAACTGTGGTCTAATCTTTTGCACATGATGTTCCTTGTCAGAAAATTGCAATTTTATTACAAGTTTAAAAGACAATTCTATCAGCAGCACCATAGCAGGAGAGTGCTTGCAGTCTTTTACAAGGTCAGAGACTGTATGGGGGGGACAATTCACATCAGAGAGACTGTACAGATTCAGGTTCAGGCGGATAATGAGATAAGATACTTTGGACATACATGTATCACACACACAGACACACACACATAGCTCAGACCAGGAAGAGATGTAGTTTTGATAATAGTAACCCCATGTGGTGTTTTATTACAGAAGCAATGCCACTCCCAGCATTTCCACAGGTCGACTATAACCCAGACAGTGCTGCTCCACTAACCCTGCTCACTCCACAAGCAGGCCTGTGGACAATCACAGTCATGGCATAGTTTACACTTCGGCCTCACAGCTGTACAGGTGAGTCTGTCTAGGCAGGTAAGTCACACACCTGAACTCAGCTCTAACACTGACTGGGGAGGAATGGGATTGCTGAAAGTGTGTGTGTGTGTGTGTGTGTGTGTGTGTGTGTGTGTGTGTGTGTGTGTGTGTGTGTGTGTGTGTGTGTGTGTGTGTGTGTGTGTGTAAATGTTAATAATATAACTGAATGAGGAATTCCACTGACTTCTCTGCTGGACAGTTCAGTGGTGGTTTGTACAGAGTTGATCTGATGTATAAAGTTTTGTGTGCGAGAAACTTGTCCAGTCACATTTCTTTACCATGGTGGTGAATAGATCCAGGGGTCACCACAAATACAATGCAAACATAGAGATTTTACTTGCTATCTAAACCCATGGGTCTTCTGAGGTCTCCTAGAAATGGTCTGAAGCACAGAAAACTGAAATAAAAACTGAAAAGCTTTGGTAACATAAAAATTCATACATAGAATAAGTAAAAAAAAATTAAGTAGAAATATATACAACAGAAACAAGCTCACCGAACAAAAGGTTGATCACATTGAGTGTTTAAGATCAATGAAGATGGCATTGCAAGAGAATGATTGGACAATAAATACCTGCAAGGGGTGGAATAGGATTCATAGGTGGAGAAGAGGTGGTCCAGTGAATGTGCCAGTAGGCCAACGGCCACAGTGTGAAAGAAGGAGCTGAATTTTCCAGCAGTGGCAGAAATCCCAGTTCACAGGAACTTCTCCTCAGAATTGTAGCTGCAAGACAAATCTGACAGAAATCGCTTGAGTTTTGTAGCTTTTGAATGATAATTGCTTCCCTTCCAGGCGAGAATTGTTTCTAGAAGTGAACACAGGTTCTTTACAACCAGTTTCTGAAGTGCATATGAACTTTGAATTTATTTTTAGGCCAAATGCATTCAGTGAAGCTCATAAAAATCCTGTCTCAGTTATCAGACTCTGTACGAGGTGTGTAAAAAAAATACCTTTATCCATAAAAAATACTCATATTCAGATACAACAATCTTACAGTAGTCCCATAGGGCTGCCACACACTCCTCCCAATGGTCCTGCCGCTGTCAGAAGCAGGAATGCCACTTTTCAGATGGACCACAGCTGCCCATTGCATTCTGCATGATTTTGTCTCTGGACTGAAATCTGCTCCCTTTCATGGACATTTTCAGTTTCGGGAAACACCAGAAGTCACACGGAGCCATGTTGGGAGAGTAGGGAGCCTGACACTACTGCTTCTGCAGGGAGGAAAAAAAATCAAGCATACATGCACCAAACCACGGCTTCCTAGCTTCATTTGTTTACGCACAAACAATTATGGTGTGATAATCTCCACCACTGTGAATGACTGTGGCCAGGTTTCTCCAGAACGGAGCAATTCACACCAAACTCACTCTGAATTATTTTCTTCGCATATTAATTTTACATAAATTTGGTACAACCTGGTAGAAAAGTCCTATAATTAGCAGAATGTCCATTCACTGAAACAGATTGGAGCTGATCTGATCAAAATCATATCTTGCCAACGTTTTCATTTAACGAGTGAACGACACATTTATGAGGTATTTATAGATCAGACTATTGATTTAAATATTCAAACGTATCCAAATGAACCAAAAGAACCTGTCTAACTTCCCCTTCGCTCCAACTGCAACCTCCTCTGTGTCATTTATAAACAGCATGTGAGGTCATTTACTGGACATTTTGTCACAAAGTGAACAGGCTGACAGCTCCTGTTCCTCATTACTGCAGGTGAGAAGTCGACAACCTGGAACCTGGAACCTGTGACTCTAACTGGGAATGAAATTTCCTTTCTGTCCTTCTACAGGTTATCAGTGAGTGCGATGGCTGGAGAGGTGTCGCAGGCCAGCCGAGACGCTGTCCTGGCCTGGTTTGTGGAGTCTCAGAGGACCTCTGTGGTCAAGAATGGGATTGTTCCAGAGTGGTTCCATGGCATAATTTCCAGGAAGTAAGGCTTGGAAATGCAGACGTCATGTCAGACAGAGATACAGATCATATCTGTCCCACATGCTTTTACATACATGACAGTTTTGGGCGGCTGGCTGATTTTCACGTTGACTATAGACTATATAGACTATAGCATTTTACAGACGTGTCATTAAAACAGCTGGATTTTCCATGTGGCTCTGTAGTTTTCCATACCTTCCATACAAAGGAACTTTCCAAACATTTCTCTATATGAACAGTAATAACATTTTTTCCCTTTGCAACCATAATCAGTCACAACATTAAAACCACTGAGCGGCGAAGAGAATAACACCGATGATCTGGTTCCAAGTGTCTGCTGTGAAGAAATGAAAATATTAGGCAGTTCAGTTCTTGAAGTCGATGTGCTGAAGCAGGAAAACGGACAAGTGTAATAATCTGAAACACATGGACAAGAACCAAACTGTGATGTTCTCGATGACTGGGTCAGAACATCTCCAAAACATCAGGCAAGCCTTGTGGGGATCCCCTTGGTGTGCAGTGGCCAGTACCTTCAAAAAGGGCTCCAAGTAAGGTCAATCACGGGTCATCGATGCCCAAGGCTCATTAATGGTCATGTCAGAAGATGTCCAGAAACCACAGGAGACTATACCTTGATGGGTAATGGATTTGCTGGTACAAGGGTGGCCTACACAATGTTTGGCAGGTGGTTTTAATGTTATGGCTGCTCCATATGTCCAAATGTTTGTGTTCACCCCTTCTAATGAAGGCATTCGGCTACTTTAAGCTGCACTCATTGCCGACACAGGTGTGCAAATGCACACAGAGCTTGTCTACTGCCAGTGAGTATAAAGGCCCCCAGAATTGAGCTGTGGAGCAGGTGGAACTGTGTTCTCTGGAATGATGGCGCTCCATCCCGGAAGAGTTTGGGGGCTCTGGATTTCAGAAGAAACAGTGAATGAGATGTCTCAGTATGTTTGTCCATATCGTTTATGTACACAAATGCTGAGTAGGCCCAAGTCATCATATGTTTTGATGAAAATAAGAAGAGGAAAGGATCTGAGTGACTCTGATGCCGCTCAATTGACCACTGTTATAACAGGAATCTGCATGTGGGAAATTTGTCATTGCATGATACGGATCAGCATTATCAAGTTCATCTTTATTCCGCTTTGCCTTCATAACACTTTCTCCCATCTGATTTAAATGCTTTGCAGGGAGGCAGAGGAAATACTGATGACCAAGCCAACGGGCTACTTCCTTATCCGAGTCAGTGAGAGCAGGATAGGATACACCTTGTCCTATAAGTGAGCCAGTGATGTGCTGGATTGTATTGTAATATTATGAACATGTCTTTGAATGAATGACTAAACACTTTCCCCCCTGAATATGTGTGTGTGTGTGTCATGTTCAGAGCTGAGGACCGCTGCAGACACTTCATGGTTGACATGCTGCCAGGTAACCAGTATGTGATTGTAGGTGCGAAGATGCATCATCGCTCTCTTCTTGACCTGGTGGCCTTTCACCGCAGGACCCCCATTCGGCCCTATGTTGAGGTGCTCACTGTTGCCTGTGGCCAGGTGGGGTTTCCTGTCAGTCAGCAGACTGTCAACCTTTGAGAATGTTTGTAGAACATCAGGGCTCAAGAACCTCTTCTAGTACACTCATCTTCATCATCAAAAATAAATTGTTGCTAATTATAAATTTAGACTGATATGATCAATATTTATTGATCTACACATACAGAAGTGGGATCTCTCAGTACGGCATCTCTGCATGGAGTTGTAGAGGTTCCTAGTGGTGTCAAGGCTAGTTTGTCCACTTTTGGACTATTAGGGTCTTGTCTAATGTCATAGAAGGGCCTCTAAAAAACAGGTCAGAGATGTTTTAATGCACCTTCACAATATTTCACAGGTGGTTCTAATCTTATGGTAGTTTTTGTATGCAGTAATTGTTGGTCCGTGCACATTGTTCCTGTTTGACCATCATCCTGTACTCATTCACAGGTCTCTAAGGATCAGGCAGACTATGCTGAACTACTGTTCCCCAAACGGCATGTCTGTCCTCCTGGGACTGGTGTCCAGCCAAACAGCCCCAGACCTGTGCCAAACATCCCTGAAGACCAATGTCCTGCCCTGCCTGCATGTCCTCCATTTCTTAAGCAGGGCACAGGCATGCCCCCAGCCACCCCACCAGGCCATCCGCTAAGACTTTATCCCTGCCTGGACACTGAGCTCACTGCTCTTAACCTACAGGAGACGGTAAGTTCGAGGCTGAATCCTTTAAGCTAAATGAAATCATATATTTAGTTTTTCAAATTCTAAAACTCATAAAAGTACAGTAGTGGCATATCAGTGCTGTCCAATGAAAAACATGTATCTCCAAAATGGTGACTTTACAGAAGGTAAAAAAGAATCTTAACTCTGAACGGAAGTTCATGTACATTAGAGAAGTTAACAGTCATTTTAGAACATTTCTATTGGACTATTCATCTGGAATTAACAGTCATTTTAGAACATTTCTATTGGACTATTCATCTGGAATCAACAGTCATTTTAGAACATTTCTATTGGACTATTCATCTGGAATTATTTGTGCAGTTTACAGAACAACTACAGGGTTCGAATGATGAGGAAAATGGACAAAAATGGATGTACATGGTTTTCATTGGACAGCAATTATATGTAAAACACAGGAATACAGTTAACATGTAAAAATGGGTGTAAGACTACAGAAGAAGCTCATTTCTACACCCGCAGATGTAGCTCTAACTGTTGCCCCTAATGATAAGAGTTTGTACAGCTGAGGCACTGTACTGTCCAACTCGTCTTTTAGAAAAAAACAAGAAAGCACACAGCTTCCCCCTTTTACCCAATAAGTCCTGATTTGACCTCAGGCTCCGTGAATCAAAGTATTGGCCAGAACTTTTCAGGACACTCTGGAAGGCCTCCTCTGCTCCTGCCTCCTTCACTTCTAAGTAGTGCACACTTTCCAAATTTGAAAAATGCTGAGGAATCTGCTCTATGAGATTAACAAGGGTGGGCAAGTACAGATTTCTGTAGTGTTCTCGGGATCCTGGAATTGGGCTCATCTCAGATGTGAGACCTGCTGACCACCCAGTCTCTTAGAAGATACAACATGAACACAAACTCAAAATCCTCCAGTTTCAGTACAAAACCTTTGGCACAGAGCATCAAGAGCCCACACACACAGACGTCTCCAGGAAAGGGAGACATTCCTAATATCAAGCCCCTCCTGAAGCAGAGACAGGGTCAGAAGTGTATTTAGGAGTTTTAAAGTCTCAACTAGAGTCTGGAGGAAGAGTGGAGAGATGCAGAATCCAAGGTGTCGGAAGTCCAGTCTGAAGTTTCCACAGTCAGTGATGGTTTAGGGGGACATGTCATCTGCTGGTGTTGGTGTTGGTGTTTTATCAAGTCCAGTGTCAATGCAGCATCTACAAGATTTATGGAGATGCTGTTTGGACTCTGGGTTTCTGATTTTCATGCTCTATAAGCTAAACGTTTACTGAATTTTAAACCTTTGGAAAATCTACATCTTCCTACACCTTTACATGTTTTGTGTTTCTTAAGGGGTGTCTAAATACTTTTGGACATATAGTGTGTTGAATAAAGGACAATGTGGACTGATGGTCTTTTCTTAGATATAAGCAGATTGTTTGTGACAGTTACATGTTGATATAGCCTCAAAGCACTGTTTGTATATTTCAGGCATCTCCTCACAGGCCTGTTCCAAAGCCTAGAACCAAACATCTAGACCCACCACTACCACCACATGCACTCCCCAGAAGCAGCTCACCACAAAGCACTTCTGGAGCAGAGAGAAAGAATGCATTACCAGCAGCGTACATAGAAAGACCATTACCCTCACCTCAACCTGAAGACAAAGACAACAACCAGAAGAGTCACGCCGAGGCAAAGTCTGCCCGAATAAGCTTGGCCCAGTGCAAGAAGATATTCCAGAAGAAGAGGCAGCAATCTGAGGAGCACACATACATAGAAATCAACGAACTTCAAATTGGAAAGGAAACTGCCTGCACAGAGCCCATCCTCTCAGAGCTCAGTGGAGACAGCAAGGACCTCGAAGACAAAATTGAACCTTCTGTGGAGGATTCTGGAGCTTTACCAGTAGAATACCTCAACCCACCCCCATTTGCACCTGGGTACTAACTGAAACAGGTCTCAGCTGAATGGCAAACATAGGTAGTGAGGTTGCAGTTCCAGTTCAGACACTAATTATTGATTATTTATTAGATTATTATTCTAGGACACTATTGGTCAAAAGTTTTACAGCCGAAACTGAGAACTGCTCCAATGTTAAGCTGAGACACATGCCGTTGTGAGCTATCACAGTGTTCCTCAACCGTGGTCCAGGAGGCACCTCTACCCTGCATATTTTACGGCTTTCTCTGCTCCCACCACACCTGATTCAACTAGTGAGGTTATTAAGAAACCTTTCAGAGTCATATGAGGAGTGTTAAAGATAAAACGTGTATTGCAGATGGACCGTTCTGGAGAAACACTGGTGTTTCACACAAGATGTTGACTCTCAGAAACTAATCCTCAGATGCTGTTGTAGATTTGAGTCCTGCAAAGTCCCTTCAGCCTTCTCCAGTGCTCTGATGGTGTAGAAGACTGTCCTTTCCACACTATGGCTTTACCTGAAAATATCTCCACTGTTAGGACAACATTGCACAGTAACATCATGTGAATAGTTGACATTTTAAAATGAACTCATACTCTGTTCTTGTGATTTTCATGGTTCTGTCTTTTTCTTTCTCGGTGTATGTATGCAGAGGAGTGGTAACCACGGGCCATAAAGGATATATCCGATGCCACCTAGGCTTTGGCCTGCAGCTTGAGGCTTCTTGTTTTGCTCAATGTGGTGATCGTATACGGATAAAGTCCTGCCCTCCAAAAATCAGCCAATGAGGTTTCTGATTGTCAGTCAGTCTTATCTGGCAGCAGTGGGCCACAGCACCTCAATATGGAATGAGAAAACTGCTATAAATTGATATAGACGTGTTTATTTCTTCTTATTATATAAACATTTTCATTTGTTTGCTATATTTTCCAATATTTGGACAATAGAATTATATTAAAATGTACATTTTGTCGGGGCTGGTCTGATTGTGTTCTCAGCAGCCTTTAGGCTCAGATTAGGCTTGATTTACATTAGTTTCAGTGTTGAATTTGTTTTGTCACCTAAAATTCCTGCCAGTTTACAGCTTACTTTTGTACCATTTCTGGAGCAACTTGTATCATTTCACTGGACTTGAAGATCTTAAATGTCATAAAAAACTGAACGGAGTAAATAAAGTTTATGATAAAATGAAACACCTGCTTATCTCATAGTAAAGTCAGAGATATATATGTTGGACTAAAAGCAAACACTCTACAGTTCTTGTAGCTGATGTGGTGGAGTTCAACGCCCCCTGTTGTGAATGAGTCTGCATTGCCGCAGACTGACCCTAACACCGCTAAACCCTAAACCCTAAAAAAGAAATGTACTTTAAGGGTCTTTTGAGCAATGCCATAGAACAAAGAAATCACTGATATTAATTTAATTTGGGGTTGGTTTTGAATGTGATATTGGGTTCATTACAGGCTCATTGACTTTATGTTTATTTGGGTTTATTCTGATGTTATATAGAGTTAATTACAGGTAGACGCTCTCACTGACCACTGACTTTATGTTTATTTGGGTTTATTCTGATGTTATATACAGTTAATTACAGGTAGACGCTCTCACTGACCACTGACTTTATGTTTATTTGGGTTTATTCTAATGTTATATAAAGTTTTACAGACAAAAGCACTTTCATTGGCTTTCAAAGACTTTTGCACAGTGATGTATGTAGACCTTTCTTCACTTTTCTTGCTCTGCTTATAGACTGATATTATGTAGACTTAGAACATCTTCATGCATATCAGGTTCATAAATAATCATCAGCAACATACATTTCTTATTGGCTGTAACAAACATGCCTCGTGTATTTATTTGCTGAAAGGTCAATGTTAGTGAGGTCAGGATGCTGAATGATCACCACCCCACTGCATTCCTGACTCACCATCTCATCCTAAAAGTACTGGATGGAGCTCCATCATTCCAGAGAACACAGTCCCACTGCTCCACAGCTCATTGATAGGGGCTTTATACCCCTCTAGCTCACGCTTGGCATTAGGCATGGTGCAAATAGGTTCATGTTTATCTTTAATAGAGAGTCTTATTCTATTGGCAATACTTTAAGGTTACTTCTATAAGGATTGGCAAACCCTTTGTGCAGTTGCACATCAGTGTCAGCAATGGGTGCAACTTAAAGTAGTAGAATGCATTCATTAGAATGGGTGTCCACAAACACTTGGCCTTATGGTGTAACTCTCACCCTACTATGTGTGACAAAGTACACATCCATCATCCACTCTTAATCAAAAGTGCAGTTGTACGGAGGTGCTGTGTTACATCAGATCGTGTGTTGCTCTTGGCCTTGTTGCCGTTATCAGGTGACAAGTACACCATACACCTTCTCCGAGAGCATCACAAGGTGAGTGGTTTTTGAATATGACTCAAGTAGAAATAAGATAAAAGTAGCTTTATTGTTGAGTACTGAGCAGCACATCTGCACCTATTCGAGCAGGACCTGCTCCAACTACATGCTGCTAATCCACCTGGTTACTCACGATCAAACCACACTGGTCAACCAGCTTGCTCATGCTGGTGGATCAAAGTGATTTATGGTCAACGAAAAAAAGTCCCCCACCAACCCTGAGAGAGTTGGCAGCGGGACATCGTCCCTATCAAAAGGGACCCCCCACAGCCACTGATCTAAAGTGGGCTGGTTTGTTCTGGTGAAACTGCTCACTTTAGGCATGCTGGTCAACCTGTGATGTCATGATGGTCATCCTGGTCATGCTAGTTATCCAGCATGGTTGAGTAATCAGGTTGCTGGTAGACCAACTAAACCATCAGAGTCAAATCAACTGGTCAGTGTTTGTTTCTTACTGTAGTCAGCAGGAAGAGGACAGTGTAGCTCCTCCAGTAACAGGTTTAGGGTTACTGAACAACTAGGAGCCTCTGTGTGTGTATGTGTGTATCTGCATGTGAGTGTGTGTGCATCTCTCTCTCTCTCTCTCTCTCTCTCTCTCTCTCTCTCTCTCTCTCTCTCTCTGTGTGTGTTTGTGATTCCAGTAAGACCTCCCCATTGTTAAGCTGTAACTTGGAAACAGGTGTGTGTATGTGTGTGTGTGTGTGTGTGTGTGTGTGTGATTCCTGTAGGACCTCCCCGTTGTTAAGCTGTAACTTTGGAACAGGAGTGTGTTTGTGTCTATGTGTGTGTGTGTGTGTGTGTGTGTGTGTGTGTGTGTGTGTGTGTGTAATAAATCTTTTTTGAGGTAGAAAAGGAGAAACCACAATACAAAAATAAAATGCTCTCCCCTCACTGACATCTTTTCTAGTTCTTTCGCTCTTTGTTTCTTTTTTCAAAAACAATTGTTCATAGGAAAAATAAAAAATAAGGAAGTGTCTTCCTTTCAGTGCAATTCTGTTTTGTCTTAAATAAACAGAGTAAAAAAAACATCACAACTTCAAACACAATCTGCTGAGGTAGAGGGCTGACAAACCACAATACGACAAGATTAACACACCACAACAAACACTGTAAACAGTTTCACACTTATTCTGTTTTTCAAATGAACAAAACAATACAATAATACAGAGAGTGCCTCTGGGTGGAGGCTCTGGATGGGGGGTCTGGGTGGAGGCTCTGGATGGGGGGGGTCTGGGTGGAGGGTCTGGATGGGAGGTCTGGGTGGAGGTTCTGGATGGGGGGATCTGGGTGGAGGCTCTAGATGGAGGGTCTGCTGTCGTTTCATTTCTGCAGTAAAATAAAGCCGAACGCTCTTCTCTTCCTCTCACACAGTTGAGTACACCGGTCTCTCTCCGTACTGTGACGTGTCGACTCGAGGAGAGCGCTGATTGGCGGGCCAGGCTGAATGGGCGGGCCAGGCTGAGTGGGCGGGCCTGGCTGAACCTACCTGCATGGCTGATTGGCTGGCGCCGCTGAGCCACGTGACGTAAAACAATAAAAGACGAGCGTTGGTGGGGCGTTGCGCGCTGTGCGACACAGCAGCGCTGCTCCTGTAGAGCGGAGACTGTGCTGAACACGCATGCGCAGCAGTGAGTGCGGTAGAGAAAAAGAACTCGAGTATCGAACTTTTTACACGAGTATTGATCAGTATCGATACCGGCGGTGGTCTCGATAATATCGATATTTGGATCGATCCGCCCACCTCCAGTGTGTGTGATGGGGGAGAGTCAGCAGATGAGGGAGAGTCAGCTGGTGGAGGAGAGTCAGCAGATGGGGGAGAGTCAGCAGGCGGAGGAGAGTCAGCAGGTGGGGGAGAGTCAGCAGGCGGAGGAGAGTCAGCAGGTGGGGGAGAGTCAGAAGGTGGGGGAGAGTCAGCAGATGGGGGAGAGTCAGCAGATGAGGGAGAGTCAGCAGGTGGAGAATCAGCAGCTGGTGGAGAATCAGCAGGTGGAGGAGAGTGAGCAGGTGGGGGAGAGTCAGCAGGTGGAGGAGAGTGAGGAGGTGGGGGAGAGTCAGCAGGTGGAGGAGAGTGAGCAGGTGCAGGAGAGTCAGCAGGTGGGGGAGAGTCAGCAGGTGGAGGAGAGTCAGCAGGTGGAGGAGAGTCAGCAGCGGGTGATCAAAGGCAGGAGTTTGCGGGGCATGGTGGGGGTGCAGGAGTGGTCAGGCGGATCCAGATATGAAGGACAGTTCGTGGATAGTCAGAAAGATGGAGGAGGAGTTTTCACCTGGGAGAATGGAGAGGTACATGACTGACACCATGATTGTTTGTTTGTTTATTGTTTGTTATTTGTGTGTCTGCTTGTTCATTGTTTGTTTAATGTTTGTTTGTTTGTTTTTTTACACCCCTGGTCAAAAAGTGGGTTAACTTTAAACAAGCATGTCCAGATTTCCAAACGTCATGAGAACGAAACATTTCTGTAAAATTAATTTTATAATTATTTATGATTATATTACATTATAATATTGTTATAATAATATATATATTTCAAAATAGTAGAAGTTGCTCTGGTGCTGCTTGGTGGTTGCTGTGGTATCCAAGGTGCATGGTTTCATAGCTTAGGGGCACCTGTCAATGATTTTAGTAAATTGGGAATTCCTCTGGAATTCTTGGAATGACACAGGGAGAGAATAATTGAACAAGACCCCAACGTGGCCAATATTTGGACTGGCCAATGATAGTGGACCTGACGATAGTGGTTGCTAGGCTGTTGCCATGTGGTTGATTGTGTCTGCGGTGCTTTTGCGTCGACTCACACTTACAGGCAGTTGGTGGGCAGTTGCTACATGTAATATAATAAATTATTATTTAATGCTCCGCCCCCTGCTCGTAGCTCCTCCTCTACTCTGCTCCTCTCCTCACCCATTTGTATGTTGTGCTGGTACGAGTGGATCAGATACAGCAGTGCTGCTGGAGTGCTTAAACACTGTGTCCACTCACTGTCCACTCTATTACCACTGTACACTCCTACCGAGTGTCTCCACCTTGTAGATGTAAAGTCAAAGATTTAAAGACAGAAGTTCATCTGTTTCTGCGCGGTTTGTGTTGGTCGTCCTCTAGTCCTTCACCAGGGCTCACAGGATGCTGACCACAGGACGCCGCTGGCTGGACATTTCTGGTTGGTGAACTGGTCTCTCTTTGAACAGTGAGGGGTTTAAAGTCTCGGATCCAAAGTTTCCTTCTGATGACGGTCCTATAACACCATTAGTGCAGGAGTCAGTGCACCACCACTCCAGAGCCTGATCAATCTTCTTGAAGCTCTTTAGCAGTGTTATAGTATCACACTCAGTACTTTTTATACGATACTATATTTTATATTTTAGTTTTATATCATCTTCTACACAATTAAACACAGTTAAGTACATTGTCTGGGTGTTTACTGTTGTGTACTCAGTACATTTTGGTACTTTTTAGATTATAGAGGCCCCTTAAGCCAGTGGGCTACAGAACCGAAGCTCTCAAGCTCTCAACTAGTCTGGTAATGATTAATTAACCTTACATGAACTCCAGTTATGTGCTTACGAACCAAATGGCGGCTGCTGTGTGGACAGAGCTACACTGAAAGGCGTCTGTGCTGTATTTATTCCATTCAAATGAGCGCATAAGTCCCCCTTTCATAACATAAATCACACCAAAAGAACGGAAAGTGGTTTTATTTTCACTACTAACCATGTGTTGTGTTTATTACCTAGTCATACGAAGGGTCCTTCTACAAGGATTACCGCCATGGAAGAGGAACGTACTCCTGGCCCGATGGATCCCGATTCACTGGGACGTTTTATCTGAATCGTAAAGAAGGCTATGGGGTCCATGTGTTCCCAGATGGAACCACTTTTGAGGTAGAACAGCAGTCAGCGTTGAGGATATGAAGTGTTAGGTGCCCGTTAAAGGCTGTGTGTTGCAGTTTGAACGTGATTGCTGCACATTTTAGACATTATTTTATACAGAAATAATAATGATGTCGATAACTCTGGACAACTGTCCACTCAGGGCCTGTACCATGCTGATGAACGCTTCGGGCCTGGAGTGATGAGATATGTGGATGGCCGACGGGATGTGGGTGTGTGGTACAGGCAGTGGTTGTTACGTCTCTGCACCAGAACAGAGGGAGCCTTCACACTCCAGGACGTCCCAGAGTACATGGCCCATGTCCTAAAACATGAATATCTGGCCCAGGTAAGGATGAGCAGTATTGTGCTCTGCAGATCTTTGGTGGTTGCTATGGGGCTGCTAGAAGGTTACTATAGTGGTGCTGGTGGTTGCTGTGTGCTCTTCTGGTTTGTTGGGTGTATGTAGGTGCAATAAGGTTGCTAGGTCGTTGTGGTATCCCAGATAGTTGCTATTGTGTTGTTATGGAATTGCTTAGGGGTTGCTATGGTTTCCCATGTGATGATTTGTCCACTTTTCTAGCCTCAAGCAGAGACGCTGACCCAGCCGTCCCCCACAACAGGGCCTGATAGGAAAAACGGGTGTGGCTTCTCCATTGATTCATCTCTACTGCATGACCCATCGTTGCTGGAGGACGAGCGGTTCATTCTACCCCCAGGCATCCACAACTACTCCACAGACTCTGACCACCTGCCCATAACCTGCGGCCTGCGGAAAGAGCTAGACCTCTGCTTCTTCGGCAGGAACGATGTCGCCACACCGTCGCTCTCTGATGACCTATCTGTGCAGCAGCGAATCGAGGCTCATATCCACACCCACAGGTCTGCAGCACAGCTGAACCCACTTGTATGTTGCTTAATAAGTGACAAGGGTTACCGAAGTGGCTTAGTGGTTTTTGTTCAGAATAAATACTGGAGTGACAATACAGTGGACAAAATAATGGAAACACCACTTGAAATATGCATACCTATGTATAACACCGTTCTACACACGTGCACTTTGTAAATGTACGATCGTGAGAGTGACCCATTGTTTCAGCACAATATACAGCATCGGTTATCCTCTACCCTATCCAACCCTGGACAGGGACAACTACAACCACTACAAAGTAGATGGGATTTGTGCGGTGGGCTATTTTTTATCACAATAGTCGCTCCATCATGATTGTGGCATGTTAATGTGTGTTATGCTGGAGTGTCTGAAGCTCGGTGGTAAGCTTTGTCCACTATCTTGTGGAGAAATGTGGGATTTCACTGCAGGTTTGAACCAACTGGCCCATGTCCTAAAACAGTACAAATTACAGGGATGTGAATCCTCACAACCTCACTATTGTGAGGTTGTGAGGATTCACATCCCTGTAATTTGTACTGTTTTAGCACTGTTATTAACGTAGCTTGTATTTTAAGCAGTACACCATTTACCCTTTTATTACAGATTTGTGGCCGAAGGGCTTAGCTGGGACGTCGCTGCTGTCCTGGCTAGGAACAGGGAGCCATTTGGGCCCAAAGGCCCTCTGGAGCTCGGCTCGGAAAGACTTATCAGAGAAGCATTCTTAGGTGACATCTCAGTGGTCCAGCACATCCTGCAAGATGGGAAAGTCCACCCTGATGTCAGTGATGCAGGAGGCTTCACTCCCCTCATCGCAGCAACAGTAAGAGTCATTACTATTAACTCCATCAACACCAGTTTACCAGTACCTGTTAGTTCCTCTATCACTGGCCAGAATGCTGTCCAGTGACATCTTGGGTCAAATATCAAATATCTTGGGTCAACCATCCAGAGCAAGTACAGAAAAGAGGTGAAGAAGAGGGTTTAGGCAGAATGGAGGTCTACAAGACCTGCTATGATGTACGGTTTGGAGACGGTGGCTCTGCCTAAAAGACAGGAGGCTGAGCTGGAGGTGGCGGAGATGAAGATGCTGAGATTTTTGTTGGGAGTGACGAGGAAGGACAAGATTAGAAATGAGCAGATCAGAGCCACCTTCACTGTAGGAATAGTGGATATATCGGACAAAGAATGTTGCAGGTGGAGCTGCTGGGCAGAAGGAGAAGAGGAAGACCTCAGAGAAGGTTTATGGATGTAGTGAAGGTGGACATGGAGAGGGTTGGTGTAAGAGTAGAGGAGGCAGGGGATAGGGCAAGATGGATGCAGATGATCTGCTGTGGCGACCCCTAAAGGGAACAGCCAGAAGAAGAAGGACAGAATGCTGCTAGGTGGATAACCTGCAATCTGTCCTGGCCTAAATGCAGCAAATACAGGTCCAGTCCATGATGCTACCACCACCATGTTTCTTTATGCTTTATGGGGGAACCCATTGCATTCCTTTCTCTAAATGTAACAATTATCTTTTATCTCTTTTGGCTGTTTTTGAAGCCTAAATTCCAAAGATTGGTTGAGGACAGAATAGCATAAATACAACATCAAGCTTCTTTATTTAAAAGAATTGCAAAAATTCAGTTTTTCCTTAAATAAGCCCTTAAGATCTTAATGTTTTTACATATTTCATTACTTATTATATGACATTTGAGGTGATAGCTGTTAAAATCCTCAAAACAATGTTCCAACCCCGAGTGTAAAGCCTCCCCAGAAGACCAACTCTTGGGTGCACAGTCGTCTGCAAACCTTTGGACATATTCCATGATGACCAGCTGTGCTCATTTTCAGTGTTTTTTTTTTTGGAATGCTTACTGTCCAATAATGAGCTAACAGAAGAAAAAAAGGTTCCTTTGGAATGCTCTACTGTGACCAGCAGAGGGCAGCACTTGTATGTGCTTTGCTCATGGTTTTGAACGTTCTCCCGAATTTCATGCTGTTGTTGCAATGTTGTTATTGCAGGTCAATTGTCATGATGATGTGATCCACTTGTTGCTGGACAGGGGAGCAGATGTGAATAAACTGAACGATGAGGGGATGTCTGCTTTGGCAGGGTGTGTTGTCCTGTACTACCCAATCCAGTCTCTGTACGAGACAGTGGCTGAGAGAATTCAGAAAGACACCCTGAAAGGTGACATTCCAGAGGTAAGCTTGGATGGATATGGTGATTTGAACATAACTAAAAACGTTTCTGGCCTTTTCACAGTTTAATAGCAATATTATATAGTAATTTTACCTTAAAACACCAGGGGGCGGCACGGTGGCACTGCAGGTATTGTGCAGGGTATACAGCTCCAGGGGCCTGGGGTTGTGGGCACGACCCCTGCTCGGGTCACTGTCTGTGAGGAGTTTGGTGCATTCTTCCCATGGGTATCCTCCAGGTCCTTCCACGGTTTCCTGAATTCACCATACTAAATTGCCCCCAAGGTGTGAGTGTGACTGTATGTGTGTCTGTGGTACCCCGGTTAGACCGGTGCCCAGGGAGTATTCCTACCCCATTTACTGTGACCCTATTTAAACTGAAGTGTCAAAGATAAGATAATGACTGACTCACTGACAGCGGCATCATGCTCCACCGACTGTAATAGGGAGAACAGCATCTCTGTCTCTGTCTCTCAGCTTGTCCACAAATGCATGTGTATAGCATGTGTACAGCGGAGGTACTCAAAGCACATTTTGTGTGCACTGCAGTGGAGTAAAAGTGAATTGGATGGAGTCGACTGTAGGGTGGAGTCCAGGAGCAAAAACGGAACAGTTCTCACCTAATGCTGTGTAAAGTTTCCCGGAGTCAGGTGGAGGACAAAACCAAAACACAAGATAATAAAGATAAATGTGCACACACTGATTACTTTAAGCGTATTAGTGCGTTTATGAGAGGTTTTGACCTCGACACTCTCATTCAGGTCAACATCCCTGCTCAAACACACATTCAGCTCCTGAGTGGCTGGATAATTAATTGATGAATGGAATCGGGCGTGTTACAACTGGGAAAACTTTGGAACAGCTGCCGGATGACCCGAGGGCAGTTGCAGTCTGTAGGTGCTTTGAATCGTAAACTTAAAGGGCCCATACTCTACATTTTTCTGGTCTTTTCAATTTTACGGTCAACTAATTGCATCTGCATTTTAAACGGGATGTTGCAACCTCTCTTATTTCTAAAAATTCAACAGGCTGATTTTCCCTGTGCCTTGAAGAATGAAATACAGTGATATACCATTTTTTTATATTTCTGAAAAAAAAACACATAAAACTTCAACATTTTATCTGAGATGATCAAATTATTCCTCCCTACTGAACAGCTTCATCCCTGTTATGATGGTGGGTTTCCTCCCGTGAACTGCTTGCTTCATGTCCTTCCACGGCATTTCATTTGGATTTCGGTCAGGGCCTTGACTGGGCCATTCCAAAACATTCCATTCCAACATCCTTTTGTGTGCTTAAGGTCGTTGTCCTGCTGCATGACCCACATTCACACACTCCTGACTTTTTCCTTTGGAATTTGCTGGTATAATTCAGTATCCATTGTTCCATCAATGATGGCAAACCTGGCCCAGAGGCAAAGCAGGCACATTACATGATACCACCATAACCATGTTTCACAGATAGGGGTTTTATACTGGAATGCAGTGTTTTCCTTTCGCAGACATAACGTTTCTCATCTCGACCGAAATGATTGTTCTGCTGTTCGTTAAATGTGGGAAGCGTTTTATAGTTTATATCAATTTAACCATCATATTTTATATTTATATTTGATATTATTTACAACCTACTTTTACAATCTGTATAGACTTTATTTTGTTTTTTATTTTTCTTAACTGTGTTCATAAAATTGCTTTGATTAATTCGACACTTTATACTGACATAAACTGAATGTATTGCCAAATGAATTTCATTGCGTTTCCTCCTCTTTATTCCGTAGATCAGTGCTCCACCAGCCCTGACCAGCACCTCTCAGGACGAGCTTGCCGACCACTTATTAGAAATATCTGAACACGAGGGTGAAGGAGAAGTGGACACAGCCAGCCAAACTGGTCAACTCAAGCAATATCCTTCATCTGAACATTTCAATGGTACTGTGGAACCTGAAGCCCCAGAGCCCCCGGAGGACACTGACTGTCCAAACGAGGCTGAGAAGGTTGTTCAGGACACTGAAGCTCAGACAATAGAGGCCGACTCACTCCCGGTGAAGGACCAGTTAGACAAGGTGAAGTCCATTCAGGGGCTGGATGGGAAAATCCCAGTGGACACCCTCATTTGGCAGCAGGGAGAGCCTGAGGATCGAGATGAACAAGGTTTGGACACGAAGACTGAGGAGACAGGCTGGACAAACGGAATCCCAGTGGAGGATCCTGCTTGTTCTGTGACTAGCCTTCATATCAACGGCACAGAGGGCATCAAGCAGCAGATGGCTGAGGTCTTGTGCCAAGCAGGCCACGGGAAGCCTATGGAAACCCAGGAAAATGTCCACAGGATGGCACTGATTAGGACTGAGTGAGTATTTAACTTGTTTGTGTTTAGGGAGAGCTGGGTATGGCCTTCAGTGCTGGTTGTGCCAAATGAGGTTTTCAAATATGTATCATAAATGAATAAATCAATAAATAAAAATATTAAAATAAATATTATTACAGAGCCCTTAAGGTGTGAATAAAAAATATGTTGTGGGCACAACTCAGTAAGGCATGGAAACTTAGTAAGACCTCATTTCTGTAGGGTTTCCCCCTGTTTGTGCGTAATTATTATTTTATTTTTTTCTAAAGAAAAGATGTATTTATTCGAATTTATAATGAAAACACACATCATCCAACTCACCACATCCCCAACACCACCACATCCCCAACACCACCACATCCCACCCACAGTCAGAGGAAGAATCAGCTCCTGGTTTTTTACTGTGGAGAGTGCAGAGGGATTTTGGAAAGTTTGGCAACCCTTACTGGCCACTAATTATTTTCTGTTTATGGGGAATGTCACCTTAGGGGCTCTGTAGAGTAGTGAAAAACAGCTGTGGCATATTTATCTTACAGAGTGTAAGAACTCGTTCCATCATCAGATCTACAGTGAACCCCAGCAGAACCCCTACAGTATGACACATCCACCCCCATGTTTCACAGTTAGCAAGGTGCTTTTCTATTTCCAAGCATACCATTTTGACCTAATCAGTCCCAACACTTGCTTCCAAAATTCATATGGCACTTCTAGATGATCTGTAGCATAAATGTCCAAATGTTTGTGGACACCCCTTCTAAAGCTGAGCTGTGGATCAGTGGAACTGTTCTCTGGAATGATATGGGGGAATATAGGGAATACTGCAAATCCTATGATGGGCAGTAACAATACAGTATCCACGGTTAACTTTTCTCCTAATCTGGTACCTTTGGGACAGCCCGGAGAGCCGATGGGCCACCCTGAAGCTGCTGCTGGACAGAGGGGCTGACCCCAACATCTCCATCATCTCCATACCTGTCATCTTCTTGTCCATTAAGGCAGGTCACGTTGAGGGTGTGAAGCGGTTGCTGGAGTGCGGCGCTCGCACAGACTTGCCCTTAACCTCCGAGGTGAGACTTCAATCCTTCTCACACATTTTCACCCATCCCTGCTCCTGGAACACCCCCCCAACACACACACACACACACACACAGACACACACCTGGCTGTTTAATTAAAATGCTGAAGACCCTGATTAGCAGGATTAAGTGTGTTAAATGTGGGTCAGAGCTGTACTCTGTAGGGGGCGAGCTCTCCCGTGGCAGTTTTCAGCAAATGTCCTACAGCAGCAGGCTGAAACAAGTCCGTAGTGAGTAGTGGTGGACCTGGTTCAAACATTCCAATAAATAAAGCTGGTTTGATTGAAGACAAATGCATAAAATTATTAAAATTATTAAAATTATTTCAATTAAAATAAATATGTTCAAATACGTTTTACCATTTTGCCCATCCCTGATGTTTGCTGTCTCCTGTTTTATAGCTGAAGGGTCTGTACCCACTGCACATAGCGGCTGGTCTGCCTGGGCCAGAGGGGCCTAAGGTCACAGAGATGCTCCTGCAGGCTCTCGCGGATCCTGACGTCAAAGCCCAGGATGCCTGTGAAGTGTTCGAACTGGACACCAAGGTCAGCTACTTTACACTGATCAACCATAACATTATGACCATCTCTTCACTCGCTACCTACTGTATCAGCTCCTCTGACCACACAGGACTGTAGTTCATCTGTTTCTCTGCAGACTTTATTCTCCTCCTTTCACCCTGATCTTCAGCGATCAGGACCCCACAGGACCACCACAGAGCAGCTATTATGTGGGTGGTGGGTCATTCTCAGCCCTGCAGTCACACTGACACAGTGGTGGTGTGTTAGTGTGTGTTTTGTGCTTGATCCACACATGCCAGCACAGTAGTACTGCTGGAGTGTTTAAACCCCTCGCTGTCACTGCTGGACTGAGAACAGTGGGCAGCGTCCTGTGAGCACTGATGAAGGACTAGAGGATGACCAACACAAACAGATGAGCTTCTGTCTCAGCAACTAGGTAGGAGTGTCCTATAGAGTGGACAGTGGGCGGACACAGTGACTAAATACTCAACTCACTAACACACCACCACCATGTCAGTATCACTGCAGTGCTGAGAATGACCCACCACTCATATAACACCTGCTCTGTGGTGGTCCTATTGAAGATACCAAGGCACCATTGATTGGGCTGCCCACTGCTCCGGGCACGTGTGCTCACTGCACCCTAGTGTGAACAATAATTCACTAGTGTGTGTGTGTCACTGGGTGTGGATGGGTTAAATTCCCCTGTGTGTTCAGCTTTAATTTTTTAAGGATCATAATATTGTTCATAATAATATCAGGCTTTCATTCGACCTACAGAGCAGAGTAGAGGCCCAGGTGGCTAATGGAACCAGCTCCTCCCTGGACTCTCAACCTCCGGCCTATATCTACCTGACCTCCACACAAGTCCCAGAGGAAGGAGGCAGGACTCCGCTTCACGTGGCCTGTCAGAGAGACAGCGATTACTCAGTAAGCATAGACGCCTCTACAGCCCTCACGTCTGCTGTGTATAAGGTGTCAGTTATTGTATTTACACAAAACATAATAACACAAGTAGAACCTGTAACCTGGATTATACTCGGTGTTCTTGCGATACACAAAGGAGAAACATTCCAGCACAATCTCACATAAACATCACCGTCATGGGTGGCAGGAATGTGTGTGTAGGATATGAGCTCAGTACTGGTGTGTACTGTGCTGGTGTGTAAAGAACCTGATTTACTGAGGTTCTGTGTAAATGGATCGGCTTTGTTTAAAGCGATGATGTACTGTGTGTATGAGTGAACCTTCTCGTCTGCAGAATGCCAGAGATGTGGTGTCCATTCTCCTCTCCCACAAAGCAAACCCCAACCATTTGTGGAGCGGTCATTCCCCTCTCTCGCTGGCCATCGCCAGTGGCAACGACCTGGTGAGTGACCTTGTATGGATTTTTTTGGTCAGGTGAACATGTGGATAAAGCATCTCCATGAAGAACCATGATGTGGTTCCATGACTGAAAGCTGATGTTTATTAGAGCTTCAAAGATCAGCATTAGACACGTTACATCTACACCATCTACATGTAGGTTATGATTAAGCACACTTTATCACCATCGTCCAGCAGCACAGTGGACTTCAACCTCTGAATTTAACCTGATGGTTGAAATACCAGTCATCTAGGTGACAGCATACCCTATACTGGGAAACTCGCTGGTTGACCAGCTCTTGACCAGTATAGTGTATGTTGCATTCGATTCTCTTCATGCTTGGACATTGTGCTTGACAACCTTGGTCATACTGATTGACTCACTTGGTTTTGCTGGTCATGCTGTTCAATCTTCCGGGTCATGCTGATCAACCAACGTGGTTAAGCTTGGTCTTGTTGGTCGTGCTGGTTGACCATTTTGATGTTGCAGGTCATGCTGCAACTAACCAACTTAGTTATGCTGTTCAAGCACATTGGTCATGTTGGTCAGCCAGCATGGTCAAGCTTAGTGATACTTATTGATTATCTTAGTCAGGTTCATCATACTGGTAGACCAGATAAACCATTAAACTAGAAAAAAAAAACCTATACTGATGAAGAGCTAAACTGGTCAGCCAGATTGACCAATACCCCAAACAAATGAGCACATTATTGAACTTTTGAATATTCGAATAATCAACTATCATCCATTGTAACGTTCCAAACTCAGCAGCTGAACTGACCCAGGTTATAACTGTGTGATAACTGGTCACTTCTGTGGCTCATTTCTGATTTTGACCTCTCCTGCGTCAGGCTGTTGATGAGCTTCTGGCTGGTGGAGCTGACCCCAGTCTGCCCCTCTCCTGCCACGTGGGCAGCGCTCTGTGCGCCGCCATCAACAACAGCTACGACTGCGGGCCTCACCCCCGTAACAGGATCAAAATGGTAATCCTTTACTGCTGCATTCTGCTCACGAGGAACGTCCACATCAGTATTTGGTGGATTTTCAATATATTACAAGACATGATAGGGTTCAGGCTTTGCAAAATTGCAAAACTGCAAAAACGTTCCTGCATGTGCAAATGCTTTGCAGCATATTTTTACATTTTTTCAAACTTTCAGAAAAGTAAGATGAAATTAGACTTTTAAATCACCACTTTTAGGAATTTTCATTTTTCCCATAATACATTCCTGAAATGTTAATGCTATGTTATTACTATTATCACCCATAATCCCGATATATCCTTATAATTAGGAGCATTTTATCATACAATAAAACCTTCAGAATCATTTTGATGATGCACTGCCATGTACAAGGGAGAACAGCGTCTCTGTCACTGTCAGCTGTACTATGTAAATGTGCATAACGTTGCATATTAGTGTAACCTGTTCAGGAACGCGTCCTGTAGTGGGTTCAGAGCATGAATTGTACTTTCTGACTGTGGGGGGGGGGGGAGGAGTCCAGCAGCAGGGAATAACAATGATCACTTAGTGATGCTTTAATAGCTTTTTTTGTTTTTCAGGTTAAGAAGCTGGTAAAGGCTGGTGCCAACATCTTGATGCCTGTGGTGGTTGGTGAGGGGCACATGCGCACAGTAGGAACAGCAGTGGATTACGCCTATTACCAGTTTAACCAGGTATGTACATCAGTCTTAGTGACTCACTGTGGCGCTTCGCTGGACCAAAGGTTGGCAGCTCAGAGGACCACAGGGTTGCTTCAGGTTTTAACTACTACATATATATATATATATATATATATATATATATATATATATATAGAGAGAGAGAGAGAGAGAGAGAGAGAGAGAGGGAGAGAGAGAGAGATTAGAATTCTATTTTTTTCTTTTTATTTGTGTTCTGTGTCAGGATCAGAGACTCTGCAACACCCCGTACCACACCCTAAACCAGCAAGAGAGAGAGGCCTACAATACTCAAAAGAACCTGCTCAGCACCTTGGGTTCCCTGCTCAGGCATGCGGCAGTCAGCATGAAGAAACAGTGTCTAGAGGAGGAGCAGAGCCAGGGAATATCCAGTGAGGAAAACAATCATGAGGTTGTGTGATTGTGTGTGTGTGTGTGTGTGTGTGTGTGTGTGTGTGTGTGTGTGTGTGTGTGTGTGTGTGTGTGTGTGTTGCAGGTATTAATTCCTCAGAGACGCTTGTGATGAGTGGAGCTGGAGCAACACCCCATCAAAGCACGGAACGAGTACACTTCTCTGAAGAGCATAGAAAACAACAGCGGTACACACACACACACACACACACACACACAAACAAACACAAAATAAAGCATCAGTAGTGGTGAAGCATTCACATCTCCAACATGCTGATGTAGGAGTATACAATATCAAGGTGGTTCTATATATTATTCTACTCCTTTCACCCTGATCTTCAGTGATCAGGACCCTACGGGACCACCACAGAGCAGCTATTATGTGGGTGGTGGGTCATTCTCAGCACTGCAGTCACACTGACATGCTGGTGGTGTGTTAGTGTGTGTTAAGCTGGTATGAGTGGATCAGGTCCACTCACTGTCCACTCTATTAGACACTCCTACCGAGTGTCTCCACCTTGTAGATGTAAAGTCAGAGACAGAAGCTCATCTGTTTCTGCACAGTCTGTGTCGGTCATCCTCTAGTCCTTCATCAGTGCTCACAGGACGCTTCTGTATGGTAAGAGGAGCATAGAATGGACAGGCGATGGAGTGTAGAAATAAAGGTGGTGCTAATGCTATGGTTGATCAGTTTATAGTTTATCCTGCTTTTGTTGGAGTAACCGTTGCAACTGTCCAGAGGAGACCTTCTACTATATCTTTGAGCATTACTGTGAGGATCTGATTGCATTCAGTGAGGTCAAGATGTTGGATGGTCACCGCCCCACCTCATTCCCAACTCCCCAACTCATCCCTCCCAAAAGTATTGGATGAAGCTCCATCATTCCAGAGAACACAGTTCCACTGCTCCACAGCTCAAAGCTGGGGGGCTTTTTACCTGACATGAGGCGTGGTGCCTTTATCTCCTCCAGAGAGTCCTGTTGTATAGGCAGAACTTCTGTGCAGGGACTAGACAATCTGATGTGTGCATTTGCACATCAGTGTCAGCAGCGAAGCTTAAAATAGATGCAATCATTCATTAGAAGGGGTGTTCACAAACATTTGGACATGACGAACAGCTTGTCTATAAATGCATGACATCATCAACTTCTGAGAATGAGATTGGACACGGTGTGTTTGTGTGTGTATTTCAGGAAACCCCTGTTTAAATACTGCTACCAGTGTGGCCGCTCAGCGTGGGTGGTCTTGACGGCATGTTCTCGCTGCCATGCGGTGTTTTACTGCAGTAAGACGTGCAAGATGAAGGCCTGGAACGAACGGCATAAGGAGGAGTGTGTCCGCGTGCCAGGTGTGAACAACACAGTGACTTACATCAAACACTCCTCGGTTGCTTCTTACTGTCTTAGCAACCTGCTCATAGAACGGTTCATAGAATTCTGCCTCGTCTCCATCTTTCTGAAAGGTCAAAGAACCAGAAATAGGTATAATGAGGGCAGGGCATCTCCACTGATTTCCCAAATTGATTTCAATTCACAAGGTCCCAGTTCGATTCTATTCCTGATTCGACTCCGTAATGATTCATTTAGGTAGTTTCAGATGCTCGCACATAAACAAATCAGCCTCATTCATGCTTGTGGAGTCGCTTTCTGACGGTGGACGTTGGTCGTATGATGATGTTTTAGGATTGTTAGAGACTTCTTTATGCTCTCTAATAGAATAGAATAGAATAGAATAGAATAGAACTTTATTGATCCCTTGGGAGGGTTCCTTCAGGGAAATAATGGTCTGCTCTTGGGCTAAAGCTGTCTGATCTGGTCATGTTGGCAGATGTTTTAAATGTTCTCCACTTGTAAATTATTTTCTGGACAGTGGAACTAAAGTTCTAATTGTTTTGAGATCTTTGGACTTTAATTGGTGTAGCTCCACATAGTTGCCCACATGGTACGGTGGCTCACTGGAGGTGTTATCTGTTGCGCCACACCAACCTTTTCCTTACAAGAAAATTGCATTAATTACATTTAAAAGTGTGTTTTTAAACAGGCAAAAAGCATTTCTTCAGTGTTATGTGTTATGATCTCCATCTCTCAATGACGTTAAAGTGAAGATCAAATGTCCATATGTTTAAACATATTAAAGTCAAAACGTGTGGCGATTTCTTACTTTTATAAACGATGGAAAGCTTTACCAAGCCAGTTCTCGCCACAGGTTGTCAATACATTTTTCAAGCCTTGGGCAAGTTCTGGAGAACATTTAGGTTCAATCTCCCAGCATGCCACCATTAGGAGAACTTGTATCTGTATAATGGAGATACCAGCGAAGAAAAATGTCCTGAACATCTGTTAATGTAACTGACAGATTGGCTTTGCAGACTTTTATCTTGTTCTATTCATCACGAAACCTTCATGAATCACCAGATGAAGAGCAGCTGGAGTTTTTGAGCTCAACACTCTGAAGCCACGTCAGCTTTACACTGACATTTTGAGATCAATCTGACACTGGTTATGTTCTTGAGGCTCGATAGCCCCACTTATTTATTTTTATTTGCTCCACAGGCTCTCGAAGTGGGGGCAGAAGCTCTATGATAGACCTGGATGATCTAGACTCCTTCCAGTTGTCATCACACAGCCACCAGCGTGAATCCAAAGAAAATTACAGCTTTATTTGAGGTGTGATACATAGACTATGCAGAGAGAAAGACATTTCATACAGAGTCCCATTAAACACCAGCAGGTCTGTAAATACAGGGCAGTGGGCAAACGTCTGTGTTATGGCATTTCAAATAAAGCATGGTGATGATACAAAGCGTTTGATGGACCTTCACACTTTTTGTGTCAGTTACATTCAGTGCGCACCAAGACGTTAGAAGCCCATTGGTCAGCCTCAGACGAGGAGCAGGTCAACAGTGTGCCAGTAAAGGCTTAATGTTTATTGTAAAAAACAAACAACAAAACCTACTGGTTTCGAAGTCATTCTTGATTAGAACAAAGAGTTCTAGTACAAATATTTACAGGGTATAGAACATTGTACCGTATACCGTGATTCTTTAACCTCGTCTTTAACCCTATAAGACCAACATCTCAGTCTTGAGCCCAGTTCGGAGTTTTGCGTTCCATCCGAATGCGCCTGGGCAGTCAGGAAGGATCACGGACTCTTTCACCTCCCATAAAATCAGCCATAAATATAACCTCCGCTTGTAATTGGGATTCACAGTGGCATGTTCGCCTCCCAGCACTGGGGTCTTGGGGTCAAGGCCCTTTCTGGGTGGAGTTTCCATGTTCTTCCGTTGAGTGCATGGCTTTTCCTCTGGTTTCCTCCCACATTCCCAAAACATACCTCCCAAACATGGATATCAGGTGAATTGGCTACTCTAAATTGCCTTGGCGTATGAATGAGTGTATGTCTGTATGCCCAGATACGGATCGGCACTCTGTCCTGGGCTCGATGCAGTCCTCTAAGTGGACGGTTGTTTTTGTGAAGAGCATCCTTTGGTGCTCTTAAAAGGCGCTAAACGTGTCTGATTTCACAAATTCATCCTTAATTGACTCGTATGTAAATTCCTTCTCATCCTCTGAAAAAGGAGTGTGATGCAGGATTCCTCAGTTCTGAGAGCTCGATAACCCATGTAGTTTTGTCATGTGTGGCCCAGATACATCAGGTCCCACGAGTCTGTAACAAACGATGAAATGACTGGGCTGGAGGCTGCTTATGAGGGCTGTATACAGGCCGGTGCATACCTAGTGTGGACACAGACATGGCACAGCATGTGCGCCATCGTGCCAACCTGTTGAACTGTCATTAGTGAGTGTAGCTTCTTTTCAAAGTGTGGGTTATAAGATTGGTTTTCATCTGTGAAAACTGTATCAGTGGTCACAACATGAATGAGAGTTTCTTAGCGGAGGTGTCAGTGCAAATAGAGCTCAATCTCAGTCGTTTATGGTGAGAATTCTACTCCACCTCACCTGGTCAAACGAATAGGGCTTTAATTATTAAGGTGACTAAATGGTTCTTGACTTGAACATAGAGTTTAATGGGTTTAGAACTTTTACTTTATGACAATGTTTTTTTATCTTAATTTTTAATCCCTTAAAGTCAATGGAACCATCAGGAGATCCCTCACTAGTACAAGTTAGGAGCAACGTAACCAATTTGCATTGTTTTGCCTGTTTTTTCAAGGGCACTAAAAGTCAAAAAGCATAAAATGAAACATTCATGAACATTCTAGTCCTTCTTTTTTCCATTTAAATGGCACTGCAGGTATTTATAAATGTGTGAGGTACCCTGCAATGGACTGACACCCTGTCCAGAGGGTACTTCTGCTTTCCGCCCAATGATTCCAGCTATGCTCGGAACCCCCCACTAGCCTGACCATGATGGAGCGGAGTAGAAGATGTTCTAACCACATCAGTTTAGGAATCTGGTTTTGAGTGTGAGATGTTGGGCTAGGTGGGGTTACTCATTAAGAAACCACTGCAGAAGGTAAACACAGGACTCTAGGGTAATTATTGTATCCTAGAACCACATGTTCTAAAAAAGAACAGTGTAGAAACCTTTTTAAGACTGAGATGTTAGGTCGGAAAGGGTTAAATAAGAAAGCTATCAAAAGGTCCTACCCCCACACCCCCCACCCCCTCCCTCGAAATGTGCTCACGTAAACATGTGCTCTGAAACCTGTCACAGGGGTCTGAGTTATGAAGCGTAGGTGTCTGACCTCATCTCTACATTCATTGGTTGTGGTCAGTGTTTGTGGACAGAGAACATTGTATGTGCATTTCATTGAACGAGTGAGTAGCTACTCTGCTCTGTATCTGACCCATGAACGGTCACCATTTGCCCCATCTGACCAGTTAACATTCAACGTGCTGACATTCCTCATGTGTAGTACATCGTAACACATCCTGCCTAACCAACTAATCCAGGCCACTGGGGAGATGTAACTCATATCACGTCAAAATCATCTGCAGGTTGTTGCAATAACATCTAATAGTGATGGTTTGGCCAAAAATCAAGTACACCATATGGACAAAAGTATTGGGACGCCTGCTCATTCATTACTTTTTCCAAAACGAAGGGAGTTAAACAGAGTTGATCTTCTTTTGTCGTAGTACCCGTCTCGACTGTCCAGGTAAGACTTTCTACTAGAGTCTAGAGCATTGCTGTGAGGATCTGATCGCATTCAGAGACAGCAGCATTAGTGACGTCAGGATATTGGATGATCACCACCCCACCTCATCCTCAACTTTCCAACTTATTCCAAAAGTACTGGATGGAGCTCCATCATTCCAGAGAACACAGTTCCACAAAAGAGACATGGTTTGAGATATGCATCATCATTACACTCATACGCTCTAGATTCCAGCCATGGAGCTAGAATCGCATCGAGACTGGTTACATAGTACCATGTTTTCAGGGTCAGTGTCCCTGACCACAGAAGGCTTGAGAAACTCCTGAGTTAGACCAGAAACGTACTTCACAAGGACACGAATGCCAACAGCCAAAATACAACTGTTAAAATTCCTGATCTTTCCAGTCTTTTCTGATCACTGGGGTAGGAGCCGAGGATGCTAAGGAACCGTCTTTAAACAGCGTATACTGTTAAAAAACAAAAACATTGTTACATATGACACATCCTACTCTGCTACTATGACACATCCACATGACATAAAAAATAAGAGATATGACTACCACCTAAAGTACCGTAATAATCTATAGATTTCTTTTAAATGGTCGGTTAAATTTTAATCTGGGCTGTAAAACATTTCGTGGGTTGGAAACCTTCATACATGTCGGCTGTAAATGCAGTACAAGCTTATGAAATGCATTGTGACACATTTTTGAAGGCCACAATGCACAAAACGTAGTCTATCTAACTCAGAGTCTGCTTCAAGTCCTTGCATTAAGTATGTTTAAGGTCTTAGAGAAACATCAGTGGTTCTGTGGTATCCCTAAAAGTACCCTTTCTGGCACATTTTGCAAGAAATGTGAAAGTGACCAGTCCAGATTAAACTTTTTAAGTCTAGATTCAGTATTTTTCATAGAAATTTGTTGGAATGACAGATTTTGACACTCAAACTAACTGAGTCAGTACCATGATCTGATCAGCGACATTTAGGACAAACATCCATTCCTCTTCATATCGTTCTCGGCTGAAATCCACTTCGATGACCAAGCAAGATGTCAATTCCTTGTCCTTTGGCCTGCGTTCACACAGCAGGCATGTAATTTGTGTGGCAGTGTGTGAACGGCCAAATGCGGAATCCGAGACTTTCGTACGTTTAAGATGCGACTCAGTCTGAACAGCAAGTTTGGACTTCGGGTGACCTTTACATCAATAAGAAGGAAAAACAGACGACGGCACAGAGGGAGGTTTTCAGTGGTGGGACAGTGAAGTAACAGCCCTCATAAATATATAAATATTTACTGAGATGTCTCTGTTTAAACTAAAGCATACCGCGGCCGCTCCGTGTTTATAAAGAAATGACCACAAGCGACCGCGGCAGGGCGCGTCT